>JAAXNY010000003.1:0-450579 GCA_013420905.1 Collybia mongolica | reverse complement strand
ATTTGTTTCAGTTGCCTTGACAAACAAAGACTGAAAAGCCGAGGTCTTTATACTAAGCCACATAACCAAGGGGGCACCAAGATTCGAAAAACAACACGGGGTCGATTTTTTTCTCTAAGGTCTTGCCAACCCCCCCCCCCCCCCCAGTGCTGCCTAAAACGGTTATGTCTGGCCCAAAAGGCTATTCTAAGAAAAACATAGGTAATATTTTATATCTGCCGTCCAAGCAAGCGTGCCTACATTGTGCAGCATGTCTGTTACACAGCTCAAATACATCCTATACCACTCATGCGCGTTTTTGCGGACGGCTCGCGTGGTTCTCACAACGCCAGCCTCTAGGTGCACATTCAAAGTTTAAACATTCTAATGGAACTTGAATTCGGAGACCAAAGAGCAGATGAGTATCGACAGAACAAATATTAATGTTAACAACATACCCATGAAGTTTTCACAGCCCTCAAACGCGCGACGGACAGCAGTTCCGAGCCCATAACCCTTTCATCCAGATCAACAGCGTCCCACAAATATGAGTTTCTCCTTTGCCTTTGTCTGCCTTGGTGAGTGAACTCGTTTAAACCAATCCATTGAATCCAAGACTCATACCTTTCCTTTCACCATTCGACGGGTTTTCCTTCGTAATTGGTAGGAAATGTGAACGAAATACTTTTTTTCTCTACTATCTAGTGCTTCGAACGAAGCTCGTTGTCTGTCCCGACTCTGAGATGTGTCCCGACGTTGTTGCTATGCATTAAAAATAGATTTCGAAGTATTTTTAGAAAATATTTTTAAGCTGAGTTTGACCCACCCCCCCCCCTACCCCGGGTTCCGGGTTCGAATCCCGGTGCCCCCTTGCACATAACCTGTGCGGACTCCGTGCAGATGCCAGGGTGATGGGAAGGGTGAGGGTGAAGGTACTGATGGTAGGCTATACCTACTTATTCCATACTGTACATTTTTACCCCTACTTTACTAGCTATGGGACCCAATACAGATATAGGTAACCTTTTGTATTTAGAATTGAAAATAAAAATAATAATTGACTTTTATCAATCTAAACAGGGGGAGATGTCCCTATGTCCAGCCCTTCAACTAGTCCACCCAAGCTTTATGGTGCTTCTTGCACAACTGGGGGATTATTAGAAGGAGGGCACAGGGAAATGCCTTGAACCATGCAGATCTGCAGGAGCTTGGCTCTATGGTCCCAGTTATTTCTCAACAATCAGGTTTATACCAACAGAGAAAAACAAGGTCTACCAACCTTCTTTAAACATGAATTAACCTCAACTCTTGGACCAGTTCTAGAATCTTTATCTGATCTCCTATCACCAGTTTGTAGTAAGTATATTCAATTTTAATAACCTAATTTCTTTTTGACCACATAGTAACAGAACAAAACCAACATATTTTTGTATTTGAAGAGACTGGCTGGGCTGTAAAGGGAAGGTATGAAATGGCACTCAGAAAAAATGATGAAGCTGTCTGGGTGGCTGAAGACTATTGTAAGTTTTTGATGCACTTGTTATGTCATTTCCTAACAAACTAAACTTCATTTGTAATACTCCATTCAGGAGTCTGATAATCCATCCACAAGTCCCCACTCATCTGTTCCATACTCTATTGCTTTTGATCCTCCAGCTTCTGATACTGTTACATGTGCTCCAAGTCCTGATCCATCCTCTAGTACTGTTGACTCTGGCTCTGGCTCTGGTTCTGGTTTTGCTTCTGGCTCTCACTCAGTAGATCCACTTAAGGCAGCTATCTTAATGAAGCTAGAGGTGCCTACACATCTTGCTAGTTGTCAGGACTGGGGTCTTCATAGTTCTTCTGCTAAGTGGAAATGCTACATAGATGCCTGCTCTGCTTATAAGGGGCTTGGGGAGACCAAGAAATGGACTGGGCCAGTACTGACTGGAAGAGCTCTAATTGAGCTTTTTGTCTCTAGGTCCCACTTCCATGATCACTTTACTATGTTTGGGGATGTCATTTAATTCCCTGAAATGGTTGAGTGGCTGGAGAAGTCTGGAAGTGATTCTATATATAACAAGGAGGTCTGGGGCTATCACAAGGTCAACTACAACTTTAAAGATTTGTCTAAATGGTTGGACCTGGAAAAGAAGAGGCATTTGGAGGAGGAGAATTCTAAGAAGAAGTCTGAGAAAAAGAAGAAAGGCAAGGAGCAAGGCAAAGGGGAGGAAAAGGATTCAAAGGATAAGGGCTCAGGTGGAAAAAAGGGGGGAAAGAAATCTAAGCAAGTCAAGTAAATAAATGTGTATTAGAGTATTATTCTGACCATTCTGATTTCTTGTTGATTCTTTTTACAGTCTACAGCTGCTATCTGGAGTGTTCTTAAGAATGTTCTTATTTGTCAGGGACTTGGATCTGATTATCTGGAATTTCTCTGGGGTATTCTCAGGCTCCTACACCAGCACTCTTGTATTGCTCAAGTGGGTCTTTATACAAAGGTGACATATCAATGTTTTGTCCTATTGATTTGATGCCAAGGTGAAATAAGCAACCAACCAAGGAAATCCCAACTTGCAATAGAGAGGCTGGCAAAACATGTTGTCTGGCCTATTCAGTGATCTTGCTAGTGGTGCATATATCCTACTCTAGGGTTTACAAACTCACTTGCCACTCCATTTATTTCCCTTCACTTATGGGTTCATTTTGATCTGATCATTCCATTATAACATATTATGACAGATATTACAGTCTCCTTTAGGCCAGATGATATGTTTTGCCAGCTCTCTATCACAAGTTGGGATTTCCTTGGTTGGTCACTTATTTCACCTTGGCATCAAATCAATAGGACAAAACATTGACATGTCACCCTTGTATAAAGACCCACTTAAGCAATATGAGAGTGCTGGTTTAGGAGCCTGGGACATTTTTATTTTTCTGGAATTTGGCTCCTATTATCTGGAATCTTCCAATCTTACTCTGGCTAATTATGGGACTGGATCATTTGTCATTGGCATCAGCTACATCTGAAAAAGCTCCATTTCCAGATGTCTCTTTTAAAGTGTTCAGTGATTTTATCCTGAACAACTTCAATCCAACAATATTACTGTCATCTGTTCTACTGGTTATGGGTTCTTTATCAACCCAGGTTTCAGGCAAAAAAGTTGATTCATTGATTCATATTTCAACACTGCAGGAAAATATTTCCATAATGGGATTTTTCTTCTTTTATGGCTTTTTACAGCATTTCTCCATAAATGCAAAGTATTGTGACATAATTTGCATGTATTTGGGATGCTTACATAATGCTTTTGATGCTGCCATCAAAATTAAGCATATCTGATATTTCAAAGTGTCATGTTTAAAATCTTATTTTGTGTTTTTCTCTATAACCAGTAAAGCTATTAGCTTTGTTTCTATATGCTTGGAATGTACAAACATAGCTGTATAATTTCCTCATTGAGCATATTTTTCCCATGGTCCATTTTGAGCAAAATATTAGAAATGTCCAGATTCAGCTAGTTTTGAAGGTCTGTGTGTTATGTCAGGGGTGAACAAACATCTTACTGTATAACAACAATGACTCTTACCAAACATGACCCTTGTGGGAATTACACTAAACATTGGAATAATCAACAACTACTACTATATTTACCTGAAATACAAAGAGGATTGATTTCTCTATTTATTGACACATGTCACATGATCTATTCCACCACATAAGCATACCAAATACATGGTGACAATCTGAATGCTTATTTAGTGACTATGATCCTGGGAAAAGGTTAGTTCTGATGGTTTTTGTGTTTTCTCTATAACCAGGCAAGCTATGGCATTGGGTTTTGTGCACAGGCATTGCTTGCTTAATGACTAGAAACAATGTAAGGTAGGGGCCACCAGGAACCGAGTACCTTACATAGGCAAAGTCATGCTCCACAACAAGCTCAATAACATCCACAACACGACACCTTTTTGCAATTTGGCAACTAGGAAGGCTAGGGAGGATGTAATCCTTCAAGTCTATGGTTTTTCTTTCCAAAAATTTGGCCTCAAAACTTAGGTATATCCCAAAAAGATTTCTCTTAGAAAAATGTTCCAAATACTCTACAAACACAATGGACAATAAGAGAAAAAGTTGAAATTTTGGTCAAGCATATTTTGCCACTTATGTAATGACCACACATGACCTACAGGCCAGTGATAGGGCCCTAAATTGTTTGCACTTATAAAGTCAACAAGTAAGGCTATTAGTATCATTTCTAATAACCAAGTAAACGGTAATAAAGGATTAAAGTCGAGCTCCAAGATGGCTAATCAGAGTGAACTAGTCTAATGGATAATACACTATCAGTACAGAGGACTATGAGTACGGTCTATTATTAGTCCTATTCACCATGCCTGGTTACGACCTTGGTATCTTAGTTCATAAGTAACCATTGTAGTATGATATCATTGGTCCGGGGATCATCATTAATAGGAGAAGTAATTGTAAATTTGGGACTTGCACAACCCGGTCCTAGTCAGGGGCACTTGGTGTTAACTACTGGGAGAGACGGGACACCGTGAATAACAACCAGGATGATCAGGAGAAGTAAATGACAGCGCTGCGCTGTTTTAAATAACAAAGCGCGCGGTTGGGACTTGATAAGAGTTTAGCCAGCTCTTTCAATATTTGATAAGTAACCAGTAAACGGCATAATTGGCATGTATGGCGCGCGCTGATAGGGCCCGAAATTGTTTGCACTTATAAAGTCAACAAGTAAGGCTATTAGTGTCATTTCTAATAACCAAGTAAGCGGTAATAAAGGATTAGAGTCGAGCTCCGAGACGGCTAATCAGAGTGAACTGGTCTAATGGATAATACACTATCAGTACAGAGGACTATGAGTACGGTCTATTATTAGTCCTATTCACCATGCCCGGTTACAACCTCGGTGTCTTAGTTCATAAGTAACCGTTGTAGTATGATATCATTAGTCCAGGGATCATCATTAATAGGAGAAGTAATTGTAAATTCGGGACTTGCACAACCCGATCCTAGGCAGGGGTACTTGGTGTTAACTACCGGAAGTGACGGGACACCGTGAATAGCAACCAGGACAATCAGGAGGAGTAAATGACAGCGCTGCGCTGTTTTAAATAACAGAGCGCGCGGTCGGGACTTGATAAGAGTTTAGCCAGCTCTTTCAATATTTGATAAGTAACCAGTAAACGACATAATTGGCACGCATGGCGCGCGCGCCAAGTTGTAGTAGACGCATCAGTATTGAATACAGATTCTTGGCGCGCGGGAGCGCGGTTCCGTGTAAAATTTACAATTCCATATGATATTTAGTTTGTACATTATAAATAGACTGTAGATGAGTAGCGCTAAGGCAAGGAATCTTGCCCCCACTTCGCGCGACTATAGAGTATACAAATCACATTTGTTAAAACACTATTGCGTGCCCGAATTAAGGATCAGATTGCTTCAACGTGTCTTGATTGGAATTGATTGGAGAACCACAGAATTAAAGAAACTTAGTTCACTTGGAACTTAGTACCGTATTGTCCGTTGGAATTACTAGGCACTTGGCCTTAGTGCACTTGGCACTGTATTGTTTGATAAGTCGCTTGGACTTATAGATCCGCTTGGGATCATTAATAATTGAACGTACACTTGGTACCCAGTCTATTGGATCGAGAAATATTATAAATATACCTAGCAGGTTTATAAACCTGTGTTGAAGCTTTTGTCTGAATCAAACCCGTTGGGAGATCATTGAAAAGGGCTTTGGCTAGTACTATTCAAAGCTTAGTGCTTCTAAGCACTTGAACCCGAACTCAAAACAGGCAATTCCTACTGTTCGTGTGTTGATTGTTAAGTTTGGTGTGTGTGTGTAAGGGATTACATTTCATAGCATCAGCGCACTTATAGCCCAGGAGCCCCCTTTCATCTGGAGCCCACCGCGAGGGTTCAGAGTTTTGAATAGTCTAAAGAGAGCATCTTTCTTTGAAAAATATTATACCAAGACGAGTAACGTCGTCTACAAATTGAAGTAGAGCGGAGAAAGTTTAGTCAATCTGTCTCAAGAGCCGCGCCCACAAGCCAGCTCGTCAAACAGACTAACTAATCAGCCACTTGCAAGACAAGTAGCTACAAAAACGCGGAAGACTAAAAATTCGCAAAACGCTGGAGCAACAGAGTCGTTACCACCTCCTAGGCGAGCGCGCACACGAGGATCTTCACAACCAGCCTTTGGATCTTCAGGACCAAGGCAAGTATTTAGAACCCCAGAGCCCTTAGGAAACATATCGACTACTAGTAGACCAGTAGCGCGCGGAAGATCGTCCGTAGTAAACCCAGTAGCAAACCCGAACTTGTTAGCTACTCAGAACCGTTCAGTAATCATGACTGAACCCCCTCGTAAATATATGCCCCAACCAGGCGTCCGTGATGCACCAGTATTCAAAGGAAAAGAGCCCACGGGTTTAATCCGATTTCTGGAGCGAATGGAAGTCCTATGGAAGGAGTGTAACATTACAAATGATGAAGAAAAGAAGTTAATGTTGGGAAAATACGCAGACCTACAATCAGAGAATGAGTGGAGGGCATTAGACCACTATAAGACAGGCACTTGGACGGATTTCAAGACAGAGTTGATCTCTAGTTATCCGGAAGCACTCGATCAAGTAGAAGGATCAGTAGCCAAGTTAGAGGCAGTGTGTCGCGCCAACCCACGTATTGGAGTAACCGATGAGGCCGCGCTGAAAAAGCTGAAGCGTGAATTCAAAGCAGAATCTATTAAACTCTTGGGAGTTAGGCCACCAATTATCTCTAACCGAGAATTAGTTACCAAGTTCTTGGGATGTCTAGACGAAGTCTTCAGATCCCAAGTACAAGGAAGGCTAACCCTGCTAGGGAATAATCAGTCTAATGCTACACAGGCAGGACAAGCCGTTGCTACAAACAACCGAGCAGATCCTAATACTATTGCCGAAGCCGCCGCGCTCGCGCAACGAAAAGGGGATCAGTACGATCTGGAGGAAGTTATAGCAACTGCAATCAGCATTTCTGAAGGTGTAGCCAACATGAATATTCCAGACACAAATAGATCGTTTATAACGTCCGTAACAGCAACAGCAGCGCCCAAAATCAAAGTAGAGATGGATGAAATAAAACAACAAATAGTTAATTTGTTAGACCGTCTCCAAGTAAATGAGAAGAATACGAGGAGTGGATTCGAGGATGTAATGAAAGCGCTTCAACAAGCAACTGTTCAGAACCATGCCACGAATAGCGCACCCCAGCAGCATCAGTATCAGAATCAGTACGGAAAGCCTAAAGAAGGACAACCGCAAAGACCAAATGCGTATAAATGTCACTACTGTTTTACACCCGGACACTTCATAATGGCCTGTCCCGAGAAACAGAAACATTTTGAGGAAGGGAAAATAAAAACCAACGCAAATGGAGGAGTATGCTTACCAGACGGATCATATATTCCAAGAGAACCAGAAACGGTATCATTGAAAGATAAAGTGGAACACTTCCATTCAAAGAAGGTAGCGGCCCTTTATTACGGAGATGTCACGGAAGGACCCGCCCCAGGAGTATTGTCCGTTATGCAGTCACATAGTGCAGTAGACAATAGTAACGACATTGGAACCTTGAAAGCCATAATGGCACAAATGGCACAATTTCAAGCGCAACAAATGTTAGGACAACAGAGCGCGCAAACCGCGCTGCCAGTAGCGCCTCAGATGCAGAAACAGGAATATATAAATAATAACTATAATCCTATGGCAAAGAGCGCGCCGAACCCTGACATAGTAGCCTTACAAGCACAAATGAGTACTTTATTAGGGCAGGTAGCAGAACTCAATAACCAAAACAAGGTTAAAGAGTCGGGTTTCAATTAGGTCCGATGAAGGAGGCTAAGGAACACGCTAGACCTACGACTAGGTCGCGTTCCAAGAGACAGCCAGAGGACCGAAGTAAAAATAGAAATAGTCGTCAAGAAAGTAACGATTCAGAGAGTAGTCAGGATAGTAGCGGAGAGGAGCTGGTAGCGCCGTCTCCTAGTAAAAGGAAAGTAAAATTTGCTGAACCATCAGTAAAGTCTCCAGTACGAAAAGAATTACCCTACATCGATGTGCCCGTGGTACCCTACATACCCCGGAGAACGGAACGCAACCCTGAACCAGTTGATCCGCTACCTAATTTTAACACTAAGCGCGGTCCGACTTATGAAACTAAGTCCCCGATAGAAGTAAAATTAAAAGGTGGCGATATAATTGCTAAAGTGTTAGACAACCCTATCACATTGACCACGGGAGAGTTAATGGGCTCGTCAAAAACCATTAGAGATGGAATAAAGAATATTGTAACTGCCAGACGTAAGTCCCTTACCCAAAGGGACGCTAACTTGCAAATAAACGGAATAGATGAGGAAGACGTCTTACCCTTTGGAGGGGACTGGGAACTTGATGATAACTACTTACGGCATGACGCGCTACCAGTAGAGTCAATCCCATTCCAGTCTTTCTTCATCTCAGAGTATGACCGCGGTGGAATACCTAAGGGATCTATAATATGCGGGGACCCAGTCCTACAGTATTTAGAATCTTTACCAGCCGGGGAAGAGCCCAAACAGTTGTATGTAGCAAAAGAATCGGCCTCTTTGCGCGCAGTATATCCAGTAATAAATGGGGTAGGAACGGAGGAATCTTTATTAGATGGGGGATCCCAAATAGTATCAATGGCTAAACAAACGGCTTTAGACTTGGATATTTCATGGGATCCGGACGTTGTCATACACATGCAGAGTGCTAATAAACAAGTGGAGAAAACAGCGGGATTAGCGCGCAATGTCCCTTTCTTGTTTAATGACATGGCCATCTACCTCCAAGTACATATTATAAATTCACCCGCATACAAAGTATTGCTCGGGAGACCGTTTGATACGCTCACGGAAAGTCAGATCAAAAATGCTCGGGACGGGGGACAAGTAGTCACTATCACGGACCCTAACACGGGACGAAGGTGTACTATTCCTACCCATGCAAAGGGATCACCGCCTAAGCTGTTGAAAAGACAACCAGAACAGGATTTTCGGCCTTCGATGAATTAATCCAAAGTGATCAAGGAGAGCTAGCCGTAGAAATTGCTGAAGATGAGGACGGGAACTTTATTATAACGGGTTATAGACACCCTACTGATAAGCGGAATTTTGGTCACAAAGAACTTAGAGATGTCTTTTTGTCTAGAAGTGATGTAAACATGAATAGTACAGTACCTGAACGCGAATTACTAGCCACGTACTTGGCTTCCGTAGATGAGCGCGATGGACCAGTAATAAACTACGAGCAGAACAGTAGGGACCCAGCAAGCACACCCACTAGACCGCTGACATACGCTCAAGAACAGCCCATGATCAATAAAGCTTTAAGTAAATTAAAGCAGTGGCAAATTGGCACAAATGAGCGCGGTCTTGGAACGGCAACAAGTGAAAAGTGTAATATTGAGACCATGGATCAGCTAGTAGGAAAGAAGTATAAACCAGTACATTTGAAAACAAAACCAACACTGGCGGACCTGCCTGATAAATTTAGAATTATCAGAGATATAAAGGGCGACCCTTTAGCGGCCCTACCAGTTCTAACGCCTAACCCACCTCCGTTTAAACCAACTGGGAGGTACACTGAGGAAAGGCGCGCGGAATTCCAAAGAGTACACGAAGAAGAAAGCTTCTTAAAACCTAAAGAGATGGATATAATCCACGACTTTATGTGCAAACATAATGATGGTTTTGCTTGGAATGATAGTGAGCGCGGTAGTTTTAAGAAGGAATATTTTCCTCCCGTCGAAATACCAGTAGTCCCACATACGCCGTGGACAGAGAGGAACATTAGAATCCCACCAGGAATCTATGAAGATGTTTGTAAAATCATCAAGACAAAAATTGATGCAGGAGTCTATGAGAGATCCAATTCATCATACAGGTCTAGATGGTTTACCGTATTAAAGAAAGGCCCAGGAAAGAAGCTTAGAATTGTACATAGTCTAGAACCACTGAATGCAGTCACAATAGCGCACTCGGGTCTACCACCCGCTACCGAAGAACTAGCAGAACACTTCGCAGGGCGCGCTTGTGGCGGAATGATGGATCTATATGTAGGATACGATGAGAGGCCTTTAGCAGAAACCTCGCGCGATCTAACCACGTTCCAAACACCATTTGGCGCGCTGAGATTAGTAACACTCCCTATGGGATGGACGAATTCTGTTCCAATATTTCATGACGATGTCACGTACATCCTACAGGATGAGGTACCACATGTCACAATACCCTATATTGATGATGTACCCGTGCGCGGTCCAGCAACGCGCTACGAACTACCGGACGGAACAGAAGAAGAGCTACCTGGTGCTCCAGGTGTTAGGCGCTTCTTCTGGGAACATATGCAAAATGTAAATTGCGTCGTACAGAGAATGAAGTATTCTGGAGGAACATTTTCAGGATATAAGTCTATGTTATGCGCAAGTGAAATTCTAGTGGTAGGACATAGATGTACCTATGAAGGACGAAAACCTACTACAGATAGAATCGGTGTAGTTGAAAGATGGGGACCATGCAAAGATGTCAGTGAAGTACGCGCTTACATGGGAACTATTGGTGTATGCAGGAATTTCATTAAAGACTTCGCCCGTATAGGTCAACCAATTCAAAAGTTAACTAGGAGTAGTGAACCTTGGATATGGGGGCCTGAGCAAGAAGAAGCGCAGCAGCTATTATTAGACGCACTTAAAAATAGCCCCGCGCTCCGTCCAATTAATTACACCTGGAATACGCCAGTAGTACTGTCAGTAGATACGTCATGGAAAGCCGTAGGCTACTATATCTACCAGGAAGACCCTGATATACCTGGAAGAAAGCACTATGCTAGATTTGACTCGATAACTCTGAATGAGCGCGAAGCGCGCTTCTCACAACCCAAACGAGAGCTATTCGGATTAATGAGAGTTCTAATGGCATGTTATTATTGGTTTATTGGAGTACGAAATTTGGTAGTGGAAACGGATGCAAAGTACATTAAGGGGATGTTATCAAACCCAAGTTTAGGACCTAATGCAACGGTAAATAGGTGGATTGATAGGATACTTATGTTCCACTTTACTTTGGTTCATAAAGCTGGTAAAGGCTTTGGCCCAGACGGTCTGTCAAGACGCGACGCGCGGCTAGAGGATCCTGTCTACCCGGACCCAGACGATGGTTACGACGAACCCTCAGGTCCTTTAAGGTTTATCAACCCAACGGAAGGATTGGATGACCCTTTGGAACTGTCAGACTTTAAAGAGGAGATCGACACGCGCGGCGGATATTTATTCCAACTTGCAAAGGAAATCTCTGATTTTGAAGTGGAAGTAAACAATGCCTGGGCTGGTGAAGCGGCATTTATTGGAGAAGTAAAACAGCACTTAGGTTTAGGACGGTTCGGTATTCAAAGAGAAGCTTATCTAAAGCAACTTGTAAATACTACTGTCATACCTGATGAAAAGTTTAAATATGACCCTAATGTAAGGGAAGTATATGATGAGTCTAAACGAACACCTACGGCACTGGAACAGGATAAAAACCTACCTTTAATAAAAGAATGGTTAAAAAGACCACAAAAGAGACCAAAAGGAATGACAGATCGCGCCTACCTAAAGTTTGCAAGGCAGGCGTCTAATTTCTTTTTGGATCCAGAAGGCAGGATGTATAGGAAAAATATCGATAGCGCGCACCAGCTTGTTGTTGATAAAAATCACCGAACATATATGATGAAGGCGTCTCACGATTCTGTTGGACATAGGGGTTTCTATGCAACAAAATCTTTAATAGATAAAAGATTTTGGTGGCCAGAAATGGAACGCGATGTATCATGGTATGTGAAGTCATGTCACATCTGTCAGACAAGGCTCTTAACTTTGTTGAGAATCCCTCCTGTCATAACCCACACGCCGTCTATATTCCAAGTATTGCATGCGGACACCATGTATATGAGCCCATCGTCTAATGGCTATAAATACATTGTCCAAGGAAGATGTGCGCTGTCTTCATGGATGGAAGGCGCGCCCCTCAAATCTGAGGATGGCAAGACCTTGGGAAGGTGGCTGTTCGAAGAAGTAATTTGTAGATGGGGTTCTCTAACGGAAATTGTAACGGATAATGGTCCTGCCTTTGTCGCAGCCAAAGCGTGGCTGGAATCCAAGTATGGTATTACAGGAATAAGTATATCACCATACAATTCCAAAGGAAATGGGATCGCCGAGCGCGCACATTGGGATGTGCGTCAAGCTGTCTTCAAAGCTACAGGTGGTGATGTAAAGAAGTGGTACTACTTCTTCCACCATGTAATGTGGGCTGACAGGATTACTATACGGAGAGGGACGGGTTGCTCCCCCTATTTTATGATTACGGGCGCGCACCCAACCTTACCGTTAGATATCATTGAAGCCACTTGGTTAGTAAAGTTACCAGGAAAAATATTGACTACAGAGGAACTCATTGGGTTTAGAGCGCAGGCTCTAGCTAAGCACATCCAGCATGTGGCCGATATGAGGAAACGTATCAATATAGAAAAACGAAGGAGACTATTACAGTATGAGAAGGATCACAGCGCGACCATCAGAGACTATGATTTCAAACCAGGAAGTTTAGTACTAGTTAGAAATACCGAGGTCGAAAGTTCGCTCGATAAAAAGCTGAAGCCACGGTACCTGGGACCAATGATAGTCCTGAGACGAAACCGCGGGGGAGCCTATATTGTTTGTGAAATGGATGGATCGGTGTGGCAACATAAAGTGGGGGCGTTTAGGGTTATTCCCTATTTTGCTAGGAGTACAATTGAACTGCCGGATAATCTGCAAGATCTAATAGACATCTCTAGCGAAACATTAAATGCTTTAGTGGAATCGAAAGATCCTGCTAATAGACAAGTTTATAAGGAGCGTGACTATACCTTTGACAGAGTCCAATTGGATCAGTCCGATTCAGAGTCAAGCTCTAGTGAAAACACTGAAGAGGGGATAGCGCCGGCGCTACCACAAACTACTATGTCACACCGGAAGTTGCATAAGTGATAAATCAGTATGAAAACAGAAGCAGTAAAGACAGTGTAAGCAACGAAGCTAAGTAGTAAGGACAGTGTTAAACCGAGTAAAGACAGTAATACAAAGGAGCGTGGGGAGGGACACCATAACTAAGGAGGAAGTTAATTGGACTACCCTCAAGCAGATATGAAGTCGTCTTCAACCTCGGGCAAGGGCACGTCAGCCGGAGCTACCTCCTCTTTATCATTGTCATCCTGGTCATGGACTTCGGTAGCGCTCGCAGTGGCAGCCTCGTCAGAGCCTCCCTCCAGAGCGGCCTCGTTCATTAGACCGTTGAGGCGAGTAACCTCGTCCATAGTGGCGTCACGACGCTTCAATAAGAAGGACACTGTATGACTGATCTCCTCCAACTCAGCGCGGTAGTTTAAAAGCATCCTACCGAGGGCTTGCTTGGTGTGTGACAAGGGATCGCCCGCGTCAGCAATCAAGCGCGCCCGCGCTAAGACTACATCGTGCTCCTTGGAGGGACGGAAGTCAATAAAGACACGAGTATCTGATACACAGTCAGTATAAAATTAGAACCATCTATTATTAGAAAACGTACCCTCAGCAGATGCCTTTGGATCTTCATCCGGGGTGTCCTGCCTCGTACGCTTTTTGGGACGAAGAGTACTGCCGCGGTTGAGCTCGGAACGCTTACCGTCCTGTAGGAATGAGAAACAAAGTAATAGACAGAGCAAAAACAAGAATGGGTACCTTGATGGCAGCCTTTTCAGCCTTAGTCCTTTTGACACGGGGAACCTTAATGTTCTCCTTCTCCTTGCGACTACGGGTGATTGGTCCTTCACTAAGGAGACGACTAGTCACTGGTCCAGAGACAGTAGCGCTAGCCGTAGCGCCGGAATCAATGACCATATTCTTGAGTAAAGAAGAGACGCCATTGAGTATGTCGCGCACTGACAGCGCGGTAGCTAAAAAGAAACATACCGAGTCAGTACCAGACATTTCAATGTCACCGTCATATTCACTGCCAGCAATGACCTCGCCTGGAATAGCGGGACTATCCGCATCACCACCAGTAGCAGGGACCTAGTACCAGAAAACCATGGTTTAAGAACAGTACAGTGCAAGATAAGGTAAAAAGCACGCACCGCGGTTTGAGACAGGTGCTCGGTGCGGACCTTTTCACGGTGACGGTGAATAGCGGCAGTAAGAGTCACAATGTTGCGGTAGACGGGCTCTTGAAGTAACTCGGGGTATACATGTTGTAGTCCCTGGAATGCTTTACGGACGCCAAAGATAACATTCTGCCAGGACCGCTCCGTCAAAACCATTTTGGACTCAGTCAGGAGTAGCTGTAAATTGTAAAAGTTGTTACGATAACGGCGTATATAAGTTAATTGGTAAAAAGTGTACCGCGGTTTCGCCTAACTTCCGGACGCTGACCCTTTGTTCAACAAGGGTGTCCATCGATAAACGAGCTTGAAAGGTGTGCCACTGAGCTTGGACCATCTTGAAGTTCTCGATGTCTTGATAGTTGGGGGGGCTAGTCATAATGATGCAGAGGAAATTGATTCTTCGAACCAGAACGTTGTAAAGAGAGTATAATAGAGTCGGGCGATGTCTTGGGACAAAAAGCACAGCCAGTGCCCTTTTTATACCTCTACGACTAGAGAAGTGCTACCCAGTCTCTCATTCGTTGCGCGCGTTCTATCCCCAGAAAAATCTATACATTTCAACTGAACAGGTCCGAGACGCGTGCCTAATTGAAATGCTGGGCCCAATTAAAAAAAAAGGAGCTCCGTAAAAATTCATGTGGAGTGCGGCAGTGTCCGCATGACAACTGGGACAGTTGTTATCAGTGTTGAGGGGGAGATGGGTATAAGCAAAATCGAATTGGAAAAACCTACCAAGGTTACAAGGATTGAAATAGATTGTCTATAAAAAGTCAGTGATCGCGCCACGGTTTTTAATGATCGAGAGAATTGCACCAGAATTAAACCGTACTATTTATAACTTAAGTAGCCGGGGCAAGGGCGGAAGCTTTCTTATGAAGACAATAGAACCACAGCCAAATCAATAGCATTGTTTATAGTCCGAGGGACTGTATATAAGACATGTGTTGGACTTCAATTAAAGAATTGAAGCCCAACGAAAGGCGGGGGAACTTAGGTAGCAGTAATAAAAGGGCCAGGGGCCCGGGAAAACACAAGTAGATAAAAAAAAAAAAATAGGGGGGGGGGGCGCGGCGCGGCTACTCCTCCTCGCTGTCAGGCACGGACGAAGAGGAACTTGACGACGAAGAACCGTCATCAACCTCTGCTTCTTCCTCCAAGGGCGGCCAAGGGAGATTCTGGAAGTCCGCGTAGAAGAGGAGGGCGCTCTCCGTGGCTGGCGTAGTCAGCAAGAGGTTTTGAAGGCCCTCCAGGCCTTCCTCCTCGTACAACCTACCAATGGTGCCAACAATGCGCGCCAACAAGGAGTCGCGCATTTCAAGCGCGCGGTTAGCGGCCTGAATGACCTCCGCGGCAAGGGTGTCCGCGTCGCCGAGCTGAGCATAGGCTTCAGCAACCGCTAGTAGAATAAGTAAAATCAGTAGTAAACAAAAAGACGGAAAGAAGATGGCTTACTAGAAATGCCCGCACCAAGCATGGGCCCCAGATCCTCACGGAGCCTAGCGCGCTTCTGGGGAGTGAGGCTGAAGCTGCACTTCCCCTTCTTGGCGGTGGCGCATTCCACGCACGGTTTACCCCAACCGTTGAAGGTGCACTCAATGTCGCCGCGGGTGGCGCACATCGTGCAAGGATAGCCCACCTAGTAAAAATGATCAGTAACAAGAAATAAAGTAGTAATAAACATACGGAAGAGCGCCGCGGCGCAAGGTCAGCCAGCAGGGAGGTAATAGGGGACTGGAGCGGCGTCAGCTCCCGGTTGGGAACCAGCGCGTGCTTACGGTGTGTCGCCTGAGCCCTATCCCTAGAGCGGGTGGTCTTACGCGACTGACGAGGAGAAGGGGCCGCGGGAGGCAACAACTCCGCGAACCCCTCTTGAGCCAACTGGCGTGCGACCTCATCATCGAAGAGCTGAAGCTCAGGGACTTCAACCTTCACCGGCGGCTGCCCAGAGGACTAAGGAGATAAAGATGAGTGAACGTAAATGACTTCAGAAAGAGACATACCGGGCCTGCTTCCGAGGGACGCAGCGCGGAAGCACTGCCAGTCCCCTGGGCGCGCGACATGTCGGACTAGAATTGTGAAATCAAGTCAGCAATAATGTGAAACTCGTAAAGTAAAGGATATACCTGGGGAACCGCACGGCCTTTTCCCTTGGACCCAGCATTACGCTTCCGCTTGAGGGGCTATTAAAATAAGTCAACTACCGAAGAAAAGTAATAAAAAGGCAGTAATAAACGAACCGCGGGTACCAAGACCGGGGAGCGCGCCGGCAAGGGCGCGGCGGACCAATTGTCCTGGTACTGATGGTAACGGCGCGGCGCGCCAACCATGCGAGGCGGGACGAGGAAAGTATCCCGAAAGATACTATCACCATTGTCGCGCTCGAAGCGCGACCCCACCTGGTCAAGGACTTGCTCCACTGTGGGAGCCTGGCCCTAAAAGAAAAAGGTAGTCAGCTTGACAAAGGGAGGCAGAGTAAAGAAGTAAACAAGTTATTTACCAGAAGAATGGAGTTGGCGCCCAGGTCAGTCGATATGACCGTACGCCAGGACGACCACGAAGCATCGCGCGCGTCAACTGGGATGCGCATCACTTGAAGGTGAAGCGCGCGCAGGAGGAGGATAGCCGGATATGGCAGCGAGAAACGCGCGCCACGGACCATGCCAGTGATGGCATCCTGAGACCAGTAAATAAGTAAAAGGAATTAACAAGTAAAAGATGGGCGTACGATGAGCATGGAGCAGTGATCGACAAAGTCGATCAAGTCGTCAAGGTCAAGCGGACCCTGATGGTCCATACGGGGCGCGAGCTCCTCGGCCATGATAATCCACCCTTGCTCCATAGCGACGAAGACGTCGCCCTCGGCATCTTCGAGGAGGTCAGGGAAGGAAGGGATCGGCTGGTCCACATAGACCATGGTGGGGGAACGGCCCTCAGTCGGCAGAATCGCGGCAGAGAGCGGGAGAGACAGCGCGGAAGGCGAGCGCAGAGCACGAGCCATGGCGGAAGTGGAAGTGGAAGACATTTCTGTTTGAAAAGAGTCGGGGCGTTTGAGCGATGCAGATAGCAAAGAGATTTAGAAATGGGCTATAAAGTCCAAATTGTCTAAAACTTAGCAAGGACGCGAGCTTTTTAAAAACGCACAACCCTGCATTGCGAAGCTCTAAAGAACAAACAGGAGTACCGATCTCTTGCTGAAGTGTCAGAAACATAACGAGAAAAATGTCCAGATGACTGAAATATCTGTAAAGCGATGTCCGAATGTCAAGTACTCTCTCAGGAGACGTATATAGCTGTCACGATCCTGATGGGAAGTAAACCTCTGGGCTCGATCCCAACATCGCGCGCCTACCTGTCTAAAAGCGGAACCGTTGTAACATTGTACTGAAAGATTAGACGCGTGCAGACCCGAAGTATTGGACCAACCTGCCGGCAAAGAGAGACTGAGGACAGTCTACATTTGTGGTATGGGGGAGATGATAGGGCCCGAAATTGTTTGCACTTATAAAGTCAACAAGTAAGGCTATTAGTGTCATTTCTAATAACCAAGTAAGCGGTAATAAAGGATTAGAGTCGAGCTCCGAGACGGCTAATCAGAGTGAACTGGTCTAATGGATAATACACTATCAGTACAGAGGACTATGAGTACGGTCTATTATTAGTCCTATTCACCATGCCCGGTTACAACCTCGGTGTCTTAGTTCATAAGTAACCGTTGTAGTATGATATCATTAGTCCGGGGATCATCATTAATAGGAGAAGTAATTGTAAATTCGGGACTTGCACAACCCGATCCTAGGCAGGGGTACTTGGTGTTAACTACCGGAAGTGACGGGACACCGTGAATAGCAACCAGGACAATCAGGAGGAGTAAACGACAGTGCCGCGCTGTTTTAAATAACAGAGCGCGCGGTCGGGACTTGATAAGAGTTTAGCCAGCTCTTTCAATATTTGATAAGTAACCAGTAAACGACATAATTGGCACGCATGGCGCGCGCGCCAAGTTGTAGTAGACGCGTCAGTATTGAATACAGATTCTTGGTGCGCGGGAGCGCGGTTCCGTGTAAAATTTACAATTCCATATGATATTTAGTTTGTACATTATAAATAGACTGTAGATGAGTAGCGCTAAGGCAAGGAATCTTGCCCCCACTTCGCGCGACTATAGAGTATACAAATCACATTTGTTAAAACACTATTGCATGCCCGAATTAAGGATCAGATTGCTTCAACGTGTCTTGATTGGAATTGATTGGAGAACCACAGAATTAAAGAAACTTAGTTCACTTGGAACTTAGTACCGTATTGTCCGTTGGAATTACTAGGCACTTGGCCTTAGTGCACTTGGCACTGTATTGTTTGATAAGTCGCTTGGACTTATAGATCCGCTTGGGATCATTAATAATTGAACGTACACTTGGTACCCAGTCTATTGGATCGAGAAATATTATAAATATACCTAGCAGGTTTATAAACCTGTGTTGAAGCTTTTGTCTGAATCAAACCCGTTGGGAGATCATTGAAAAGGGCTTTGGCTAGTACTATTCAAAGCTTAGTGCTTCTAAGCACTTGAACCCGAACTCAAAACAGGCAATTCCTACTGTTCGTGTGTTGATTGTTAAGTTTGGTGTGTGTGTGTAAGGGATTACATTTCATAGCATCAGCGCACTTATAGCCCAGGAGCCCCCTTTCAGCGCGCCAAGTCATAGAGGATGCGTCAGCATTAAATACAGATCCTTGGCACAGGGGAGCACAGTTCTGTATAAAATTTACAATTCCGTATGATATTTAGTTTGTACACTATAGATAGACTGTAGGTGAGTAGCGCAAAGGCAAGGAATCTTGCCCCCACTTCACACTACTATAGAGTATACAAATCACATTTGTTAAACACTATTGCGTGCCTGAATTAAGGCTCAGATTGCTTCAAAGTTGTCTTGATTGGAATTGTTTGAAGAAATCAAAGAATTGAAGAGTCTTAGTTCACTTGGAACTTAGTACCGCATTGTCTGTTGGAATTACTAGGCACTTGGCCTTAGTGCACTTGGCACTGTTTATTTAATAAGTTGCTTGGGATCATTAATAATTGAACGTACACTTGGTACTCAGTCTATTGGATCGAGAGATATTACAACTATACCTAGCAAGTTTTAAACTTGTGTTGAAGCTTTGTCTGACTCAAACCCGTTGAGAGATCATTGGAAAGAGCTTTGGCTAGTACTATTCAAAGCTTAGTGCTTCTAAGCACTTGAACCTGAACTCAAAACAGGCGATTCCTACTGTTCGTGTGTTGATTGTTAGGTTTGGTGTGTGTGTGTGTAAGAGATTACATTACATAGCATCAGCACACTTATAGCCCAGGAGCCCCCTTTCATCTGGAGCCCACCATGAGGGTTCAGAGTTTTGAATAGTCTAAAGAGAGCATCTTTCTTTGAAAAATATTATACCAAGACGAGTAACATTGTCTACAAATTGAAGTAGAGCGGAGAAAGTTTAGTCAATCTGTCTCAAGAGCCATGCCCACAAGCCAGCTCGTCAAACAGACTAACTAATCAGCCACTTGCAAGACAAGTAGCTACAAAAACACGGAAGACTAAAAATTTGCAAAATGCTGGAGTAACAGAGCTGTTACCACCTCCTAGACAAGTGCGCACATGAGGGTCTTCACAACCAGCCTTTGGATCTTCAGGACCAAGGCAAGTGTTTAGAACCCCAGAGTCCTTAGGAAACATATTGACTACTAGTAAACCAGTAGCGCGCAGAAGATTGTCCATAGTAAACCCAGTAGCAAACCCGAACTCGTTAGCTAATCAGAACCATTCAGTAATCATGACTGAACCCCCTTGTAAATATATGCCCCAACCAGGCATCCGTGATGCACCAGTATTCAAAGGAAAAGAGCCCACAGGTTTAATCCAGTTTCTGGAGCAAATGGAGGTCCTATGGAAGGAGTGTAACATTACAAATAATGAAGAAAAGAAGTTAATGTTAGGAAGATACGCAGACCTACAATCAGAGGATGAGTGGAGGGCATTAGACCACTATAAAACAGGCACTTGGACGGATTTCAAGACAGAGTTGATCTCTAGTTATCCGGAAGCACTCGATCAAGTAGAAGGATCAGTAGCCAAGTTAGAAGCTGTGTGTCGTGCCAACCCATGTATTGGAGTAACCGATGAGGCCACGCTGAAAAAGCTAAAGCGTGAATTCAAAGCAGAATCTATTAAACTCTTGGGAGTTAGGCCACCTATTATCTCTAACCAAGAATTAGTTACCACGTTCTTGGGATGTCTAGATGAAGTCTTCAGATCCCAAGTACAAGGAAGGCTAACCCTGCTAGGGAATAATCAGTCTAATGCCACACAGGCAGGACAGGCCGTTGCTACAAACAACCAAGCAGATCCTAATACTATTGCCGAAGCCGCCGTGCTCACACAATGAAAAGGGGATCAGTACAATCTGGAGGAAGTTATAGCAACTGCAATCAGCATTTCTGAAGGTGTAGCCAACATGAATATTCCGGACACAAATAGATCTTTTATAATGTCTGTAACAGCAGCAGCAGCACCCAAGATCAAAGTAGAGATGGATGAAATAAAACAACAAATAGTTAATTTGTTAGACCGTCTCCAAGTAAATGAGAAGAATACGAGGAGTGGATTTGAGGATGTAATGAAAGCGCTTCAACAAGCAACTGTTCAGAACCATGCCATGAATAGCACGCCCCAGCAGCATCAGTATCAGAATCAGTACGGAAAGCCTAAAGAAGGACAACCGCAAAGACCAAATGCGTATAAATGTCACTACTGTTTTACACCTGGACACTTCATAATGGCCTGTCCCAAGAAACAGAAACATTTTGAAGAAGGAAAAATAAAAACCAATGCAAATGGAGGAGTATGTTTACCAGACGGATCATATATTCCAAGAGAACCAGAAACGGTATCGTTGAAAGATAAAGTGGAACACTTCCATTCAAAGAAGGTAGCGGCCCTTTATTATGGAGATGTCACGGAAGGACCTGCTCCAGGAGTATTGTCAGTTATGCATCAGTCACATAATGCAGTAGACAATAGTAATGACATTGGAATCTTGAAAGCCATAATGGCACAAATGGCCCAATTTCAAGCGCAATAAATGTTAGGACAACAGAGTGTGCAAACTGCGTTGCCAGTACCGCCTCAGATGCAGAAACAGGAATATATAAATAATAACTATAATCCTACTGCAAAGAGCGCGCCAAATCCTGACATAGTAGCCTTACAAGCACAAATGAGTACTTTATTAGGGCAGGTAGCAGAGCTCAATAACCAAAACAAGGTTAAAGAGTCGGGTTTCAATTAGGTCCGATGAAGGAGGCTAAGGAACATGCTAGACCTACAACTAGATTGCGTTCCAAGAGACAGCCTGAGGACTGTAGTAAAAATAGAAATAGTCGTCAAGAAAGTAATGATTCGGAGAGTACTCAGGATAGTAGCAAAGAGGAGCTGGTAGCACTGCCTCCTAGGAAAAAGAAAGTAAAAATTGTTGAACCATCAGTAAAGTCTCCAGTACGAAAAGAATTACCCTACATCGATGTGCCCGCAGTACCCTACATACCCTGGAGAACGGAACGCAACCCTGAACCAGTTGATCTGCTACCTAATTTTAACACCAAGCATGGTCCGACTTATGAAACTAAGTCCCCAATAGAAGTAAAATTAAAAGGTGGCAATATAATTGCTAAAGTGTTAGACAACCCTATCACATTGACCACAGGAGAGTTAATGGGCTTGTCAAAAACCATTAGAGATGGGATAAAGAATATTGTAACTGCCAGACGTAAATCCCTCACCCAAAGGGACGCTAACTTGCAAATAAATGGAACAGATGAGGAAGATGCCTTACCCTTTGGAGGGGACTGGGAACTTGATGATAACTACTTACGGCATGACGCGCTACCATAGGAATGGAGGAATCTTTATTAGATGGGGGATCCCAAATAGTATCAATGGCTAAACAAACGGCTTTAGACTTGGACATTTCATGGGATCCAGATGTTGTCATACACATGCAGAGTGCTAATAAACAAGTGGAGAAAACAGCAGGATTAGCGCGCAACGTCCCTTTCTTGTTTAATGACATGGCCATTTACCTCCAAGTACATATCATAAATTCACCTGCATACAAAATATTGCTTGGGAGACCGTTTGATACACTCACGGAAAGTCAGATCAAAAATGCTAGAGATGGGGGACAAGTAGTCACTATCACAGACCCTAACACAGGATGAAGGTGTACTATCCCTACCCATGCAAAGGGATCACCACCTACACTGTTGAAAAGACAACCAGAGCAGGATTTTTGGCCTTCGATGAATTAATCCAAAGTGATCAAGGAGAACTAGCTGTAGAAATTGCTGAAGATGAGAACGGAAACTTTATTATAACGGGTTATAGACACCCTACTGATAAGCGGAATTTTGGTCACAAAGAACTTAGAGATGTCTTTTTGTCTAGAAGTGATGTAAACATGAATAGTACAGTACCTGGATGCAAATTACTAGCCACGTACTTGGCTTCCGTAGATGAGCGCAATGGACCAGTAATAAACTATGAGCAGAACAGAAGGGACCAGACAAGTACACCCACTAGACCTATGACATATGCTCAAGAACAGCCCATGCTCGATAAAGCTTTAAGTAAATTAAAGCAGTGGCAAATTGGCACTAATGAGCACGGTCTTGGAATGGTAACAGGTTACGAGTCCTTATGTTTACATAAGTAACTCGTTCATCATCCTGGGTTTGCGGGGAAAATTCAGTGTACCCAACAAGATCCAGTGTTGTTTTTCCCATGGTTAGTAATTTTGAAGTGTTCCGAGAATTCATTAGAACATGATCAGTAAACATTTTGAAGTACATCAGTAAGGCTTTGTAGTCGTGGAAATATTCTTCTAACTGTGGGAATCAAAATTAGCCGACGCGCGGATTTTGAGCAAAAAAGGCAACTGCTAACATGGGCTGCATTTAATAATATAAATTCGAGTTAATTGGCCTTTTTCTTGGGATATCTCAAGAATTAATTAATAACTCCACGGCATAATCGTGCTTACGTTTGTCAACTACGCTGTTAGGTTAGAGCTAACAGCGTAGTTGACAAATGTAAGCACGATTACAAGAGGCTTGTTCCGCTTTGGGTCAAACTTTTCCCACAATACAAAACATTGCATATCTCAACAATGACAAGACCTATGGATGTAATTTAAATTGCTACTACTAGATATGGTGAGGGGCTACCCAATGTAGATATTTATATGTATTTGTATTTGTTTGTACACCTTCAAACATCATGATCAAAAGCAGCTCTCTTACTACAAGCATGTTACAAATGAATATCAAGTTTGTGTACAAGTTTGCCACACAGCTAGCCAAACAAACAATACCCTCAAAGTTCCCACACTATAAATCATTGCATATCTCAACAACAACAAGGCCTATGGATGTAATTTAAATTGCTAGTGTTAGATATGGTGAAGTAGTACCTCGTGTATATGTTTGTATGTGTTTATATTTGTTTGTATTTTTCTAAACATTATCAACATCATTTTTCTTGCTGCATATTACAAATGAATACTGTCTGTATATCACTTCATCACACATCTGGCCAAACAAACAATAATACTAAAGAAATTTCCCACAGTATAGATGATGCATATCTTAGCAAATACAAAGCTGATGGACATGCTACTCGATGCTTCTTGATCTTTTACCACCACCGTCCAACCGTGGGAATTCATCCCTCCTGCACTAGGTCATCCCTAAACTACCTAACACCTCATCCCTAATCAACATTGCCTTTCATCAGACCACTCTTTTGGCCTGGGCCACTATCCTTTTACACCATATCCAAATTTCTAACTTATCAGAGCTGATCCTGACTGTCTGCAGGGTCATCTCATCTTGCCTGTACTGGGGGCTTCACTAATCCGTTCACATCCACCTTATCAACTACCAGGCCACACAAGGACACCACAACTCTTGTACTCTGCTTTGCACAGATCCTTAGGGAGTGTCACTGCCAACATTTTTGATGATTTTTTCGTACTTGCTGAACCACTACACCCAAATACAAAAGGAGGAAGGGGTCTGGCCCCCGATCAGCTACTGTCCCTGCACAGAGCACACCTCTTGGGGAGAATGCCAGTTTATTGACCAATGGTGGGATTTAGCGGCCTCATTTTGAAGGGGAGTCATTGCTTTGGGAGAGCGGTGTGGAACAGGGGGGAAAGTAATAGGGGGGGTTCAGGAGAGGGGGAGCAGGTTTGAGGTATGGGTTGTTCATTTAGATTGGACATTTATCTTCAACACTGGGGGGGAGTAATGGGTTTCCAGGGCAACCTGAAAATACCAGGAGGGGAGTGGAATGGGGTACCAACGTGAAGGGAGGGGACCATGCCCCGACAAGCGAAGGCAAACCTTTAAGGTGTTGGGAGGTTCAGACATGGTACAGTACAATACCATTGGACTGCAGGTATCCTCAGTCTAGACCTGTAATATGACCTGGAGAGCAACTTAGTGTACAGCTCCACCCTGATAGCCCATTACAGATTACTTAGTGGTAATAGGTGTTTATGCCCGCATGTAGCTGGGTCAAACCCACATGCGCTTAATATTAAAGATGGACATGCTACTACTAGACATTGTATGGGATTACATTATGTGTATATTTATATGTATTTGTAGTTGTTTGTACCCTCCCCAATCACATTATTAACAACTTTTTGACTGCATATTACAAATAAATATCATCTGTATATCACTTTGCCAACATCTGGCCAAACAAACAATATTAATGAAGTTCCCACAATATAGATGATGCATATCTCAGCTCCGAAATCGGCCTCATCCGGCATGTTGCCAATGGGACCTCTCAAGTTGCCGCCCTACAACAGGTCATCGACAGCCTTCAGAGCCAGCTCCCCCCTGACACTCCCCCCGCCCCTAAGTACGGCCCCCCTGGATCAGGGCAGCGGCCCCCCCATTCGTCCAATGCTACCTCTGACCCTGCAGGTCTCCGCAGGCCCCAAAGGAAGCTTATCCCGGCTCAGTCGTCCAGACAGCCTCCGCCTCCCCCCCCTAGGCCAACCCCGGCCTCGTTTGCATCTACAGCAGCTGCTGCTGCCTCTCTCCCCCAACCTCCCCCTTCCAAGAGGAGAAAGGGCGCCGTTGCCACGGCGGAGGGACTAGTCCAAATGGCCAAGTCATTCCCCTCGGCTCCCAATGCATCCATTGTCCAAGCGCAACAGATTGTTGCGGGCGGGGCTGCCATCTCCTGCACAAACGCTGAACGAGCTCGCGCCAACGTGAAGCGTTCCACCACCCACGGCTCCTCTCGGAAAGAAGTTGTGGTTTTCTGTTCTCCGCCGGTGTACTGGGACGACGCTCTCGTTATACCAACGATCAACAGTACTCTTGGTTCTAACCGCCGAACCATCCGCGCTGTCGTGGAAACACAGAACCATCTTGGGGGTTTGTCCCTCATCATGGACTCTGTGCCTTCCAAAGACGATCTCCAGGTCCTCTACCAGTTCTTTGACGCCAAGGCGAAGGAGGCTCGAGGGGCTGATACAGAGACACGGGTTGAGGTTGGGTCCTCCAAGACCTTCCTCCACATCCCCAACTTTCCCTTCTTCGGTACAACTGTCACATATGACGAAACCGGGAAGCCCATTCCCATCACTCCATTGGAGGTCAAGACTATCCTTGAAACCTGCAAATGGAAAGGTGCGATCCATCTGTACCAAGGGGCGCTCCCCCGCATGGTCAGAAACTCCAAAACGTCAGACTCATGCACTGTGTTCTTTGACATTTATGATTCTCGTGGAGGCACCCACCTCCGCAGCCTTCGGAACAAGAGCTTCATGCTCGGGTCCCAGTCTCTGACCATCCTGCCCGCTGACAAGCGAATAGGGGTCCCTATCTGCACAAAGTGCTGGAGGTTTGGCCACTGCAAGGAGGTCTGTCCCTTCAGAGCTCAACTGTGCTCCTATTGTGGCGGACCTCACAACGCCTGCAATCACCGCGACCTAGCGGCGTGCTGCAAGGCTGCCCCCAAGGCCACCCCACCGAGACTTGCAACACCAGCAGGTCATAAGTGCCCCCACGCCTCCCGATGTGTCAACTGTGGCCTTGCCCATGAGTCTGACGACAGGAAGTGTTCCTTTTGGAAACACTGCTATGACGCCAAGTGGCTAGTGGCCAAGTACACTGCCCAGAAGGTAGGTGACGAGCTCTTACACTTCGCACCATCTGCTAATACCCCCTTCCCCACCGTTACAGGAGACAGGCTCCGAGGACGCAGGGAGGGTACTCGAGCGTTTCGACAAAAAGTTACTTGATTAATGTCTAGTACAACTTGTAATGTAAATACGCTCAGAACGTACTGCCAAAATGTCAGGCGCAAACAACACTGGACAGTTGACCTGTTAGAACGCCGCAAGGACGTCACTGACATTCTCTTCCTGCAGGAGCCGCCATGGGCCACTGTACGGTATACAGCCTCCTTGACCGAAAAAGACAGGATCCCCATCAGGGGACCCCCCGTCCACCCGGACTGGATCCCCATGTTCCCCAAAGGGTTCGACGCTGCCGAAGATCAGCCGTGCATCATGGCCTATGTCAACCGAGCTATCCGCTCAGTGAAACCTAAGCTCCGATTGGATGTCATTAACCACCGCGACGTCATGCTCATCACTGTTCAAGGGCACCTTGGCCCAGTGCATTTGATGAATGTCTACTCAGATGAGAATGGATCAGCAGTCCGATTCCTCGAAGACCACCTGGATGAGTTCCCTGATGTTAGCTATGTATATGGGGGGTGATTTTAATTGCCCCTCAGTGCATTGGGATGCTACCCTCAATCATGAGCACCCCATGGCCAACAGGCTCATGGAGTGCGCGGCTGCCCTCAGCCTTGAGCGGATTGCCCCCCCCTCGGGGCGGGTCACACATCGGCTGTATAATTCGGCCCTGCGCGGCTCGGTCCTTGACCTTGTGTTTGTCCCGGCATTCCGGGGCTACACAGCCGACCTGACGATAGGTGATAAGGGTGAACCTGATCACTTTCCTCTACTCCTAGACATCCCCCTTAGGGTCGAGCTCCCCGAAGGGAAGATGTCAATCAAAATCGACTCTGAAGAAGAGACCGCTTTCCTTGCAGAAGTGTGTTCACTTCTCAGGCTCATCCAAATCCCTGTCTCTTCCAGTCCAAGAAGTACATTGGCTCCAATTTCCTGACGCTCTATGCAAAAAAGGACACCCCGCTCACTCCGACCCATGTAAACAATGGGCCGTGGATGCGCAAGACTGGTCACAGCCATGCTCTGACTGCCCAACTGGTGCGATGCATCACTGGACACGCTCCAATTGGGGCGTTCTGATTGCGATTCTTCAAGGAAGAATCTGTCTCCTGTAGGTGCAGTGCTCCCTTGGAAACCATACAACACGTCCTATTCGACTGTCCACAACACGGACGGGAAGACAAGCCCAGCCGCCAGCTGCGCTATGCGTGGCTGGTTGAATTCCTCTTGGAGAACGAAAGCGCTTTCGCGTTCGATGTTCCCTAGTCCTAAACAGGCTAGGGGTGGTACTCAGTGTTCTAAGTGGCGGCTATAGGGTGCTCCCTGCCCGAACATGTGAACCTGGATAATCGGTGGACTTGAAGCCACCACCTGCTGCGGAGTGCCACAGCAGGGGGCCCACCCCCTGGCGTAGATTGGCCCTTCCGGCCTGTGTACAATGAGCTCTGGCTCCATTCGCTAGTCCGACCCCAGTCGGGCGAGCACCCTAGCCCTGCAGCGCTTTGTCTCCTGCCCCCCCTCTCCCCCCTTTCCCAATTACTACTTGTAGTGACCAGCACACGTATTACGTACAGTTGGTATATAAAATGTTGAACCAAAAAAAAAAAAAAAAAAAGATGCATATCTTAGCAAATACAAGGCTCACAGACACAGTTGAAATTGCTACTACTCCTAGACCTATGGAGGGGGTACACCAGGAAATGTATATTTATATTTCTTTGTACCTTTCCAAATTTGATTATAATCTCTTGTTATATCTATTTTTATATCACATTTATATATTACTTGGCCATAAGCATAGCCAAACAAGTCAATGTGGATGCTCCTGGAATCTATAATGCTCAATATCTTGACAATGGCTAGCTATATGAGTATGGTTAAATTTAGTATGCAATAATACAACAAAAAACACTTAACAGGCATATGTACATACCTTTGTTTGAACTTGATCTTTGATGATGATATTTCGATTTTTAGCATATCTGATAAGTTCTTGATTAACCCAGGATGCAAAGCTAGAAATAAAATGTTAAATGTTGAATGGTTGATATACATTTCAATACTGTGGGAACTTGTTTCTATTATTACAAGTTCTTTATCAACCCAGGTTTTGGGCAAAAAGTTGATTCATTCATTCATTCATATTTCGACACTGCGGGAAAATATTTCCATAATGGGATTTTTCTTCTCTTGTGGCTTTTTACAGCATTACTCCATAAATACAAAGTATTGTGACATAATTTGCATGTATTTGGGATGCTTACATAATGCTTTTGATGATGCCATCAAAATTATGCATATCTAATATTTCAAAGTGTCGCATTTCAAAATTTATTTTGTGATTTTCTCCATAACCAGTAAAGCTATTAACTTTGTTTTTATGTATTTGGAATGTACAAACATGGCTCTACAATTTCCTTGTTGAGCACATTTTTCCCATGGTCTATTTTGAGCAAAATATTAGAAATGTCCAGATTCAGCTAGTTTTGAAGGTCTGTGTGTTATGTCAGATGTGAACAAACATCTTATAACAACAATGACCCTTACCAAACATGACCCTTGTGGGAAATTACACTAAACATTGGAATAATCAACAGCTACTACTATATTTACCTGAAATACAAAGAGGATTGAATTCTCTACTTATTGACATATGTCACATGATCTATTCCATCACATAAGCATACCAAATACATGACAACAATCTGAATGCTTATTTAGTGTCCATGATCCTGGGAAAAGTTCTGATGGTTTTTGTGTTTGCTCCATAACCAGGCAAGCTATGGCATTGGGTTTTGTGCACAGGCATTGCTTGTTTACTTGGGAACATTTTCCCATGGTCACATGACCTCTATAAACTATCATCTACATTGTTTCTAGTCATTTACAACTTATTGAATGTGGAATGGACTTATTTCTCCTAAGAAAAGAAATAAAGAATGAGTACCTGCCACACAGTGTGTTGGCCCACTCCACCCAAGTAGGCATTTGGATCAATATTACTTCCTTAGTGATTTAACTATTTGGTATATTCTTTGTTTATTAATTGCCTTAAAATTTAAACAAGTAGTTCAAGTTTCACAATTGGGTAGTCCAATCTATAAATAGGTATATTGGATAAATACTGTGGGTGTACCAGAAGTCTATATCAGCCTACTAAAGCTGTGCAAATAGTACAGGGGTAAAGTCCTGTACTTTACACTGAGCCACATGTCCTTGTGGACTCTGCACGGACTGCATGGACTCCACATGGACCACACATGCATGTCCGCACGGACTCTGCATGGATTTGCATGGACTCCACATGGACTCCACACAGTCCATGTGGACTTACTCACTTTCTTTTACTATTATAATACTTGCTAATAAGATTGATAATAAAAATGATATATGTATTAATAATAAAGACTACATGATTGTAAATACTTAATCTAGTATGGGCAGGGGCCCCTGCTGCCCCTGCTGTCCTTGTTGCCATTGTTGCTGTTGCTTTTGGCACCAGGTGGTGCAGGATGCACCCCCACAGCATTGTCAATGGCCTGGGTAGCAGTGGCGGCGGCACTGGCATGGTCCAGCACAGGCCATTTTTCTGGCTGTTGTCCCTGTTGTTCTTAGTTGTTGTTGTCTTTGTTGTCCTCATGGTGGTGGTTGTTGGCTTTGTCCTCGTTCTTGTTGCCATCCTTTGTCATTGTCATTGCACCATTGTTGATATGGCTGCTGCTGCTGCTGTTGCTGTCATGGCTGCAGGCCTTGTCATCACAGTTGCTGCTGCTGCTGTCTTCATGGTTGTTGTTGTTGTTGTTGTTGTTGTTGTCTTTGGTGGCCATGTCCTTCTCATCTCGGGTTCCTGAAGTGGGAGGGGACACATTGCATGGTGAGTGTGTAGATGAGTGGCATGTGGGACTCACCTCCCTTTGCCCCTTGGGGCGCCCTTTCCTTGTCGTCCCCTCATTCTGCATCTGTTTCTATCCTTCACCCCACACTGTCTCATGCATTGTCATGTTGGTGTTGGTTGGTGTTCAGTGTGTTGGCATTGGCATTGGCGTTGGCGGTTTGGCAGGCATTGTTGATGTGGTTGAAGAGAACCAATGAAGACATGGCAATGGTAATGTGACCATTACATGTGCTTTGTAGTCATGTGACCTAAATGTGTTGACTTGAGGCCAGTGTAGCCTGTAGCTAGGAATGTCTGTCTTGCCCAACAGTTATGAATGCCAAACATATTACATAATGTTTGTGCATGTACACATTCAAACCTAGTTGGTTGCAAGTTTTTCAGCACTGTTATGTTATGTTATTTATAACAAATAGTATATATAATTTGAGTAAATAAAAATTATATTAGTAATCTGATTAGTAATTGACTGGCTGTGCAGATTCTGCAAGCTGTCTGTCCATGCTTGTCTGTGTCCGCGTAAAAATTACGCAGATTGATGCGGACTTGGTGTGGACATGGATTGCTGTCTGGCTGATGGTCCTGCCAAATGAGTCCATGTGTCTGTGTGGAGTCCGCATGGGTTATGTGGCTTAGTGTAAAGACCTCCATATATTGTAGCTCAGTGTAAGATCCCCAGAGAAGCTACTGAGTTGGTTGTGTATTTGGAATATACAAATATGGATCTATATTTTCAAGTTTGTTAATTTTTTCACACAGTCCATCTCTGAGAGTCTGAGGCCCTACTTTACCAGCTGACTTGTTTTTAAGGGAAGTGCCTAGATATATATGGTTACCTTTTGTTGTTGGATTTTTGTATAGGATCTATAAACACCAACTTCCATTGGCAATTCATTTGGAGTTGCTGATATCATACACCATGGATATGGGTGAAGTTGTAAGGGCATCACTTGTTGTCCACATCTAGCCAACAGGATTACTATTGCACAGCTTGCATAACCTTACTGTTACATCTATCAGCCTGACATGCTTTGCCTTAACCCCTTGATAGATAGTAGTTTACTCTGGACTAACATTTCACAGTGCAATAGACTTGGATTGGGTTCTCTACTCATGGTCAAGCCTCTAGTGCTCTATACTAATCCCTTCCCTACATGGCTGTTCATATTGTATATGCTGCTCCCTGCCTGAGCCTCTTGGCAACATGACCCCTTACAGAAGTGCAACAAGTATTTGGCAAGCTCAAATGTGTGGTCACATTACATCTTCATGTTGTGCATCCATCAGGCCTTCCATGTTGTCAAGCTACTCCCTGTACCCTGCAATCTAATTCTAGGACATGGTCTGACAAGCATTCCAGAACCAAACTTATCAACAACAAAAAGTAATATAAAGTTGAAGAGATTCTGGATAGCTAGTTCTATTGCAACAAGCTGGTTCAAGAAATACTTGGGTGGAGTGGGCCAACACACTGTGTGGCAGGTACTCATTCTTTATTTCTTTTCTTAGGAGAAATAAGTCCATTCCACATTCAGGAAGTTGTAAATGACTAGAAACAATGTAGATGATAGTTTATAGAGGTCATGTGACCATGGGAAAATGTTACCAAGCAAACAAGCAATGCCTGTGCACAAAAACCATCAGAACTTACTTTTCCCAGGATCATGGACACTAAATGAGCATTCAGATTGTTGTCATGTATTTGGTATGCTTATGTGATGGAATAGATCATGTGACATATGTCAATAAATAGAGAATTCAATCCTCTTTGTATTTCAGGTAAATATAGTAGTAGTTGTTGATTTTTCCAATGTTTAGGATAATTTCCCACAAGGGTCATGTTTGGTAAGGGTTATTGTTGTTATAAGATGTTTGTTCATCTTTGGCATAATACACAGACCTTCAAAACTAGCTGAATCTGGACATTTCTAATATTTTGCTCAAAATAGACCATGGGAAAAATGTGCTCAACAAGGAAATTGTAGAGCCATGTTTGTACATTCCAAACATATAAAAACAAAGTTAATAGCTTTACTGGTTATGGAGAAAATCACAAAATAAATTTTGAAATGCGACGCTTTGAAATATTAGATATGCATAATTTTGATGGCATCATCAAAAGCATTATGTAAGCATCCCAAAAACATGCAAATTATGTCACAATACTTTGTATTTGTGGAGAAATGCTGTAAAAAGCCATAAGAGAAGAAAAATCCCATTATGGAAATATTTTCCCGCGGTGTTGAAATATGAATGAATGAATGAATCACCTTTCTGCCCGAAAACTGGGTTGATAAAGAACTCATAACCAGAAAACCATAGTTTAAGAACAGGAAAGTACAAGATAAGGTAAAAAGCATGCACTGCGGTTTGAGAGAGGTGCTCAGTGCGGACCTTTTCATGGTGACGGTGAATAGCGGCAGTAAGAGTCACAATGTTATGGTAGACAGGCTCTTGAAGTAACTTGGGGTATACATGTTGTAGTCCCTGGAATGCCTTACGGACGCCAAAGATAACATTCTGCCAGGACCGCTCCGTCAAAACCATCTTGGACTCAGTCAGGAGTAGCTGTAAATTGTAAAAGTTGGTTATGATAACGGTGTTAAAAGTTTAATTGGTAAAAAGTGTACCGCGGTTTTGCCTAACTTCCAGACACTGACCCTTTGTTCAACAAGGGTGTCCATTGATAAACGAGCTTGAAAGGTGTTCCACTGAGCTTGGACCATCTTGAAGTTCTCGATGTCTTGATAGTTGGGGAGGCTAGTCATAATAATGCAGAGGAAATTGGTTTTTCGAAACAGAACGTTGTAAAGAGAGTATAATAGAGTCTGGCAAGGTCTTTGGAAAAATAGTGCAGCCAATGCCCTTTTTATACCTCTATGACTAGAAAAGTGCTACCCAGCCTCTCATTTGTTGTGCGCGTTCTACCCCAGAAAAATCTATACATTTCAATTGAACAGGTCCGAGATGTGTGCCTAATTGAAATGCTGAGCCCAATTGAAAAAGGAGCTCCGTAAAAATTCATGTGGAGCACGGCAGTGTCCGCATTACAACTGGGACAGTTGTATTCAGTGTTGAGGGGGAGATGGGTATAAGCAAAATTGATTTGGAAAAACCTACCGAGGTTACAAGGATTAAAATAGATTGTCTATAAAAAGTCAGTGATTGCACCACAGTCTTAATGATTGAGAGAATTGCACCAGAGTTAAACTGTACTATTTATAATTTAAGTAGCCGGTGCAAGGACAGAAGCTTTCTTATGAAGACAATAGAACAACGGTTAAACCAATTGTTTATAGTCCAGGGGACTGTATGTAAAACATGTATTGGACTTCAATTAATAAAATTGAAGCCCAATGAAAGGCGGGGGAATTTAGGTATCAGTAATAAAAGGGCACTAGGGCCTGGGAAAACACAAGTAGATAAAAATAAAAATAAAACGTAGATGGGGGGGCGCAGCGTGGCTACTCCTCCTCGCTATCAGGTGTGGACAAAGAGGAGGTTGACAATGAAGAACCATCATCAACCTCTGATTCGTCCTCCAAGGGCAGCCAAGGGAGGTTCTGAAACTCCGCGTAGAAGAGGAGAGCGCTCTCCGTGGCTGGCATAGTCAGCAAGAGGTTTTGAAGGCCCTCCAGGCCTTCCTCCTCATATAACCTACCAATGGTGCCGACTATGCGTGCCAACAAGGAGTCACGCATTTCAAGCGCGCGGTTAGCAGCCTGAATAACCTCTGCGGCAAGAGTGTCCGCATCGTCCAGCTGAGCATATGCTTCAGCAACTGCTAGTAGAATAAGTAAAAAATTTAGTAAACAAAAAGACAGAAAGAAAATGGCTTACTGGAAATGCCCGCACCAAGCATAGGCCCCAGATCCTCCCGGAGCCTAGTGCGCTTCTGGGGAGTGAGACTGAAGCTGCACTTCCCCTTCTTGGTGGTAGCACATTCAACACATGGTTTACCCCAACCGTTGAAGGAGCACTCAATGTCGCTGCGGGTGGCACACATTGTACAAGGATAGCCAACCTAGTAAGAATGATCAGTAACAAGAAATAAAGTAGTAATAAACATACAGTAGAGCACCGAGGCACAAGGTCAGCCAGCAGGGAGGTAATAGGGGACTGTAGCGGCATAGGCTCCCAATTGGGAACCAGCACGTGCTTACGGCGTGTCGCCTGAACCCCATCCCTAGAATGAGTGGTCTTATGTGACCGACGAGGAGAAGGGGCCGCGGGAGGCAACAACTCCACAAATCCCTCTTGAGCCAACTGGTGTGCAATCTCTTCATTAAAGAGCCGAAGCTCAGGGACCTCAACCTTAACCAGTGGCTGCCCAGAGGACTAAAGAGATAAAAATAAGTAAAAGTAAATGAGTTTTTAAAAGAGAAAGGAGACATATGGGACCTGCCTCCGTGGGACACAACACAGAATCACTGCCAGCCCCCTGGGCACGTTACATGTCAGACTAGAATTTTGAAATCAAGTCAGGAATAATGTAAAGCTTGTGAAGTAAAGGATGGTATACCTGGGGAACCACATGGCCTTTGCCCTTGGACCCTGCATTATGCTTCCACTTAAGGGGCTATCGAAATAAGTCAACAACAGAAGAAAAGTAATAAAAGTAGTGATCAATGAACCGTGGGTACCAAAACCAGGGAGCCCGCCAGCAAGGGCGTGGCGGACCAACTGTCCCAGTACTGATGGTAATGGCATGGCGCGCCAACCATGCGAGAGGGTACAAGGAAAGTATCTTGAAAGATACTGTCACCATTGTCATGCTTGTAGCGCGACCCCACCTGGTCCAGAACTTGCTCCACAGTGGGAGCCTGACCCTAAAGTAAAAAGTAGTCAGTATGACAAGGACAGACAGAGTAAAGAAGTAAACAAGCCATTTACCAGAACAATGGAATTGTTTCCTAGGTCAGCTGATATGACCGTACGCCAGGAAGACCACGAGGCTTTGTGCGTGTCAACTGGGATGCGCATCACTTGGAGGTGAAGCGTGCGCAGGAGGAGAATGGCCGGGTACGGCAGTGAAAGCACACGCCATGGACCACGCCAGTGATGGTGTCCTGAGACCAGTAAATAGGTAATTTAGCAAAAGGTTTTAACAAGTAAAAGATGGGCATATGATGAGCAAGGAGCAGTGATTGACGAAGTCAATTAAATCATCAAGGTCAAGGGGGCCCTGATGGTCCATATGGGGCACAAGCTCCTCAGCCATAATGATCCACCCTTGCTCCATGGCAACGAAGACATCGCCCTCGGCATCTTCAAGGAGATTGGAAAACAAAGGGATGGGCTGGTCCACATAGACCATAGCAGGGGAACAGCCCTCAGTTGGTAAAATCACGGTGGAAAACAAAAGGGACAGTGCAGAAGGCAAGTGCAGAGCACGAGCCATGGCAGAAGTGGAAGTGGAAGACATATTTGTTTAAAGGAGTTGGAGTGTTTGAGCGATGCAAATAGCAAAGAAATTTAGAAATGGGCTGTAAAGTCCAAATTGTCTAAAACTTAGCAAAAGCAAGAGCTTTTTAAAACGCACAACCCTGCATTGCAAAGCTCTAAAAGACAAGCAGGAGCACCAATCTCTTGCTGAAGTGTCAGAAACATAACGAGAGAAATGCTCAGATGACTGAAATATCTGTAAAGCGATGTCCGAATGTCAAGTACTCTCTCAGGAGACGTATATAACTGTCATGATCCTGATGGAAAGTAGACCTCTGGGCTCAATCCCAACATTGCGTGCCTACCTGTCTAAAAGCGGAACCATTGTGACCTTGTACTGAATGATTAGACATGTGCAGACCCAAAGTATTGGACTAACATGCTGGCAAAGAGAGACTGAGGACAGTCTACATTTGTGGTGTGGGGGAGATGATAGGGCCCAAAATTGTTTGCACTTATAAAGTCAACAAGTAAGGCTATTAGTATCATTTCTAATAACCAAGTAAACAGTAATAAAGGATTAGAGTCGAGCTCCAAGATGGCTAATCAGAGTGAACTAGTCTAATGGATAATACACTATCAGTACAGAGGACTATGAGTACGGTCTATTATTAGTCCTATTCACCATGCCTGGTTACAACCTCGGTATCTTAGTTCATAAGTAACCATTGTAGTATGATATCATTAGTCCAGGGATCATCATTAATAGGAGAAGTAATTGTAAATTCAGGACTTGCACAACCCAATCCTAGTCAGGGGCACTTGGTGTTAACTACTGGAAGAGATGGGACACCGTAAATAACAACCGGGATGATCAGGAGAAGTAAATGACAGCGCCACGCTGTTTTAAATAACAAAGCGCGCAGGTCAGGACTTGATAAGAGTTTAGCCAGCTCTTTCAATATTTGATAAGTAACCAGTAAACGGCATAATTGGCACGTATGGCGTGCGTGCCAAGTTGTAGAGGATGCGTCAGCATTAAATACAGATCCTTGGCACAGGGGAGCACAGTTCTGTATAAAATTTACAATTCCATATGATATTTAGTTTGTACACTATAAATAGACTGTAGGTGAGTAGCACAAAGGCAAGGAATCTTGCCCCCACTTCACACTACTATAGAGTATACAAATCACATTTGTTAAACACTATTGCGTGCCTGAATTAAGGCTCAGATTGCTTCAAAGTTGTCTTGATTGGAATTGTTTGAAGAAATCAAAGAATTGAAGAGTCTTAGTTCACTTGGAACTTAGTACCGCATTGTCTGTTGGAATTACTAGGCACTTGGCCTTAGTGCACTTGGCACTGTTTATTTAATAAGTTGCTTGGGATCATTAATAATTGAACGTACACTTGGTACTCAGTCTATTGGATCGAGAGATATTACAACTATACCTAGCAAGTTTTAAACTTGTGTTGAAGCTTTGTCTGACTCAAACCCGTTGAGAGATCATTGGAAAGAGCTTTGGCTAGTACTATTCAAAGCTTAGTGCTTCTAAGCACTTGAACCTGAACTCAAAACAGGCGATTCCTACTGTTCGTGTGTTGATTGTTAGGTTTGGTGTGTGTGTGTGTAAGAGATTACATTACATAGCATCAGCACACTTATAGCCCAGGAGCCCCCTTTCACTGGGAAAAAAAAAGTCAAAAAGTGCATCAGCATCACTGAAAACTATGCGCCAACAATCTAATGCAACAAAATCTCAAGTTAATAACTTGCTGAAGGCTAGAAACCCCCAGAATCCAACAGTGAGAGATACAACAATGATGACACAGATTCCAATGATGAGGACTTCTTGGAAAGTGGATTTTTCTTTCTGGATGAAGGAACCCCACTGGAGGATGACAATGGCTTGGACAGTGATGATGAAGTGGATGATGCACTGTGCACCTGGTGGGGGTGGTTTTTCCCCCACTTAATGGATGAAAAGGGTTTTTCCTAAGTTTAGTGGATGAAATTAAGGGGTATGAAAATAGGATGAAATTTCATCCCACATATTTCATCCTTTAAGAGGGTGAAATTGTACTCTTAAAATACCATCTTTTAATAGAATGAATTTCATCCCATAAGGGGTGAATTACATGGGATGATTTTCATCTAATAAAAGGGGTGAATTTCATTCCATACAAGGGGATATATGGGATGATTTTCATCTAATAAAAGGGGTGAATTTCATCCCATACAAGGGTGAGTTCTGGGGGGGGAAAGGAGGCCTTTGTAGGTCATTTCACAAAGTTTAGAGCAGCTCCATGTATGTTACTCTAAAAATCATTATGCTTTATGTATCAATAGAGCTGTCCTGCATAGGCACTACCTGGCCTTGAGGGCTATGCAGCAATCAACCTGAAAAAATTGGCTTAAACATTGTCTACAGAAGAAACCAAGTAAACCATAGTAATGAGTTAACACAAACATATCCATCCTATATAAATATATTTCAGGTGCCTCAACTTCAACATTAAAAAAGGAAACAATGATTATTTAGGGTAGAAAAGATGTTTGTAGATGAAGGAATGTATAATATGTAGTGTATGGGATAAATGCTTATATATATATCAATCTACATTATGCACCTGAGCCATGAATTGACTTCGGTCAATAATTGCCCATTTGCTATGGTCTTTAATCTGACCAACTAAACATTGTACTTGATCAAGATCAACAACTTCAGTTGGCCCTAATTCTTTGTATATACAGTACATTGTGCCTATGTCTCAAATAACAACAGAATCTGATATCAGTAACTCTACTGATGCAACAATACATCTGTAATATGTTAGTCCAGAGTAAACTACTATCTGTCAAACAAGTGATTGTTTTTTTTTCTGGGTCATATAATAATATTAAGCGCATGTGGGTTTGACCCAGCTACATGTGGGCATAAACACCTATTACCACTAAGTAATCTGTAATGGGCCATCAGGGTGGAGCTGTACACTAAGTTGCTCTCCAGGTCATATTACGGGTCTAGACTGAGGATACCTACAGTCCAACAGTATTGTACATACTATACCATGTCTAAACCTCCCAATGCCTTAAAGGTTTGCCTTCACTTGTCAGGGCATGGTCCCCTCCCTTCACATTGGTACTCCGTTCCACTCCCCCCCTGGTATTTTCAGGTTGCCCTGGACACTCATTACTCCCCCCTAGTGTTGAAGATAAATGTCCAATCTAAATGACTGACCCATACCTCAAACCTGCTCCCCCTCTCCTGAATCCCCCTATTACTTTCCCCCCTGTTCCACACCGCTCTCCCAAAGCAATGACTCCCCTTCAAAATGAGGCTGCTAAATCCCACCATTGGTCAATAAACTGGCATTCTCCCCAAGAGGTGTGCTCTGTGCAGGGACAGTAGCTGATCAGGGGCCAGACCCCTTCCTCCTTTTGTATTTGGGTGTAGTGGTTCAGCAAGTACGAAAAAATCATCAAAAATGTTGGCAGTGACACTCCCTAAGGATCTGTGCAAAGCAGAGTACAAGAGTTGTGGTGTCCTTGTGTGGCCTGGTAGTTGATAAGGTGGATGTGAACGGATTAGTGAAGCCCCCAGTACAGGCAAGATGAGATGACCCTGCAGACAGTCAGGATCAGCTCTGATAAGTTAGAAATTTGGATATGGTGTAAAAGGATAGTGGCCCAGGCCAAAAGAGTGGTCTGATGAAAGGCAATGTTGATTAGGGATGAGGTGTTAGGTAGTTTAGGGATGACCTAGTGTAGGAGGGACAAATTCCCACAGTCGGATGGTGGTGGTAAAAGATCAAGAAGTGTCAGTGTTTGAATGTATCCCCAAGATAATTGGGAAATTCTTCCAGGAGAAATATAGCTTGGAAAATACTTCACCTTTATCACAAACAAGGATGGGAAGCATTTTCGTCAGAAACACAAAAGGAAAGACCCTGCATTGCTCTGCTCTACATTTTAAGGAAAAATCTACAAATAATCTTGAAATAATCTCTTGACAAACATACCAAATGAATAGTGAGTTCATCTCAGATTTATTCAAGAGAAATATTCAAGATTTTTCTGGGAGGAAAATGTGGTGGAATTGACAAGACATTTTTCATGTATAAAGAGTTAAATGTATACGTAAGGACCATGTGGAATAACCACGACAGCGGTGGGTAAACTTTTGATGCACTCACGGCTCGCTATCCTAATAGTCACACTGTGTCACAAAACAGACTTCGGAAAATCCTTACATAATCCGGTGCATATGCGGGAAAGTGTCTGCATCTGCGAATCTGCATTCAACTTTGTACGACCCTAATGTAAGCATGATTATGCAGTGGACAGTTATTAATTAATTCTTGAGATATCCCAAGAAAAAGACCAATTAACTCGAATTTATATTATTAATTGCAGCCCATGTTAGCAGTTGCCTTTTTTGCTTGAAATCCGCATGTTGGCTAATTTTGATTCCCACAGTTAGAAAAATATTTCCACAACTACAAAGTCTTACTGATGTACTTCAAAATGTTTACTGATCATGTTCTAATGAAATCTCAGAACACTTCAAACTTACTAACCATGGGAAAAACAATACTGGATCTTGTTGGGTACGCTGAATTTTCCCTGCAAACCCAGGATGATGAACGAGTTACTTATGTAAACATAAGGACTCGTAATACTTACTCTTCATACTTCTCAACCCAGCTGTTGAAACCCATTTCAAGTTCATCAACTTGATCCTGAGTAATCTCAAATTGAAGGCAAAGGTTTAATAACCTAATTAATTTAATAAAGTGTGTATAATATTGCGGACTTGTAAATTGTCCTTTAAGGAGAGTTGGTGCAATATATAAAGGCCAGATTGAATAGGTTTCAGCAATCATCTGTGCCTTTTCTGATGCAATATTTGGGACCCTTGAACCAAATGCTGCAGGAATTGTATCCCCAGCCTTTGCTGTGGCCTGACCAATAGCTTCCCATACAGTTGGTGCTAACACATAGCCTGCACCATTGTGGGAAAGATCTTTGTAATTTCCAGTCCACAGGGAAATCAGATTTGGAATGAGATTGGACCATATACAGTAGGTCAAAAAACTGTCCCAATGTTTGGTCATTGTATAATGATTTACTTATAACAGAGTACTGGAGATTAATATCATTCTGAGAAAAATATATATAATATTACACTATATTAGCTTTGAAATGAGCCCCTACTTTTCTCATTTGAATAAAAACTCATTTCATAACAAATTGAACAAAATAATTACTCATTGGGACAGTTTTTTGACCTACATCTCCAAAGTCTCTATTTACACAATTAATACTTGGTATGACCACCTTTTGCCTTAATAACTGCTTGAACCCTTCTAGGCATGCTTTCTATAAGTGTCTGGCATGTTTCTGGTGGAAACCCATTCCATTCCACTACCACCCTATCCCACAACTCATGTACTCCTTTGGGGGCTGTTGGGTATTTCTTAAGTGCCTTCTTCAACACTACCCAGAGATGTTCAATGGGGTTGATGTCAGGGGATTGTGCTGGCCAGACCATAACATCAATGTTGTTGTCTTCAAACCACTTGGTTGCCTTGTTGGATGCATGTTTGGGGTCATTGTCCTGCTGAAACATCCTCTCTCCCTCTGGAATCTCCAGCTTTTCAAAGCTTTCCACTACTCCCCCATCCAAAATCTGGCAGTATTGGTCTGCATTCATAATCCCCTGGACCTCTGTAAGCACTCCTACTCCATTCCACCCCATACAACCCCACACCATAAGATTATTTCCTCCTCCATGTTTGACAGTAGGAGTGGTGGTTCTGTCAGAAAGTGGTTCTCCCTTCTTCTTCCAAGTATAAGTCCTTCCATCTGACCCAATCCTGTTGATTTTGACCTCATCTGACCATAAGATCCTTTTCCAATCCTCCACTGTCCAGTTTTCATGGTATCTTGCCCATTGAAGATGTTGCAGTCAATGAGCCTTTTTGAGAAGAGGACATTTTCTCTTGACAACACTACAAAAGTCATTCTTTTTGAGTGCATTCCTGACTGTTTGGGGTGTGACAGGGTTGGGAAGAGTTTGGTTGATGAAATGGGTGGCCTCTACAGCATTATCAAGCCTTCCAGTGGTGATTTGTTGAATAATTGACCATTTGTCACCAGGAGAGAGCTTAGAAGGATGTCCCCCCCTGTGGTTTTCCTTGTCCATATCCAGTTCCTTCTTGATTCTCCCAATGGTAGACTTTCCCAGAGTGGTTTTGGACTGGATCTGACGCAAGGTATAGCCTTCTTGAAGAAGGGAGATCACAGAAAGGCATTGGGTAGAAGATGTAGGTCTCATGGGATGATGGGGGAAGGAAAGAATGATTGTAATGATGGAAACATGTTGAATTTATATCAACATGGTCACATGACTTTGTTTATTGTTCCCACAATACATCACATGATGTTAAAGCTTGCTGCAGTAAAGATCTTGCCAAAATTAAGCATAGGTCAAAAAACTGTCCCAATGAGTAATTATTTTGTTCAATTTGTTATGAAATGAGTTTTTATTCAAATAAGGAAAGTAAGGGCTCATTTCAAAGCTAATATGGTGTAGTATTATATATATTTTTCTCAGAATGATATTAATCCCCAGTACTCTGTTATAAGTAAATCATTATAAAATGACCAAACATTGGGACAGTTTTTTGAGCTACTGTAAGGTGCATAAAGTCATAGGGAAATGAGACTGGAAAAGAGAGGGAACTCAAAGTACTGAGTAGTGGAATGCCTTTGACACCATATTTAGTAGCAAGGCATTCAGATTCTGCAGTGTTCAAGGCATATTGGACCTTCTTTGCTTGTCTTAAGAATGTTGCATGGTCTCGTAGTGGAAGTGTGGATGCATGATATTGTTGTTGAGGGTCTGGAAAGCCATTTTGTCGCAATGGAACATAGTGTGTTGTTTTTTGTGAAAAGGGAATGCAAACTCCCCAAATAGTACACATTTGGCATGGATATATTGCATTGTGGCCCTTCATGTGCATAAGCATTGATATTGCAGGAATATTGCCAAAGACAATGATGAGGTGAGCATGAAGTAGGAAGATTTCTTTGCTGGTTCCATCAAAGGCTGAAACCCCAATCTTGAGCTGCAGAAGCTCCTGAACTACAGGCCAAAAAAATGAATGTGCATTGTCAGGCTTTTTGGGCCCTGGAATAGTATAGTCCCTAGATGAATTATGTTATCCTTGAGAAAGTGTTCCTCAGGAGGGAGGTTATAATTAAACATGATTATAGGCCATGCTGTCTTGGTATGGTGCTTGAAAGGACCGAAGCCATCTGTAGATAACCCAAGTGCAATATCACAAGGATCAGAAAAAAACCACTCTGGAAGTTCTTTGTCACAACGACAGCAGTCATAGCATATGGGCTGAAAACCAGAGAGAAACTGAATACATTTCTGTGTATTCTTCAGCGATTCTGTTGAAGTTATGTAGTGGATTTTCTGGAATGTTCTATCCATTAGGCCATCTTGAACTTTCAGGGCAAAGAACTGGATGAGCTTCATATCACTCATATCTAGCATTTGGTCTGTAAACTAGTTAATATGATGCACATAATGATAACAATGTACATACCTAATTGCAAGTCTTCCTTCATAAATCCCTCCCCAAGGAGATCCCATACTGAGATTCCTGCCTGGCTTGCCTCTGCAATTGGTGTTTCAAATCCATTACTGTCTTCCCCAAAGTCTTCATTGGAACCGTCAAAGTCCCCCCCCATATTGTCATTGCCTTTGTCTTCTCCAGATCCAATCTCATCATCATTGCTATCCCCATCATCCTCATCAACAGTAAATTTTTGTGTTGAATTAAGCCCCCACCATTGCTGGCTAAGCTGATTGATATGTCCTGCAATGCAAGAAGAGTGGTGTAAGTTGGACAAGCTGTATTTGTTTGAGCAATCCTCCAATGGAGGTAAGGACGATGCCAATGGTGGATCAGGAGAGCTGTCATGAAATCCAGATGGTCCTGCCTTGCCCATCAAATTATCAATAATTTCTTCTGCATTATTTTGAGAGCTGAAAGAGGCATTGCCCTTTGTAGGACTAGGGGCCAGTTTCTTTGCTAGTTGGGCTTGTGGGTGGGGGGTGGATCCAATAACTTTATGCTTGGGATGGGGACAGGACGACATTTTCCATTGGGGCTGATCTTCCTGGTTGAGGCTCTGGATAAGAGACCGGTTCTGCGATAGGATTTTTGATGTGAGGTGAGAGTGCCCTTTCCCTTTTAAGTGCCGGCTCTCAGTCCTGGAGTTGACCCTTTTGGCGCAGCCACATGCACAAAGCACTGTCTTACTGCCCATAATGCACGTTCACCTGGAGAGTGAAAGATATAAGTTGGTATGTAAAGGAGGCAAATGTGTATGCACCAGGTCTCAAGGCCCCTAGAAAGCCGCAATGACCTCCTCAGTCTTATGAAACATGGGGTGTTGCGCACGTTGTGCCTGCAGCAGCAGTCCTAGTTCACCTATTTACAATGGATCATTAGCTTCTTTATTTTTAGCTCAGGTTGCAAAATCTTATATTGTATTCAATATTGAGTACTTATAACATATTGACTACATTTGTATAGAGCTACTATATACTATATACTAAAAAATGTCTTTTACTTACTGAAATACTGAGGAGGGAGGCTGGGGAAGGGGCCAGGAGGCTGGGCAGAAGTTGCAGCGGGTGATGGTTGTGGTATGGGAGCAAAGGGGAAAGTGTGCGAAAGCAGGCTGCCAGCACATGATACAGCTCAGAATGTTCAACCGTCGGGCATCTTGGGGATCGGGCCTTTACAGCTAAATTGTTACCTGAGAAATCCAAGTCACATTGTATAAGAGTGATATGACCGAGATGCCCAATTTGATCACATGGCCTTATTGACTGAGATGCCTGACAGCTGAACATTCCGAGCTGTATCATGTGTTGGCAGCCTGCTTTTGCACACTTTCCCTCTTGCTCTTGTACCACAACCATTGCCTGTTGGCCCCCTCCCCCTTGTTGTAAGTACTTTTTATTGATAGATTACAATTAGTATAGTAGAATTTGTAGTAGTTAATTGAATTCCAATACAAAACTATGAGACTTCGTTAAGAACATTAATAAAAGCTAATAATGATCCTACAGGAAACCTAAGGACATCACCGTCATGCAGGACAAGACCATGCCCAACGATGTCTGCAACATGGTACATCACTTCATTGACCTCAAAGCACAGGTGGACAACAAGGGGGAGGACGATCTCTTTGGAGAGGAGCCAGGACTCAGTATGTCAATCTACCCATTCAGATTCAAAGCACGTTAACACTAACCCGTTTTACAGATGACTTCATTGATGATGAGGTCAATGAGGACAATGGGCAGTTGGGCAGTGCACCAAGACCATCAACTTCCACCAACAGCCCTCTCAACAACATTGACGAATTTGATAAATTTATTCATGGGATAATGAGACAATCATGGGCAAGTTGTGAGGAGGAGTTGGAGGAGGATAGCAATATGGAAGAGAACAATGAAGATGACTACTATAACCGCCTTGCAAACGGATACTTTTCTGATGAAGGCACGCCAAAACCCTGCGATCCAGATGAGGAACAACCCCCAGTCAATGAAGGCCTTTCAAGACACCCTGGTCTGGATGTGGAACGACTTCCAACAGGCGAAGACAGCCCATCTATGAGAGTCTGTTGTGTGGTGAGCATCAGTACCTGCATCTTACTGATACTATGACTGAGACTTGATGCAATGTATTCTAGGAGGGGAGGGAAAGAGATGCTGTTTCCTTTCTCCTCAATAATACAGACTCTTGACATTGGCTCAGATCAGCATTTTGTCGAGATTCCATACATGGCTGGTTCTACATCAAGGGCACAATGAATGCTGACCTTTTGGCCCTTCTAAATTCATCACCCTCAATTTTTTGCCCTCGGGATGGTATTATGGGGGTGAAGCTGGGGGAATGGGTGTCTCTGTTGAATTTAAGGCAATCTGAAGAGACCCCTTCTGCTGGAGGTTGGGTCACGATTTGTAGGGGGCTCTACAAAGGGGATGTAGGATATGTTTCCTCAGTAGAGAATTGGGGAAAACTGGAAGTCCTGCTGTTACCTTGCCTCCCTCCCCTTCAAGATGGAGATTCCTCCAAGAAAAGGAAATGAGGTACCCTCCACTCCGAGCTGGGTTTGTTTGATGATGAAAAATGGGACCAAATCATCAAAACTCACCCCAGAGTCACTATCATTGACAGCAAAACTATGGGCCATTTTGCTGCTTTTGGTCACAAATTTGAATTTTTCCTTGAACGCAGAACTTATGGCTTTGGTTTGGTATTGTGTGCCCCCATTTCCTCACAAAGCAAGATGATGGACTTGTTTCTATGCTGTCCTCACCCTGAAATCAAAAGCGTGCAATTCCCATGCCCTTCAGAATGGCAATTTTTTGAAGGTGAACAGGTGGTCATAAAGGAATCCTCTAAGAGGGGTATAATCCAGTCCATCAGTATTGATTCGGCAGAGGTGGAACTAGAAATGGGGGAGGGTTTACACATGGTCCTGTGGTCCAATATGTGGAAGTACATTGCTCATGGCCATTTCGCAGAAGTAATCAGTGGGGCTCTCCAAGGGGAAAAGGGATGGGTAGTTGAGGTGATGGAGGAATATGTCTACATTGTCAAATGTCTTGAAACACAAGGACTGCAGAGTTACATCAGTCCAAACTCCCTCAAGGTAAAAACCCAAGATATTATGCCAGTCACATTGTAATTTACTTTTAAACAGCCACTCAAAGTCCATAGGAACTGGGTGAAAGTAGTTGACCCTCCGATAATACTCCACAGTCAACCACCAACATTGAGTAATGTACCAACCGTCCCAATTAGATGTGAGGAAGTTCCCTGGATTGGGCTTGAGGTTTTGGTTGTCAAAACAGGACATGCAATGAAGGGTTCTTGTGCAGTAATCAAAGATGTTCAACTCTCGAAAACTACACTCAGTGGACTCTGAGTAACTGTTCAATTTATTCACTTGAATCCTGCACATCCATTCAGTGGCAAAGTTCTGGACTACGATGATGTTGTAGAATCTTTGTAAATATTATATTCTTCTTCATATTCATTATGAGCTAATTTCTCCCCCAAGGTCTTGCCTCAGATTAAACGAATTTGCCCCACCCAAGAACAAATTATTTGTCCCCCTCCCAGGCCATGTTGCCAAATTCCCCCCTCCCCAGGAACCTGCCACAGCTGCCACTACTGCAGCAGTGGGGGGTAGCATGCCCATGCCTGACTTTCACCACTTGATGCCGGCCTGGAACCCCTCATCTCGAACACCTGATGTAGGATCCTCCTCTCAAGCCTCCCCTCCACCAACTATATCACAACAGCAGGGACCTGCTCACCTGTTATTAGATCCACGGCTTATTGATATTAAAATTAAAGGTGTTGGTTACAGGTGGGCAATATCAAGGTAAAGAAATGGTGGTCTCCGTAGTGCAGATAGAGGGAGCATTATCAGTCCGGTTCAACCACTACAAGACATTGGGATCCTTGCCTCCAGGAGACCTCACACCAAAATGTCCCAATCCTACACGTGATAACGGATTGTTGGTTGTAGTTGAAGGTGACCACCTGGGCCAATATGTCCACCGAATTCACCATTGTTACAAGAATGGCCAGCCAATTATGATATTGGCCATCATCAACTGGACTGAGGGAAACACTTTTGGGGGATCATTTGGAACTAAGCCCTGATGTACTCTGCATTGGCCATGAAACCAAAGAAGAACAGGCACAAAATGAGGGATTAATGACTGCTCTTTGAAAGGATGCTCATAAAACTCATGCAAAATAAGTAACAGGCATTACTTTCAATTTTGCATATATCTTTTGGGACTTTACTGTGTCACATGTATATACACATAATAATTTTTGCCATTTTCCCTGCTCATCATCCCTTCTACTTGATTTACGTCTCTGTTTTTTGCTCTTTACTTTTTCCTGGAAGTTAAAATTGAATACTGGATTGATTAAGTTGCCACCTTCAACACAGATTTGAATAATAAACTTTGTTGTCAATTAATAAGATACTGTTGGAAACTGGTTATGTGAGTCAATTCACATACCTTCCCCTCCAATGGGTTGATAGTGCTGATATTCACCTTACACTCTTCAGGGACTATGTCTGCCTCCATTTTAATATCACCTAGGTAAGAGTTTTTCCTTCACCATCATGTGGAGTTAGATTATTGCTTACTGTTATCCTTGGGTACACTGGATCCATGCACTGTGTCCCCATTGGATCATGAAATTCAGCCATTTAAGTGTGGAAATTCATATTTCCACACTTAAATGGCTGAATTAAAGGGGTATGAATTGTGGCTGAAATTCCACCCCACATATTTCAGCCATCCAATAGATGGAAAAGGGGTATTAAATTTTCCCTCCATTAATTGGATGAAATTTCATCCTATAAAGGAGTGAAGTTGGTGGCCTGATTTTCATCCCCCATATTTCAGCCATTCATTAGATAAAAATATGTATTAAAAATCCCTTCAATTAACTACAATTAATTGGATGAAATTTCATCTTATAGAAGAGTGAATTTAGTGGCTGATTTTCATCCAAAATATGTTAGCCATCCATTAGATGAAAAAAAGTATTAAAATTTCCCCCAGTTAACTGGATGAAATTTCATCCTATAGAAGAGTGATTTTAGTAGTTTATTTTCATCCCACATATTTCAGCCATCCTTTAGATGAAAAAAGATATTAGAATTTTCTCCAATTAACTGGATGAAATTTCAACCTATAAGAGAGTGAGTTGGGTTGTATATTTTCATCTGATAGGGGGGTACAAAATTTATACAAAAGAATGGAATTTAAAGATAGTACTTTGATTAATTAAATTAATAGGGGGAATGATCTGAGGTTATATTTTGTAAGCTTGGAGTACTTAGTAAGTTCAGGTGAAGGGGGCCCAAAGGCAAGCTCTTGAGAGTAATTCAGCATGGCATTAAGGAACCAAAGGATTATGCTATTACTATTATTAAAATATTGCTTTATTGGAACATTCATGCACCCAATGCCCAGCGCATGATTACAAGCCAGGATCAGACATTGAATCAGATGACCTACCCATCAACACCATATGCGGTCCAGTCGACTCGGATTATCCATTGCTAAGGGTCTGCTGCACTGTGAGTCTTCACCACCGCATGTTGTGATACCTCTTACAGAAATACCTTATTCTGCCTCCAGCTGGGGAGGGAGGAGGAGGCCATTATTTACCTCTTCCAGAATGCACTTCCAGTTCACAGGTTGCGATCAGCATTCACCCGAGATGCTATACAAGGCTGGTTTTACATTGAGGCTGCCATGAACACCGAGCTTTTGACACTTCTTTATTCAGCCCCAACAATAATTCGTCCCCATGATGGTCTTTTTGGGATTAGGACAGAGGAATGGACACAATTGCTGGATATGGAGATGCATGGAGGGTCTCCATCAATTGGAGACTGGGTCACAGTCAACTGGGGGCTATACAAAGGGGATGTTGGATATGTTCTGTCTACTGAGAACTGGGGGAAAGCTACCCTCCTTTTAGTTCCCCGTCTCCCCCACTTCCCTCAAAATGAGTCCTCTTCCTCTAAGAAAAGGAAATGACCTCTTACCCACACAAACCCTGCCTTATTTGACCTTGGGACAGAGGTCAACACCATGGCAAATTATCCCAATGTGCATGTTGAATATAGAGAAGATGGAATGGCCTCTGTCTTCAATTGCATATTCGACCACTCCCTTGAATGTTGAACTTATCATTTCCACTCAATTTCTGTCCCCATTGACACCAAGCCACTCTCGATGCCAAGTGATATACTTGACAAGTTCTTAAGATCCCCCCACCCCCATATTGCAACAGCACAATTCCCTTGCCCCATGGAATGGAAATTCTTTGAAGGTGAAGAAGTGGTGATCAAGTTGTCAAGAAACAATGGGATTATCAAAGCTATAGGAACTCGCTCTGTGGAAATAGATCTTACAAATGGGGAGGGTCAAAAGATGTTCCGGTGGTCTAATGTGTGGAAGTATATAGCTCTGGGCCACTTTGTTGAAGTGCAGAGCAGCCCTCTGCAAGGGGAACAGGGATGGGTGGTAGGGGTTGAAGAACAAATGGTCTCTATTACCAAATGGCTGGAACAAGAGGTACAAGAGGATTTTGTCCTTCACAATGCCCTAAAGGTGACTAAACAGTTGATATATTTTCAAGTAACTACTAATTAATGTCCAACAGCCAAACGAAGTCCATAGGAATTGGATCAAAGTTATCAGCCCACCAATTACACTCCATGGACATGCTCCAGTATCAGACAACAAATTGACAGGCCTTATGAAGTGCAACCATACACCCTGGAAAGGCATGGAAGTCATAGTCCAGAAGAAAGGTCACACAATGAGAGGTTACCATGCAGTTGTCCAGGATGTTCAGCAGTCGCAGGAGACTTTGAGTGGCCTCAAAGTAACTGTGCAATTTATGCACCTCAACCCAGCAAATCCCTTCACCAAGCAGGTTCTGGACTACAATGATATTGTGGAAGTGCAGTAAGTCATTTCATATCTACTGATAGTCAGCTTGGCCTCATTTTCATTAAGCTCTCATCATAAATTATATGACTTTGCCCCCACCAAAAATAAAATATTTACACCCCTTCCCACTCATTTTATCACAAATCACCCACCAGCAGCCTCACAACCTATCCCCAAGCCATCCGGAAGTGGCACTCCAATGCCCAACTTCCACTACCTCACGCCAGCTTGGAATCCATTGTCAAGGACTCCACTCACACCACTCCCACCCCTCGAGGCTGGGCCAAGTACCCAGATATATTCCCCACTCCCTTCACCACAGCCGCAAGGCCCCATCCACCCACTATTAGACATGTGGCTGGTTGGTTGAAAGGTGAAAGTGCTGGTCACTGAAGGGAAACGGAAGAGCAAGGAGGTAGCCACTTCGGTTGTGGAGACAGATGGAGAGTTATCCATCTGTTCCACGCACTATACCACTTCAGAACTCTTGTCACTGGAGCAAGTTACTCTGAAACATCCCAATCCAACACACAACAATGGCTTGCTTCTCGTAATTGAGGGCAAGCATTGTGGTAAATATGTCTGGTGAATTCACCATTGATATGATGGTAACAATGCATTTGTTCTTTTAGCTGTGATCAACTGGACAGAGGATGGCCATGAGAGTTTATTGGAGGAGCATTTTGAGCTCAATCCCAACAAACTCTGTGTTGGTATTGAGACTAAGGATGAGAAAGCCCATGGTGGTGAGCTGATGGCCAGCCTTCATGAGGAGGCTCAAAAAACTCATGCAAAATAAGTAGGGGCACTATTAACATAATCCTTCTATAATATATACATTGCTTGATATTTGACATGCCCACATCCTATCCTAAGTATGACTTAATTTCTGTTGTTTATGCTGCCTTCCTTTTTCTATTATCCTACAGCCCAGTTTACTTCCCTGCTGCCTTTTTTGTTGGAAATTGAAGTTAAATACTGGGTTTACTAGGCTTCCACCTTCAACGTGTATATGTATTGTAATATCCTTTTCATGATCAATTATACAACCAAAATGCAGTTAAGTGTTGCACATACCTTGTCTTTCACAGATTGAATAATGCTGACTCCCATTTCCCCCTTGCCATCCTCAGATACCTTCCCAGAATTCTCGACATGATTATTATCACCTGCATCCGATGTTCAGCCTTAGCACCAATTGTCAAATTGATCTATACCTATTTCTTTGGCTGTACTGGCCTCCCTACTGGAGGCATTGGAACGATACAGAACCCACCCAATGTATTCCAGTAGCCCAAGTTGATTTTCTGGACCAATGGATTGTTTGCAGTCAGAGTCTGTTTTGGGCTCTGTCACACTTTCTATGGTGTTGTGGCCATCCTCATTGATGCATGGACTTGCAACTCCACTGTGAAGTATTGAGGAATGAGACATGGTAGGCATGAGGTATGCATTTAGTATAATGAGCTATAATTTTACTAACTCAAATAACACTATATGTGATTTCACTACTCTATGGGTGTCTTTTCTGATGCTTGTTCAGAGATCTGTGGAGCTGCAATAGCAAAACCCTCTGCCCCAATATCCGACATTAGAACTCATCAAGTGACAATTAAGTGAATTGGAGTCAGAATTCCTCATTCCGACCCTTGCACTAGTGTCAAGATTTTGTGTTTTCCACTTCTGTGTCAATACCATCAGCCGAGAATGACACCCTGCGCAAATCCACTGCTGCAAAAGAGATAACATCAGACTTGATACCACAGCCAGCAATGGCCTCTAGAAGAAAGAAATTTAACTTACAGTTTGCAATGTGTTTAGAAGATGACCAGGATTTATATACATCAATTCGTGTAAGTTACATTTTTATTCATGGAATCTATCTGATTATCTATAGTGTTCTGTTTGTGAATTGACTGCCATGGCAGGGATCAATTACACCCTTTCATGGCACCAACAACCCAAACCAGTAATAGCCTGAATAATTGCTGTAGTAACTCTCCTGTTATTTACCCTCCCTTTGACTAACAAAGTTGTCAGGCTCAAAAGTGCCACAAGTACCTGAACCGATTTGCCCATAGCTGGCCTGTCAAGGAATTTATAAAATACAACCTCAAAAACAGGCATGCCTATGCTTGTTGTCATGGATATCTACCACCACCCTTGACACTCGCCAATAACACAGATGATGATGATTGAGAAATGGAAGCAGATGAGGATGGAAGTGAACACGGTGAGAGTGATGACGTGGACACAGCCATAGGAAATGGGGACCAAGAGGATGGGGATGAGGGCAAGGGCAATGAGGATGGGGATGAGGACATGACAGGTGAATCAGACCTAGAAGAGGAGAACTTCTGAGTAGGAGAATATTCCAAAATATTCTAATTGATAAACCATACAGATACCATTTTTTTCATATATAATTGGATTTTTTTGGCACTTTCATTTAGAAAAGGCTATATTTTAGGCAATATAATTATTGCATTAAGTGGATGAATGTTTCTTGCTCCCCAGTCTGAAAAATCCCCTGAAAATTGTTGAAAATCATCCAATTTCAAAGGTATGAAATTCATTATGAGCAAGGGGATGAATTGAGAGCCATAGAATTAATCCAGTTATGGTGAAGAATTCATCCAGAGATACTGTAACTAATCCCACCTTTTAAAGTATGAAATTCATTCTAAGAAAAAGGATGAATAAAAGCCATTTATTTAATCCAGCTTTGGTGAAGAATTTATCCTGGGATAACATGGTTAATATTGCCTTTAGAGGTATGAAATTCATCCAGGGTATGAATAGTGGATGAATCTAAAGGTGCTGACTTGGGACATTCTATGGCTTGAATTCAGCCAATAAATTACATACTTTCAAGGGGGAAAATCATCTCTTTTTACCTACCCTAAGGGTTGAATTTCCCAATATTTGTAAATGAAATTCATTATATTTCTGTTGTTACCATGGGATGAAATTTATCTGTCTATATTAAAGTACTACGGCCGTGTGAATTTGATTGTGACTAATCCTGACTAAGCGCTGACTAAGTCTGACAAAGCAGCAAAAAAGTTGTCTTTTAAGTAGAGTGCTGACTAAGGATGACAAAGCAGGAAAATTGTTGAAGTCACATGCCATGTCACCTGCTCAAGTCACCTGCTTAAGTCACCCTTAATTACCACAATAAATTCTAACATTACATATCTTGCTTTAAAAACTAATACATTATATATTTAAAAAAAAATCTATCCAGGTAACATGCTAAGACACATACTAATCACCTGATCCGCAACACCACATCACATGACCTCCAAAGCGGACTAAGTCAACAAATAACAAACAATACCTATTAACCTTAAGCTGCCTCATAAATTTCAGATGCTCAAACTGGAAAAAAAAAAAGTATTTAAATGGTGCCACTACCCATAAAATTACAAATCAAAGTAGAACATGGAAAGCATGCAGATAAAAATGGAAATGAGTTTATCTGAGCAATTTGGTTGTTAATCCATAAATTAACATAAAATGTTCTAACACTACAAAGCCTGCTTTAAAATCTGATACATTCTATTTTGAAAAAATTACTCTCTGTCTAACCCTATCTTTAGAACAATAGGAATCCAGTGCAAATGAGTAAGGGAAATAGTAATACATGGTTGAGAGAAATATTATAGGTAGAAGAAACATTGATTCCAAGGATTTTGAATAGAGCTGATCCCTATCAAATTAGAGCAATAACAACTAACTTTTCACATAATAATTTGCAAATGTGATAGGAATTGACTACACAATATTGGACAGCATTGTTGCCTTTGATGCAGTCAACTGGCTATTCCAAAATATTAGAGGAGATGATAGAGCCTTTGGTAGGCTAATTATAGTATTTGATGGTGCAGACTGTGGGGATGAACTTCAAATACTCAAACTAAAGAAAAATCTGTACTTATATGGTGTTACTAATGATAAAATGAGACTTTCCAAATGGCAAATTGAAATTGGCCATGGGAAGCTTACAGATGGCAATGGAAATGTCACCTTACCTAGCCACTTTTATGATGCTGAGAATACTGTGGAGTCTCTAACTGACACATTATATCCTGACATTGGAAACCCTGTTCTAAAACCTGATACATTTTACCCTGAGAGAGCTATTCTTTCTGCCAGAAATGGTGATGTTGACTCTTTCAATAAAAAAGTACTGGATATGTTTCCTGGAGATGGCAAGATGTACCACAGTGCAGATTGTATTGCATATGAAGGAATTGATGGAGCTGAAGCAATATACCCTGTTGAATATCTGAATGTTATCAATGCATCAGGGCTACCTCTATCTATGTAAGCTAACTTAAAAAGTGGGGTGCCATGTAATGATATTGCACAATTTGAACACAGTTGATAGTCTTTATAATGGGTCAAGGGAAATAATAACATGGACAAGCAACCATATTGTAGAAGTATGGTTAATTGGGAGGCAAAATGATAGGCATAAAGAAATTATCTCAAGATTCCAAATGATGCCATCTAATAGCCTGATAGCTTTTAAATTGGCATGGTCACAACTGCTTTTATAGCTGGGATTCTGTATGACAATTAACCAATATCAAGGGCACTGATTACACCAAGTTGGACTTGACTTTAGATCTCCTGTAGTTATACATGGGCAGTTTTATATTGTGATTTCACAGGTAATATTGGTACATGGAATCAAAGCTATGATACCAAATACTGTAGACAATAGGGTCACTTTAACAGTAAAGATGTTCCTTTGGAGTAGAAGTATTATATGGATTATGATTTGAATAGGGAAAAAAGCCTACATCCAAAATATTGAAATTGAACATAGAATAAAGTATTGAGACTAAGATGGGGGTCTGGGGGCAGAGCCCCCAGCAAGCTGAAGGTTACGTGGTAGAGCCATGGGTGAGTGTAGCAGTGCCGTGGCGTAGCCACGGGCCATAAGCTTGTCCTATACATTAAAACAGCTGGGTGTTTTGACCCTAGCTTTGCTGACCTAATATTCGCTTTGCTGACTAAAAATATGACTAATCAAAGAAAGATGACAAATATTGAACAGATGCCTGAAACAGAAGCAGCTGTCAGGCACATCATTTAGTCATGTGACCAAAAAACGTCCAGCATCAAATTTGTAAAATGTGTGCCCTCAGGCTTCTAACTACTAGCTCATGTGTCAATTTGTTGCTGGGATCTGGAAGTGGTGTCATTCTTCTTTCTCCCCTCTCATAGAACATTCTGGAAAGGTCAAATCAATTTAATAAAGTTTCATGGCCATAGCCTGGTGATTACAAAATACTTATCAAAGCATGCATAATAGTTTTGAGGCTCAATTGAGGTATACAGGGAAATATATAAGATTGTGTGCAATCTAGAAAGTGCCTTGATTGTAGGCAGGAACATATCACATGTATTTGTTATGAGACTAATTACCATCTCATTTACAAAACCAAAAGCCATAATCATGATTCATCATCTATTCTTGCCACAGTAAAAATAAGAATGAAGCAGATGAATCTCTCCTGAAATACCAAGGTATTTTGTTGTAAATTTCAATTTTACAGTTGTTCCTTATAGTGGTATGAGGCCCCTGGAAGCTCCCCTATATGTTTGGAGAAGTTTTTCACCAGAATGGGCCTTAAATCCACTATATGGGCCAGGGCTTATATCATAAAACATAGTTTAGTGCTTTTTGAGGATTGTGAATCTGGGCTCTGGCTCTTCTCAAACTGAAACAGATCAAATGAACCAGTGACCCATTACTTGAAAAGAATCCTCAAGGAAGGTCTGATATCTGCTATATTTAGGCTAAGGATTTCGCCAGAATCACTCAGATCTACTATTTTGGGCTGGGAAAATTATCATTTTGGGAGTCTCAAATCCACAAAAAATTCCCAAACATATAGGGGAGCTTCCAGGGGCCTGTGGTATGGGGAAAAAAAAAAACAATGCCATTTGTGGCCAACTGCAATCCACACTCCAGTGACCATATATCTGTGTTGGATGCCAAGGTGCCGTTGTCCATGCAGTGTGCTATACCTAAGAGCCATCAGTTCTGAAACACTCCTTACCATTTGATATGCTTACCATACACCTTCCATCCACCTTCTGAACCACCCCTATCCTACACTGTAGATATACCGTTACATTTCATTCCCTCACCTCAGCTGTTGCTCTTGCTCCCGTGCACACACTGAGGTGAATATTCCCCGTTACTTTACTGTTTCATACCATTACTTACTTATGCCCACCTAGACTTACATCCGTAATCTAGCTCTTATAATCTGGAAATCCCTTTATATATTTGTGTAAATATTATTTGCCCTCAGAATGGACGAGCCACCCCCCCGTGCCTTTGGCACAGGTAGTAAGCTTGTACTTTATAAAGATGACTTCCCACTGCTTAAGCAAGGAAAGGGGGGTTGTAAATTCATCCTCTATGGAGCTCACAGTGTGGGATTGGTAGGGGTGAGGGATATTTTAACAATTATTAACAGTGTTAATAACATTTCTAACAATTTTTAACATGCTACTAACATGTTATTGACGTCTGTGAATAACCCCCTCCAAAGCTGCCTGTTAGTAACCTGTTAGTTACTAACCTCGGAGTTTCTTCCTGAACCCTAGAGCAAGCTCCCCAATAAGCTGTCCGAGCGCGTCTGCTATATCGTGGACAGTGGTTTGACTTCAGACTAGACCTTTCTTGAATAATAGTTGGTAAGATAGCGACACGATAGGCCTGACAAGTACTTATTCTGAATTTAGATTTCCCCCAAGGTCGTCGAAAACATGTTGTTCGAGCACTTGTTCGCGTCTTCGTCTTTGAACGTGGTCGTCCCCGACACCTCAATCGAATTTCCACCCGCAGCAGATACGGATGACTGGTTGAAGCGATTGCGGTCGTCGCATGCGGAGAGAAAACAGGCGTTTTTCGGTGAGTCGTACAGCCTCGGCAGTCTTTGCAAACTCACGCGTACTCAGACGAGCAGCTTCAATCCCTCCTTACACTTCGTATCGAACATCCAACTTCAGCGGATCCAGTGGATCCAAACCATCCACCACCCGTGCTGTTATCCTTTCTAGCCCATATCCAAATCTCCCTCGAGGCCACGTACATATCGCCTGCGCCAAACTCCAATGCAGAGCCCCTACGGACCTCCAGGCTCTCTGCACCTCCTCGGACGGCTTCCCTTGCCAAGGGCAGCACTCGCCTCCAACCTCACCATCCTTCAATATTTCCACCAAGTACTCCCAACCCGACGCCCTCGTCCGCAGAACAAGACCGTAGGTATGCAACCTCCGAGGGAACACTCCTGTTAGCAAGCATATGGGGACAGAACACAGCAGAAGAGGCGTTCTCGCTATTGTGGTCAGTCGAAGAGAATACCTGGGTAGCTGTCTATCGACTCGCCCTCACTGTTGGTAGGATTTCTTGATCATACAACGTGTCGCGATGACTCACGGTTCGTTAGCTTTTTTGCGATTGACAATCACAGATCCTCTCCTTTGTCTGACGGTATCGGCGACACTGCGAGAAAAGCCGCAGGTGCTCACTCAGGCCAAGCATCCCCTTGCTGTGTACTTTGCTTCCGTGGGCCAACCTATCGCAGTTCCAAAATCTCCAACATCGCCAAGTGGAGCACCCGTGGAGACAGAGGAGGATATTCTTAGTGGGCTTGAAGAAGTGAATCTTCTTGAAGGGTTATTGGCAGGTAAGCTTTATTTTCAGAACGGCCAATTCTCCTATATACTTATATTCCACAGGCTCCACGTTCTCAGAAAAGGGGGCCAACCGCGTACACCTGCCAACAACGCGCCTTGGCACAGTGTCCCGGCAAAAACTGTTCTCCCTCGCCCCCGTCTCGTTACCCACGCTTGCAACACCTTCCCCCTCGCCGATGACGGCCGTTCGTACTGCACACCCCACGCTACGAAAGTCGTATCGCAAAACTCTCCAGACAGTATCTGGATTCCGTGTGCGCATGCGCACGGTCTTCGTCCCATATGTGCTCCTTCCTGAGAATGAGGACTTGGATGTTGACGAAGGCGAAGAAGAGCGGGAAAGACGGGAAGCGGGGAACGAGGAGCGTACGGTCGTATTGTGTGTCGAGGTCGAGAATTCTGGGGATTCGGGCCCGAACGTAGGGTTCATGGTCGAGAAGATCGATGTCAACGTTGGCGGGGATGGGGCCAAGGCTACTCTCATTGGATGGGGAGACGATGGATTTGACAAGAATGCCGAGAAAAAAATGTTTCCCCTTCGAGTTGGGTCGATGGGGCAGTATAACCTGCTGTACGCTGTCTCGTTTCTCCGGGCGCCGGAAGAATTCGAAGGGTTCTCTCTTTCCCGTGATCACGAAAAACGGCATGGGGTGTCTGATCTCCAACGTGCAGTCACAATAAATATACATGGAAAGCCGTATGTAGCCCCGCGGTCGGATGTTCACACAGACGTATTTCCAACGCAGACCTTTTCATCAAGGTGGAACTGTGTCCTGGACCTGTCCGCCCATCAAACACACCCGTTCGATGCCGTCGACATATCCGATGGGAGCGATTTCCTGAGCGGACGGCACGCCCTGCCAGAACCAGCTTCCCCGTTCCCTGGTGCCACAACGCCGCGCACACCCGGGTTTACATCCTCCACGCAAGGCTCATACTCCACTGGTTCGACACCGCAACCGTTCGCGACAGCGGGCAGCAAACGCCACACGCTCCCTGGGGCAAACATCTTTGCAGCGCGTTCGATGAAAGCTAGCGGCACCCCCAACCGTGCCTCCACATCAATGCTGAATCCGAACAACTCCTCCCGGGATAGGGAGCACCCTTCCCTTCCTGGATCTTCCTCGCGGATATCATATATTCCTCCTTCCATTACAACTCAGATGCCACGCTCGCCGACGACGTACAGCGCCCCGCCTCCACCACCCATACCTGACGCTGTGGGCACGAATTACAACTCCGGCTCGGGAATGTCACCGTATGACCAGGTGCCTCCAATGACACCCGCATATCCCGCCTATCCACCCTTATCAGCCACGCCACCCACTCCCATGTCCCAAAGTCCCATCGCCTCCCATAGTACCGGGAACGTAGGGCCCAGCGTCGAGATTCGGCGAGAACGCGGTGTGGGAATGGGTGGTGTGCCTGTCCCGCAAACCCCCGGCCCGTGGGTGGCGGGCGCATTTGGGGAACAGAAGATGTTCAGCCAACTCCAGAATGTGGAGGAGAGCGGCGAGGCGATCGTCGTGTCGGTTGGGCTGCTCCCTTCGGGCGACGAGACGAGGCGGGGTCGAGGTGAAGAGAAAGGGATATTGGGGCCCGGGAAGATATACCCGCTGGACTACTTTACGCTGGATATCTTCGTGTTTAACCAGTCGGGATGGACGAGGCGGTTTGAGGTTACGTGTCCGGATCGTACACGGCGGAGGAGGGGTACCATGGGTGGCGGTATGGGGCAGGATGGAGCGTCGGCCCTGTCAAAAAAGATGGGGTTCCCTGGTGTGTTGCCTATGGACGCGCGGGTTCGAATTGGGTAAGTGATCGAACTTCACCACGAGACGACTGGCCTAAAGATCCTTCCAGACCGCTCCGCCCATCTGCCTGTCAGTCAGTTCGCATGGAGTTCTTGGCTGTGACACCCGGTGTTCATTCTATTGACACTTTGACTCTGACTGACATTGAATCCGGGTTCTCGATGAATCTTCGGTGAGGACTGCTTTAAAGCACGCTATTCTTGGTTGATCTTATGCTAACGGCCTGTATAATGCAGATCTGTTATGGATGTTGTTGTCCATGACCCAAGTGAATGACAGTTTTCATAGTGAAAATACTTTACCTGTCTTTTGGTGGTTTATGGCTTGTTATGACTTCATTGCATACCATTTAGGCCTCTTCATGGCCTGGGACCTGAGTAGCATACCAATTGGTTTGACATGATACCAATATAATTTTCAAGCACTGTTTGAGGTTGAGGAATATTGTGTGTGATGATCATTCCACTCTGTCTTAGTGATGGGTGTTGGACCTCAGCCTTTGCTTACTGAGGGTCTGGTGGTGTTGACATGAACCGGAAAGAGATGACACAGAGGACTAAGCCACAGGTGTGTCAAAGGATTGTGAAACAGGAGACATCCACTCAAGCAGTTGAGCCTGTAGTAGAGTCATGGTGCTGTATATCTACACATGTGGAAGAAATTTGGTGTACAGGCCACCTAAGGTGGCCAGTGATCTCTAGTAGTGCAAAAGGTTTGAGGACCATCTCCCCAATGCTTTTACAATATCTGGTGGCATCCCATAGATTAGAAGAAAGTGGGTGGTTCCCCCAATTTGGAATTCATGCCCTGTAGTGGCAGGGAGACCATTGGCTGCCCAGACCTTGTTACATTGTTGAAGGAACTTACAGTGTGTTAGTGCTACAGTTACCTTGGCAATTCAGGCCTTACTGTCATATTGATACACTTGAGGTAGAGGGCCATTACTGGCAGATACAAGTCCTTATGTTTTTTTTTTTGATTAACTTTTCTTTATATTTCTAGAGTCAGGTTGTTGCAATAGAACTAGCTATCCAGAATCTCTTCAACTTTATATTACTTTTTGTTGTTGATAAGTTTGGTTCTGGAACACTTGTCAGGCATTGTCCTAGAATTAGATTGTAGGGTACAGGGAGTAGCTTGACAACATGGAAGGCCTGATGGATGCACAACATGAAGATGTAATATGACCACACATTTGAGCTTGCCAAATACTTGTTGCACTTCTGTAAGGGGTCATGTTGCCAAGAGGCTCAGACAGGGAGCAGTATACACAGTACAAACAACCATGCAGGGAAGGATGAGCATAGAGCACTAGAGACTTGACCATGGTAGAGACCCTAGCCCAACCCTATTACAAAGGTGCCCTTCCATGGAGAGGAAGGGGCACCTTATATACAGTACATTGTGCCTATGTCTCAAATAACAACAGAATCCAATATCAGTAACTCTACTGATGCAACAATACATCTGTGATATATTAGTCCAGAGTAAACTACTATCTGTCAAGGGGTTAAAGCAGTGTGTGTCAGAATAATATGTATAACAGTGAGGCTATGCAAGCTGTGCAATAGTAATTCTGATGGCTAGATGTGGACAAACAAGTGATCCCCTTACAACTTCACCCATATCCATGGTGTATGGTATAAGCAACTGCATATGAATTGCCAATAGAAGTTGGCATTTATAGATCCTATACAAATATCCACCAACAAAAGGTAACAATATATATCTAGGCATTTTCCTTAAAAATAAGTCAGCTGGTAAACTGGGGACTCAGACTCTCAGAGATGGACTGTGAAAAAATTAACAAACTTGAAAATGTAGATCCATATTTGTATATTCCAAATATACAACCAACTCAGTAGCTTCCCTGGGGACTTTACACTGAGCCACATGAGCCACACAGACCACACAGACAAATGCAGATGTCTGCAGACTGAGCTCAGACCCTGTTTGGCAGGGAGCCCTGCTTAATTGGCAGTCTGCATCTGAGCCAAGTCAAAGCTAAGTCCATAAATCCATGCTGTTACTTGGATGCTCAGACCCAGCTTGGAACAACTCCTCATGAAGTCCATGCAGACTGTCCAGATTGCTTACTTAATTATAGTTACCATTGCTTATTTAATGCACAAAAATGCAATATTTTGGAGAGTCAAATACAAGGCATCAAGGTTACATGTCATGTGCATAAAGCATGCAGATTAACCATTTAGCAATATGAGCTTGTCAGTCCAAGGTGCTTGTTTTTATAATGACCCCTGCTGCCTACTCTTGGCCATTACTGGCAATGGCTGAATATTGTTGATAGGTGCTACATCACCTGTCAGCCTTGTTGTCAACCTCCACCACTACATCCCCAGCTGCCCCTCCCATCGCCTCCCTGCCATATGATTGTGCACAATACTGCCAAATACAATGCCAGGTCCACTGCCATGGATACCACCACCCTCTCTCATACCCACCCCTCTCAGTGAAAATAACAACTGCAAAATCACAACAATAAGAGCTGCAGCAAGAACTACAGAGGCACCTGCCACATTACCAGTGAGCAGCTAGCATGGTGGACATGGGTGGTGCAGTGGTGTATTCCATATGGTAGAACCATCACCTAGTGGCTAGGTGTGCACCCCTAGATGTGCTGTCTAAACCAAGTAGTGCCAATCACCCCTATGCCCTAACCAGATGTGTGTAAGGTGAGTGCATATGTGCCCCACATCTAGTTGCCCAGATATACCTTGTTCTATTGTATATGCACCTATATGCTGCTGTATACCTTGAGACTACCTTGGTGTAATTCTATCTACCTTGTGATATGTTCTTATTCCTTTTACAAATATTAGTTTACTTCTTACTGATACTTTAACCCTGTACTATTTGCACAGCTCTAGTCAGCTAATATAGACTTCTGGTACACCCACAGTATTTATCCAATGTACCTATTTATAGATTGGACTACCCAATTGTGAAACTTAAACTAATTGTTTAAATTTTAAGACAATTAATAAACAAAGAATATACCAAATAGCTAAATCACTAAGGAAGTAATATTGATCCAAATGCCTACTTGGGTGGAGTGGGCCAACACACTGTGTGGCAGGTACTTGTTCTTTATTTCTTTTCTTAGGAGAAATAAGTCCATTCCACATTCAGGAAGTTGTAAATGACTAGAAAAAATGTAAATGATAGTTTATAGAGGTCATGTGACCATGGGAAAATGTTACCAAGTAAACAAGCAATGCCTGTGCACAAAACCCAATGCCATAGCTTGCCTGGTTATGGAGAAAACACAAAAACCATCAGAACTAACTTTTTCCAGGATCATGGACACTAAATAAGCATTCAGATTGTTGCCATGTATTTGGCATACTTATGTGATGGAATAGACCATGTGACATGTGTCAATAAATAGAGAAATCAATCCTTTTTGTATTTCAGGTAAATATAGTAGTAGTTGTTGATTACAGTCAACCCTGTCCTAACCCATACTTGTCATAACCCATACTCTGTAATAACCCATGGGTTTGGGGCTTCCACCAAGTTGGTTCGCAGGGAAATTCGGGCTCCCTGCCATACTCCATAACCCATAGGTCCTGGGGGGGTTTCATAACCCATAATGTACTAAAATTTATGTAATTTCTGGTCTCAATGACATCAATATTTTGTCAACACATCAAGGAGGGCTGCATGACCCCAACCACTCAAGGGAAAAAAGCCTAAATAATGGTACCCTGCCTATTAAGCCTGACACCTCAACAAATTCCGTGCCCTGAGTCAATGTCAAGAAAGCCTCTTGAAGTACTCAAAGCTGGTGTGTCCTGACTCAAGGCACAAATAAAATCACGCAAGGATGAGCTACTTGCCAAGATGTCCAACCACGAGCAGATTTCAAGTGATGATGAAACCTGGCTTGACAATGAGGCCAATCTCGTTGACAAAGATGCTGTCATTGATCTTCTCAAGAATGCTTCTGACTATGAGTGTGGGCTGGGACAGCTGGAGTCAAGGCAGAAGGCAGTGGTTTACAAGCTTATGGAGCTGGGAGGAGGTGTTAAAAAAGCTGTGGGCAATAAGAGAAAATGTTTGTGAAATTTGTAGTGTGAACTTGACATGGATCTCACATTTCTCTGATTTAGGCCCCGAGACTCAGAAGATAGTGCCACAGGCAGAGAAGGGGAAGAAAGCACCAGTTTTCACAAAGAAAGAGAATGCGACATTGAAGCAACGGATTGAAATTCTTGACTGGCATCATGCACAGAAGTCCAGCCAAGGAAAGACTGCTTTGCATTGGAATGAAGCATACCCAAACCTTTGCCTCAAGCAACCCACCATTTCAGCATGGCTGAAGGACGAGAACAAGTACTGTAAGCAATATGCAGAGGTGCTTGGAAGGGGACAACCTGGGAATGCAAAGCACGTCAAGCAGACAGAGCATCCAGAAGTCAACAAGATGCTGGAGCTGTGGGTTACGAAGGCCATGTCAGATAATATTCATGTCAGTGGGGAGATTCTCAGGCAGAAATGGAACCGCTTTGCCAATCTTGTGGGCATGCCAGACGATGAAAGGCTTGCCTTGAGTGAAGGGTGGCTGGAAGCCTTAAAGAAACGTTGTGGTTTGCGGAACTACAAGCGGCATGGTGAGGCCGGTTCTGCAAACCCCGAGGATATTGAGTGCGAGCGCGAGAGACTTTGCGAGCTTATCAGGAGGCATGGATTTCGTTTGAAGGACATCTTCAATATGGATGAGACTGGCCTTTTTTGGGCGTGAGTTGGATTCCTTCACTGACATAATTTTGTGTACTTACTATGGCTCCTTCAGAATGCCTCCAGACCGTGGCCTGATGAACAAACCATCTTCTGGAGTGAAGGGCGACAAGAAGCAATTGACATATGCATTCACAATCAATGCCACTGGTACAGAAAAACTCAGACCCATCATCATTGGGAAATTCGAGCAACCACAACCATTTCAACGAAAATCAGGGGTGCAGCTTGGCTTCTACTATCGAAGTAATGCAAAGGCCTGGATGACCACAGTCCTTTACCAAGAATGGCTTCATGACTGGGATGCAAAGTTGCGACGTGAGGGATGCAAGATCCTTCTGTTCCAGGACAATTTTAGTGCACACAACCCACCTGAGGATCTCACAAACATTGTGGTTGAGAACTTCTCCCCTAATCTGACAGCTCATGTTCAACCCGCTGATGCAGGAATCATTCGCTGCTTCAAAGCACATTACCGCGCCCGTTTCATGGATCGCACTATTGATTGCTATGACAGCAACATCCCTCCTGCTGACATTTACAACATTAACATACTCGAATCAATGCGAATGGCTGATATCACGTGGAAAGAGGTCGACACAACCACAATCCGGAATTGTTGGCGGAAGTCTGGCATTCTCCCCGACAGTCTTCTCAATCCTAACTCCACTCCCGATGCTCCAGCTATCCGCATATCATCCCTTCTAAACAAACCTGCTGACCCAGTCACTGCTGCAGAGAACAATGTTTCTGCTTCCCTAGATCATCTTGAGGAAATTGGTGTCCTGCAGCGGGGTAATCAGATGGATTTTACTGAGTTGCTCAACCCAGTCAACAAGGACAATACTTACAGTGAAGTGGCAGACGAGGACATCTACAAGGCGGTGTTAGAAAGGCGCAACGCAGCGCAGCAGGCAGTGATCAATGGGGATGACAACTCAGATAATGACTCTGCAGAGAAGAAGCTGTCTCGTCATGAGGCATTATCTGCTGCCTTGACAATCCAAAAATACGTTGCAGATCTTGATGAGCCATTTGCGCGCAAGTTGGAGGGGCTCCTCGCAAGTTTTGGCCGTCAAACATGCCTCGACAGGCTCAACTCACTTAAACCTACAACTATTACCAATTATTTTACTTAGAAATCATATATACACCATGCAAATACCTTAGAACTATGTATAATGACCAAATACAAGCTGTTTAACTGACCCTATAATGACCCCTCCCAAAACCCATACTCTGTGATAACCCATACTTTTTGGCTTCCACCGAGGGCCATGGGTTATGGCAGGTTTGGCTGTATTCCAATGTTTGATGTAATTTCCTACAAGGGTCATGTTTGGTAAGGGTCATTGTTGTTATACAGTAAAATGTTTGTTTACCCCTGGCATAACACACAGACCTTCAAAACTAGCTGATCCTGGACATTTCTAATATTTCACTCAAAATGGACTGTGGGAAAAATATGCTCAACAAGGAAATTGTAGAGCCATGTTTGTACATTCCAAACATATGAAAACAAAGTTAATAGCTTTACTGGTTATGGAGAAAAACACAAAATAAATTTTCAAACGTGACACTTTGAAATATTAGATATGCATAATTTTGATGGCATCATCAAAAGCATTATGTAAGCATCCCAAATACATGCAAATCATGTCACAATACTTTGTATTTGTAGAGAAATGCTGTAAAGAGCCACAAGAGAAGAAAAATCCCATTATGGAAATATTTTCCCATGGTGTTGAAATATGAATGAATGAATCAACTTTTTGCCCAAAATCTAGGTTGATAAAGAACTCATAATAATAAAAGAAACAAGTTCCCACAGTATTGAAATGTATATTAACCATCCAACATTTAACAATTTATTTCTAGCCTTACATCCTAATCAAGAACTTATCAGATATGCTAAAAATAGAAATATCATTATCAAAGACAAAGTTCAAACAAATGTACATATGCCTGTTAAGTGTTTTTTTCTTGTATTATCACATACTACAGTATATTTAACCATACTCATATAGCTAGCCATTGTCAAGATATTGAGCATTATAGATTCTATGAGCATCCACATTGACTTGTTTGGCTATGCTTTTGGCCAAGTAATATATGAATGTGATATCAAAATAGATATACATAACAAGAAATTATAATCAAATTTGGAAAGGTACAAACAAATATAAATATACATTTCCTGGTGTACCCCTTCCATAGGTCTAGGAGTAGTAGCAATTTCAATTGTGTCCATTAGCCTTGTATTTGCTGAGATATGCATCTTTTTTTTTTTTTTTTTTTTTTGGTCATATAATAATATTTAGCGCATGTGGGTTTGACCCAGCTACATGCAGGCAGAAACACCTATTACCACTAAGTAATCTGTAATGGGCCATCAGGGTGGAGCTGTACACTAAGTTGCTCTCCAGGTCATATTACGGGTCTAGACTGAGGATACCTGCAGTCCAATGGTATTGTACTGTACCATGTCTGAACCTCCCAATGCCTTAAAGGTTTGCCTTCACTTGTCGGGGCATGGTCCCCTCCCTTCACATTGGTACCCCGTTCCACTCCCCCCCTGGTATTTTCAGGTTGCCCTGGAAACCCATTACTCCCCCCTAGTGTTGAAGATAAATGACCAATCTAAATGAATGACCCATACCTCAAACCTGCTCCCCCTCTCCTGAATCCCCCTATTACATGCCCCCCTGTTCCACATCACTCTCCCAAAGCAATGACTCCCCTCCAAAATGAGGCTGCCAAATCCCACCATTGGACAATAAACTGGCATTCTCCCCAAGAGGTGTGCTCTGTGCAGGGACAGTAGCTGATTGGGGGCCAGACCCCTTCCTCCTTTTGTATTTGGGTGTATTGGTTAAGCGAGTACAAAAAAATCATCAAAAATGTTGGCAGTGATGCTCCCTAAGGATCTGCACAAAGCAGAGTACAAGAGTTGTGGTGTCCTCGCATGGCCTGATAGTTGATAAGGTGGATGTGAACGGATTAGTGAAGCCCCCAGTACAGGCAAGATGAGATGACCCTGCAGATAGTCAGGATCAGCTCTGATAAGTCAGAAATTTGGATATGGTGTAAAAGGATAGTGGCCCAGGCTGAAAGAATGGTCTGATGAAAGGCAATGTCGATTAGGGATGAGGTGTTAGGTAGTTTAGGGACAACCTAGTGCAGGAGGGACAAATTCCCACAGTCAGATGGTGGTGGTAAAAGAGCAAGAAGTGTTGCTGAGATATGCATCATCTATATTGTTGGAACTTCATTAATATTGTTTGTTTGGCCAGATGTTGGCAAAGTGATATACAGATGATATTCATTTGTAATATGCAGTCAAAAAGTTGTTGTGAATAATGTGATTTGGGAGGGTACAAACAACTACAAATACATATAAACAACACATAATGTAATCCTTCATGATGTCTAGTAGTAGCATGTCCATCAGCTTTGTATTTGCTGAGATAAGTATCATCTATATTGTGGGAAATTTCTTTAGTATTATTGTTTGTTTGGCCAGATGTGTGGTGAAATGATATGCAGACAGTATTCATTTACAATATGTAGCAAGAAATTTGTTGTTGATGAGGTTTAGAAAAATAAAGACAAATACAAACACTTACAAATATATACACAAGGTACTACTTCACCATATCTAACACTAGCAATTTAAATTACATCCATAGGCCTTGTTGTTGTTGAGATATGCAATGATTTATAGTGTGGGAACTTTGATGGTATTGTTTGTTTGGCTAGCTATGTGGCTAACTCATACACAAACTTGATATTCATTTGTAACATGCTTGTAGTGAGAGAGCTGCTTTCAATCATGATATTTGATGGTGTACAAACAAATACAAATACATATAAATATCTACATTGGGTAGTAGTAGCAATTTAAATTGTATCCATAACTCTTGTCATTGTGGAGATATGCAATGTTTTGTATTGTGGGAAAAGTTTGACCCAAAGTGGAACAAGCCTCTTGTAATTGTGCTTATGTTTGTCAACTACACTGTTAGCTCTAACAGCATAGTTGACAAATGTAAGCATGATTATGCAGTGGACAGTTATTAATTAATTCTTGAGATATCCCAAGAAAAAGACCAATTAACTCGAATTTATATTATTAATTGCAGCCCATGTTAGCAGTTGCCTTTTTTGCTCGAAATCCGCGCGTCGGCTAATTTTGATTCCCACAGTTAGAAAAATATTTCCACAACTACAAAGTCTTACTGATGTACTTCAAAATGTTTACTGATCATGTTCTAATGAAATCTCGGAACACTTCAAACTTACTAACTGTGGGAAAAACAACACTGGATCTTGTTGGGTATGCTGAATTTTCCCCGCAAACCCAGGATGATGAATGAGTTACTTATGTAAACATAAGGACTCATATTCTTCATTGAAATCACCCTCATCCAAGCTTGAATTGTCATGGCCAAGGTCCATGTGCATTGTCCACTCGTTTACAGGGCTTACTGGTTGGACAATCTCTGGAGAAGGTTGTTGTGCTAGTTCTTTGTGAATGTCCGAAAGTTGAACTGGCTGTTGGGGCTGCTTAGGATGCTGGTATTGGCATTCATGTTGTGCTTTGTTCTGTTGTGTTTGTAATATGAAGCCTTGGGGTGCCTTTGAACAACAAGTACATTGACATGATACCCTAGGAGCTGCCGTCCCATGTGTGTCGAAGAAAAGTGAAATGAGAATGTTAAATATTGGTAGGCTGAGGTCAAGACACAATGGTCTCACACGATTGCAGTCAAACACATGCATGAAAGTAAAAATCTCTAAGTCCCGACACATCAACATGCACAAAGAGGCCCAAATTCCACTGACAGTATTATGTCACAATATTTCAGATATGTTACAGTAATGCTAGGAGGAAAATGTATGCTAGGCGGAATGTGAGAATAATGTGGGAAATTTTCAAATTTGCTCAAATTTGGCTTCTGGCAGAATTTATGGTTTTGTGCTGTGTTAGGACATATTATTAGAGCAATATGAGAAAATTTATGATTTCCATAATTTTCCAATAATCTTTCAATCAAAATCTGGATCAAAATCACCCAAAGTTGCTCAAAACTGTCCAGATATGCAATCAGTATTTAACTGTGCGACCTTGATACCTATTTGAACTTGCTTCATAGTCATTCGTGCAAAACACAAACTGCGAGACTAATAAGAATGTGGCCCATGAATACTTAACAATTCCGAGCCGCACACAAACTATTCTCAAGATTTCGGAATTGGCCAATAGGCCCCCAGAAGCTCCCCTATATGCCCGGAAATTTTTTGCGGTTTGAGACTCCCAAAATGATGATTTTCCCGGCCCAGAATAGCAGATCTGAGGCTATTTTGGCAAAATCTTCAGCCCATATATAGCAGATTTCAGACCTTCCTTAGAGATTTTTTTCAAGAAATGGGTCGCTGAGCTGTTTAGTCCGATTCAATTTGAGAAGAGCCAGAGACCACAATCCTTGAAGAAGCATGGAAAAAAAAACATCTTCTGCCTTCTGTCAGTCTCAATATAAAATAAGCCCCAGGTCTGAAAGGTTTTACCAAGAATCCAGATTCCAGGAGGTAGAATGATATCCAAACCTCTCAATTGCCAATCTACTTGATGTAATACCCCAATATAAAACATTTGCCATATAGATGGTCTTTCTTGCCTAAAATGCCTTATAAAAGAGAATTCTCATGTTTTTTTTTCATATGTTTTATGTTTCATAACATAAACCCTGGCCCATATAGCAGATTTGAGGCCCATTCTAGCGAAAAAAATTTCCAAACATATAGGGGAGCTTCCAGGAGCCTCGGCCGATGTAGGTCTCACAACAAAAATATAGACTCACTTCGGAGCCACTACTCATATATGCCTGGAAACAACTCCAATCAGGTATTTGCACAATGGAATAGTTAGCAAATAAGATTTGCAAAGTGCATGGAAACGAAATTCAAGATTTCAACTTCCAGCCGTTTGGGCTCCATCATAATATTGGCACAAAATTTTACCAAGTACCTTGTTATCTGACAGTCCAGACCTCTCTTAGAATACAGACTGTTATGTGCACCAGGTTACTGACAAGCGGCACAGTTCCGGTGATCAGGGTTATAGCAATGGTTCAAACATGCTGGCGTAGGCCAGCGATGAGCATTTCTTTGCTATAGATAACGAGCCAAGAACAACACTTACCTCGGTCCTGAACATCCCTGGCTTTCTGGGTATGGAAGGCTTGCAACGGATGTCATCCCAATGGACACAAGGTAGAGCGTACATACCAGAAAAGTCAATGGGCGAGGTTTAGTGTGTAATAATCAAACTTGATTTTTCGCGTTCTGGTGATTGGGGTGGTAGCAATGGCTTGACATGCTGGTACAGAACAAAGATGCGTGTTTCTTTGCAATAGGTAACGAGCCAAGAACAATACTTACCTGAACCTCCCTGACTGATAACTACCCACTCCAAAGCCCTGGTAAAAGTGCTCCATTTGCACACTAAATAGATGAGTTTTCTCTGCCCTCTGCCCTGCATCAGATCCGCTGAGTATAGATCCTGACTACTCCAGGAGTGACAAGTTTTTGGGTTCCCAGAGCATTTATAGTTATTCTCGCTATCCCAGATTGAATGGGTTTGAGTGTAGCTGTGCAGATGGGAGGTGAAGCATATGTACCCCAACGGTAATGGGCAAGTGTTTTCAAGTTGGTGGGAAATCAAACTTGAGATTTTACGTTCCAGCAATCGGGGTGCTAGGGATGTTTTTATGTGGTAGGAAGTTGTGCAGAGCTAAGGTCATTTTGCAATGGATAGCGAGCCAGGAACATGTTCGGAATATTGGATGGGTTGTACACACTTCACACTTGTGTGGAATTGCAATTCCCTTCAGCAACGCTCAGAATAAGAGCAAGGAATGGGTGATATCTGAAGCCACAACTGCACAGAATCAGAAGGAACTTGAGAATACAGTTTTCACTGTATACAGTTCACTTTAGGGCAATGACCAGGTATAGAAAATGTCATGATAATCATGACCTTATATTTTCTTTGCTAATGAATGTACTAGGTGTTAAGCCATCCGTTCTTTGGCGGTACTCCAAACCAACATACCAAGGTCAAGGATGTCATTCAGGGGTGGACAATGATCTGCCAATATCACTTTCAGTCCATCAGCTCCCACACTATCAACTCGCCCTTACTGTTGGTAGGATTTTTGATCATACAATGTGTCGTGATGACTCATGGTTCATTAGCTTACATGCAATCATGAATCCTCTTCCTTGTCTGATGGTATTGGCAACACTGCAAGAAAAGCCACAGGTGCTCACTCAGTCCAAGCATCCCCTTACTGTGTACTTTACTTCCGTGGGCCAACCTACCGCAGTTCCAGAATCTCCAGCATCACCAAATGGAGGACCGGTGGGGGCGGAGAAGGATATCCTTAGTGGGCTTGAAGAAGTGCATCACCTTGAAGGATTATTGGCAGATGAGCTTTATTTTTCAAATAGGTCAATTTTCCTATATACTTATATTCCACCTCCACATTCTCAGAAAGGGAGCCAACCGCGTACACCTACCAACAACGCACCTTGGCACAGTGTCCTGGCAAAAATTGTTCTCCCTCCCCCCCCCTCTCATTGCCCACTCTTGAAACACCTTCGCCCCCACCGATGATGGCTGTCTGTACTGCACACCCCACGCTACAAAAGTCACATCGTGAAACTCTCCAGATAGTATCTAGATCCCATGTGCACATGCGCATGGTCTTTGTCCCATATGTGCTCCTTCCTGAGAATGAGGACTTGGATGTTGAAGAAGGCGAAGAAGAGCGGGAAAGACGGAAAGCAGGGAATGAAGAGCGTACCGTCGTATTGTGTGTCAAGGTCGATGATGTTGGTGATTCAGGCCCCAACATAGGCTTTATGTTCGTTGCTCAACCAAGACACCAATACACCAAAGAAGTGGGTTGGTCATGGGTCCATTTGAAAACACATCAATGCCTTTGCCGTGGTGGGAACGCACAGGATGTGTCATCCAGATGGAACCTCCCAAGGGTGATAAATGTCCACCTGACATGCAAATATCTTTACATGTTACTTTTTTATGGCTTTTGGTACTATGGACTCCGGTTCATCTGTTCACACCTATTGACAGACCCGGCACCATAGGAATTCGTTACAGCTGTTTAGGCCTTATCCTCTAGGTCAATCCAATGTATCGTTTGTTTGTTCTTGGACCGTTGACTTCTGTAAGTCCAACGTCTATTGACTCCCTCAATAGGGCTAAAGTCAAGTTATCGAGTTATCTGATCAAAGATACACTACCCCCTTCATAAGGCGGATAGGATTGAGTTTGCGTCAAGAAGATAGATGAATAAGGTTGATTCAGCTAGGTCAAGCTAAAGAGCTAGCTAAGCTAAAGTATCCCTATATATACATAATAGTCCGATAAGCGTTGTTTACGCTATTCGTTATAGATAAAGATGAGTAAGCTATCGAAGAGGATGAGTAAGAAAGCTGAGTAAGTATGAGAAAAGAAATGCATATGGAGATGTTGAAAGATAAGGTTGATAAGCATCTGATAATCAATAATAGGTAAGAGAAAGAAGAAAAGAAGTGATAGGTTGAACAGATAAGGGAATTTGTAACATTACCCCCTCTCTATCTCTAAAGCATCCCAGCTTTAGTAATCGATAGGTTCTCCCGTCATGTTGGCGATGGCTTCTGGATAGTCAAAAGGATCGTCAATCCTGTCATCTACTTCTTCATACTCTTCACCAAACTGTTGCCACATTTGATAATGTCCTACTGTTCTAGTTGTAGGTCTTTGAGGACATTGGTCACGACGATGTCCCGGTGCCGGTTGAAAACAAATTGGACAATATTGTTTTTCACAATATATCGACAAATGTCCAAAGTTGAGGCATCTAGAACATAATACATTCTTGTTCATGAGCGTCCTTTCGACTTGAGTGAGGTCGATAGGGTTTTCTCAACTTCCGGCATAATTGAGTGGGTTCAATGTATATTTGATAGGTTTGGGTGATTTCTTCTTTTTGATGACAGATTTTGTGGCTTTTCGTCCTTTTAAATATTTAAATACTTCTTTGTTTGGAACCATGTCCGCTGGATCAGGAGTGGAATGTTCCAATGATGCAGGGGATGGTTCGCGAAAGGGCGGGATTGGGAGTGGTTCGGTCTGATAAATAGGGGAATTTGTAGTCAATGGTGTTGGAGTTCTAGGAGGAGATGTCTGTATTTCTTTATCGACTGTATAATTTCTTTCAGTAGATTCTGTCAGCGTCGAGGGAGTAGATGTGGGTAGTCAGATTCCATCTTGTAGTAATGGGATTAGATCTTCTAAGATTCGGAATTCTTGTGTGTCTACTAGCTCTTCGGTGGTTTGGTCGAGAATCCAACTGATGTCTGCTGTTTGATTATACAGCATGTTTCTGATCTCTAGATATTTTTTGACTAATTGATTTGTTGATCGTATGGTGGGTTGTTGAATGCTTGAATCATTCGTTCACAATGTTCTTCGTGCATGAACCACGATAAAAACTTTTGACGACGTATGATTTTTGTGGCCAATTCAAGATGTTCTTGGGATGCGATGTTTACGATTGGAGTGTTGGGAGGAGTGGTGAGAGGAGCAGCAGTGGCGATATAGAAGTTGTTGACAGTGGGAGACAACATGTTTGTGAAAAGGTTTGGAACTTGTTGAGAGCGATGAAAGACGATAGTTGGTTAGAGGCGATGTAGCTTCTGGTAGGATTGAAGTATCGTTTGAGCTCTTTTTAAGTGTTTTTCAGGTTCCCACGTGTTGTGTGCAGATGAGTAATCTTTCCACTTTACAAGGTATTGGAAGCCTCGGCCTCGTTGTCGGTGATTTATAATCCCTTCTACTTCGTATTCTTCTTCTTGGTTCACAAGATCCGGTGAGGGTTCTAAGAAGTTAGGTCCATGAGTATTGGTTTCCTTATACGGTGTGAGAAGAGATGCATGAAACATGGGGTGAATTCTCCATTGAGATGGAAGTTTCAATTTGTATGTCACTGGTCCAAGGACTTCTTGAATTTCGAAAGGTCCTTCTCTTTTTGGTGCTAGTTTCCTTGATGGATAAGGGATTCTAAGATTTGTTCCTTCTAACCAGACATGTTCTCCTCGTTTGAATGGATTGAAGCCTCGTGTCGTTCTTTCCGCTACTTTTCTTCTTGCCAGATCATGCACCGCTATAGCTTCCTCTCATGCTCTATTTAATTCGATCATCCGTTGTTCTACACTTGGAACGTTTGTTTTCTGGAATGCTGATGGAATTGCTTGTGGTTCGTATCCCATCATGAGGAAGAATGGGGATTTCTTTGTTGTGGAATGCGTTCTTTGATTATGCGCGAATTCTGCTATTGGATTAAGATCCTTCCATATCGCTGGATTGTTCTGACAGAACATGCGAAAGTGGATTTCGAGTTCTTGATTTAATCTTTCTGTTTCCCCATCTGTTTGTGGATGATACGCCGTGCTTATTACGAGCTTTATTCCGAGGAGTTTTCCTAGTTCTTTGAAGACTTTTGCTGCGAATTGAGGACCTTGGTCTGATAAAAACGTATCAGGTAGTCCAAATCTCTTGTAAACGTGTTCCAGGTAAAGATTTGCCGTTCCTAAAGCGTCAATTGTTTTGGTACAAGGGATAGAAATTACCCCCTTCGTAAGGCCATGATCTACCATGACCATGAGGCTGTCTTTTCCATTGTTTTCTGGTAAGTCTGTGACAAAATCTGCTGTGACAAATGAGAAAGGACGTTGAAAGGGGGCTCCTGGGCTATAAGTGCGCTGATGCTATGTAATGTAATCCTTCACACACACACACACCAAACCTAACAATCAACACACGAACAGTAGGAATCGCCTGTTTTGAGTTCGGGTTCAAGTGCTTAGAAGCACTAAGCTTTGAATAGTACTAGCCAAAGCCCTTTCCAATGATCTCTCAACGGGTTCGATTTAGACAAAAGCTTCAACACAGGTTCAAAAACCTGCTAGGTATATTTATAAAATCTCTCGATCCAATAGACTGAGTACCAAGTGTACGTTCAATTATTAGCGATCCCAAGCGGATCTATAAGTCCAAGCGACTTATCAAACAATACAGTGCCAAGTGCACTTAGGCCAAGTGCCTAGTAATTCCAACGGACAATACGGTACTAAGTTCCAAGTGAACTAAGTTTCTTTAATTCTGTGGTTCTCCAATCAATTCCAATCAAGACACGTTGAAGCAATCTGATCCTTAATTCGGACACGCAATAGTGTTTTAACAAATGTGATTTGTATACTCTATAGTCGCGCGAAGTGGGGGCAAGATTCCTTGCCTTAGCGCTACTTATCTACAGTCTATTTATAGTGTACAAACTAAATATCATACGGAATTGTAAATTTTACATGGAACCGCACTCCCGTGCGCCAAGGATCTGTATTCAATGCTGATGCGTCCTCTACAACTTGGCGCACGCGCCATGCGTGCCAATTATGCCGTTTACTGGTTACTTATCAAATATTGAAAGAGCTGGCTAAACTCTTATCAAGTCGCGACCGCGTGCTCCGTTATTTAAAACAGCGCGGCACTGTCATTTACTCCTCCTGATTGTCCCGGTTGCTATTCACGGGGTCCCGCCGCTTCCGGTAGTTAACACCAAGTACCCCTGACTAGGATCGGGTTGTGCAAGTCCCGAATTTATAATTACTTCTCCTATTAATGATGATCCCCGGACTAATGATATCATACTACAACGGTTACTTATGAACTAAGACACCGAGGTTGTAACCGGGCATGGTGAATAGGACTAATAATAGACCGTACTCATAGTCCTCTGTACTGATAGTGTATTATCCATTAGACTAGTTCACTCTGATTAGCCGTCTTGGAGCTCGACTCTAATCCTTTATTACCGTTTACTTGGTTATTAGAAATGATACTAATAGCCTTACTTGTCGACTTTACAAGTGCAAACAATTTCGGGCCCTATCAACGTGGTTCTCCATTTGTTGCAATTGGTATTAGTCCCGGTCTTGTTGGGTGTGTGTTTACCTTCATTTGTTGACAAGTGGCGCAACCATCAATGTAATTTTTAATAAACACTCCCATACCTGGCCACCAATATTCGCGACTGATCAATTCTTGTGTTTTATATTGACCTGGGTGTCCTCCTGGTTTCGTATCATGGTATCTTCGCACTATTTCTCATTGCAGTTTTGCATCTGGTCCTACATAACATCTGTTTTTGAAAAACAGAAGTCTGTCTTCGAATTTCCAATCAAATAGATTTGATTTAATCGGTGGTGTTCCTGTTTCTTTCAATGCTTCAATTGACTTTGCAAAAAATTTGTCTTCTTCAACCAATTTCTTCAAATCTTCTTGTAAACCTATGTCAATCATTTTAATGAAAATGTCGTCTGGTAACAGAATTCGATCTTCATTGTCTGTATCTTCTGTGTTGACATAATCTGATCTTCTCGATAAAGCATCAGATTGTATCATCCGTGTTCCGGGTGTGTGTACCAGTTTGAGATCAAATTGTGATAGGAATAAACTCCATCCCGCTTGTTGTCGGTTAAGTTTTTGTGCCGTTCGGAAATATGTTAAGTTTTTATGATCTGAGAGAATTACTGTTGGAAATTGGGATCCTTCGAGATAATGTCTCCATGTTTTTAAGGCTCGAATAATGCCTAGTAATTCTCTGTCGTAGATCTCGTAGTTCCATTCAGTTTCTGTGAATGAATGTGAAATATATCCACATGGGTGCCATTCTCCATTGTCATTCTGTTGTTGTAATACTGCTCCTGTAGCCCATTTTGACGCTTCTGATTTGATATGGAATGGTTTGTTCTTGTCTGGCATCATAAGAACGGGTGATTTCAGAAATTTCCGTTTTAATTTGTCGAATGCTTCCTGACATTCTTGTGTCCATTTCCATTCAATGTCTTTCCTTGTCAAATTTGTTAATGGTTTTCTAATTTCAGCATAATGTCCAATGAATTTTCGGTAGAAGTTTGCAAATCCAAGGAATGATCGGACTTGTTTCACTGTTGTTGGGGCTGGCCAATCTGCGATTCCTGCCAATTTGGTTGGTTCCATGCCTATCTGATTTTCTTTGATGATTAATCCCAAGTATTCGATTTCTGTGGCTTCGAATACGCATTTGTCCAAATTCAGGTATAGATCGTTTTCCTCTAGTTTGTCCAAGACTTTCAAGGTTTTTCTTCGTAGATCATCGATGTTGTCAGAGTAAATGAGGATGTCGTCCATATAAATCAGGATCCATCCTTCATCAATCTCTATCGCGTATATGTCGTTCATCATATTTTGAAATGTTGCTGGCGAGTTGCATAAGCCGAAAAACATAACAAGTGGTTCAAATAAACCCCTGTTTGTTTTAAATGCCGCTTTCCATTCGTCGCCTTCTTTGATTCGGATGTTGTTATATCCCCATCATAAATCCAGTTTTGTGAAGTATTTTGCCCCTTTCAGTTTGTCAAGAAGCTCCCCTACTAGTGGTAAAGGGTATGCGTTCTTTATTGTTCCTTCGTTTAGTCTTCTGTAATCCTGTGTTGGTTGAAGTTTCGCTGAATCTTTCTTTGATACAAAGAAGAAGGGTGATGCTTGTGGGGATTTTGATGGTCGGATATATCCTTTTCGCATGTTTTCATCAATGAATTCATCGAGTTTTCCTTGTTCCGCTGGGCTAATGGGATAGATTTTACAATCTTTTGGAATGAAATCAGGTTTTAAATCTATTGCATGATCCCATGGCCATCGTATCGGCATTCTTTCCGAATCTGTTTTGTCAAATAATGATGCATATTCTTGATAGAATTTCGGTAGCATCTTCTTTGGTTTCTGATCTTCGGTTTCTGCCTTGTGCTCTAATTCCTGTGATATTGATGTTTTTGCCCTTATCCAAATGGATTCTTCTTCGTTATCTTCTGGGTAGATATATGTCCTGAATAGATTGACTTCAGGTTCATCATCTTCTTTGTTGATTTCTAAAAGAATCGGTTGCCAATCTTCGAGGGGTTGATTCCTTGGGATTTCTTCCGGGTATTCTTCCTGTACTTCTGTTGCTGTTGCCTTGAGGTATTGCCGTGTCGATTTCATTTGTCGGATTTCCAGATTTCTTCGGATTGCTTCTGAAAGAACTCCTTTCTTGATTCCTGATTCAAAGTCGAGTGTTCCTTTTTCCCAATCAATCTTAGGATTGTGTTGTTTTAACCATGGTAATCCGAGGATGATGTTTTCCTTTCCTAATCCGCTAACTAACAGTCGGATTTGGATTTCTTCATCTCCAATTCGAATCTTGGTCCATACGCAATCTGTAATGTTTCCTGATTGGTTTTTTGTTCCATCTATGTTTCTGACCGAGTATGATTTCCTCAAAGGGGTTGTCTGTATGTTGTTTTCTTCGACAAATGTTTTGTCAATGAAAATTCCTCCAGCTCCACAATCAATAAGTCCGATTGCTTGGGTTTTGACATTTTTCCATTCTTCAATCACCGTAATTGGAATAGATAGAGATTGTCGATTCATTTCTCCTAATATTACAGGTGACAGCATAATGGAATAGTTTTCGGCAGGTACTGACGTCGATTCAGTCCGCCTCTTTAAAAACCCTTGTCCTCCATATTATTTAGAGTGACTTCTTTCTCTTCTTCATCTAATTCTGCCATAAGTGCTCGAATCTTCATGTAGGCATCTTTGCCTTTCATTGGTGTCTTTGGTTCTTCCTTTCGTTGAGTTTGAGGGATTGATCCTCCTGTTTTATGATCTGATGCTCAATGTCTGTATTTATGACATTCGAAACACAGTCCTCGTTTCATGTGTTCATCCCTTTCTTGGATGGTTAGTCAATCGATATCCATTGCGTTTGGATCTCTGCTGTTGTTCGGGATGTATTTGGGATTTTTTCGTTGGAAATTGTACTTTTTTCCACTGTTTCCTCCCGTAGTTTTTCCTGTATTTCCTTTAATGCGTGCTACAATCGATTTTGCACATCTGTATTGAGTATCGAATATGGATGCTTTTTCATACCAACCCTTGATGGTGGTTGGTGGGTTGTCCATTGTTAGAATCTTCGGCATCAGAGAAGGAGGTATTCCTTCCATGAAATATTCGACAAGTGCTTCACTCTCGGTGATCTTGCTTTCTGATGCGGCTGATTTAAATTCCACGATGTAATCATCTGCTGTCATGTTTCCTGTCATGCGCAGCATCTTCAAGGTTTGTCTAGTGTCTCCCGCTTCATCTGGGGTAGAGAACGCTTCTTCAATTGTTGTCATGAACGTTGTAAAAGTTCCTGGATGATCACTATTCTCTCCATACCAGGACTTCTTCCATGGTCCTGCTGTTCCTCCTTTCATGTATGAGAGTACATAAAGGATTTTTTTCCAATCTGTGTCATAAATTCTGTCGTTTGCTTGCAAATACATTTTGCAATCAACGACGAAGTCCTTTGTCATTTTTTGATTTCCATTGAAGATGTTTGGTGAGCTAAGTTTGATTTCGGTGGGTCTTTGTTCATCTGCCATTTCTATGTCAGAGTCGGGTGGTATTGGGGAGTCTGGTGATTCAGGTTTTGGTGGTTTCTCTGGTTCCTTTCCTTTGGAACTTTCTGCCTTTGGTTTCGGCGTGGTGGGTGTTTCTATTGTTTGTATGACTACTGAGAGTCTCGGTTGCTCTTCTGCATCTTGAAAATCTTCACTACTAGTAGCGCTTTGTCTGCTACTACTTCTGCTGCTTTCACTGCTGTTCGCAGGTTTCAATCCGTATCGTGGTGCTGTTGCGTCTGAACCTTAATAGGTTGATGGTTCTGATCAGCTTGACCTTTTGTTACGGCTGTTTAGGCCTTATCCTCTAGGTCAATCCAATGTATCGTTTGTTTGTTCTTGGACCGTTGACTTCTGTAAGTCCAACGTCTATTGACTCCCTCAATAGGGCTAAAGTCAAGTTATTGAGTTATCTGATCAAAGATACACTACCCCCTTCGTAAGGCGGATAGGATCGAGTTCGCATCAAGAAGATAGATGAATAAGGTTGATTCAGCTAGGTCAAGCTAAAGAGCTAGCTAAGCTAAAGTATCCCTATATATACATAATAGTCCGATAAGCGTTGTTTACGCTATTCGTTATAGATAAAGATGAGTAAGCTATCGAAGAGGATGAGTAAGAAAGCTGAGTAAGTATGAGAAAAGAAATGCATATGGAGATGTTGAAAGATAAGGTTGATAAGCATCTGATAATCAATAATAGGTAAGAGAAAGAAGAAAAGAAGTGATAGGTTGAACAGATATGGGAATTTGTAACAGAATTCCTCTCCACACATTCATGGAGCCCTCTGGACCCATTCATGACTGATGCTACATACGCACTCTATAGAATCATCTATGGAATCTTGAATGCTGCATCATCCCCTCATCAGGGATCCACTATTGTTCGACATACACAATCCAACAAGAATAAATAGATTTTTCAGCCCCGCATCCTTCTCCCTGTCAAAACTCTGTTCGGCACCATATAATTTCTCCAAATCAAGATCAGTTCTTCGACCTTGGTGCACCAGTTCATTCTGAAGAATTGTGCCTACAAATACACAGCATCATTATATCTCAGACTCCAACGTGCCATTTGCTCTCTTGCACAATCATGGCTATGAAATTTGAGGTCCCACACTGCCTGTGTGGAACTACAGTGCTGTATAGTCCTGATGAAAGCACAGGTTTGACATTTTCTGGAGACACATTCAATGAATCTTTTTTGTACGCAACTGTCGCTGCAGAGAGCTCTCTCTGGAGTAATGGTCAGGTATGCGGGCTTTCATCGTGCTACCACCGAACTCGTACCATTGGATTTACTGATGATTGTGTCAGGTCTTGGACTACTCATTCATTGGTGGTACCCCACAACAACACAAGAAGGTTGACGACATCATCCAAGAATGGATGTGGTATGCCAACCTAACCTTCAAGCGCTCTCCGCCTCCAAACATCAGCACAATGCTCCGCATCACGTTCAGCCCAACCAAAGGTTCCTGGAGCTATGTCGAACTTTTGTTACTACGTGCCCCACCGCTGCCCCTACAATGAATCTTGGCTGGATCAAGGACACAGATACTCTTACAAAGAAAGAACGCGGGCTCATCTTGCATGAGTTTGGGCATGTATTGGGGCTGAGGCACGAGCACGAAAGTCCTGCCTGGAGCAGCGTACTGCATCTTAAAGAGGCCGAGGTTTTGCAGTATTATAAGGACACACAGAAATGGGATGCAGATATGGTGCAGAGGCAAGTTCTTGATGTGTATTCTACAGGAGAGGCAGTGTCAAGTTACAGTCAGTTTGACCCAACCTCAATCATGATGTGAGTCTCATGAGGCTATTGCAGGCTGATAGTTAATGTATGTGTGGTGAAATGCAGATATTTCATGCCTGCATCCCTGAATGAAGGTGGAGTGGAAATCCCAGAGCCCACTGAGCTCTCCATGCTCGACAAAGGTAAGATCCCAACAGCCTCATCATCGACTCTTCTTTAACTAAACCATAACAACACAGCTTTTGTTGTGGCGAACTACCCTTGTGAGCAACCACACCCAACGCCAGTGGAGTCCCCAATTTGCGCTTCTCACCATGGGCGCGAGTGCACAAGCCGTAGCTGTGTACTGTGCCGAGGAGAATGTACACAAGAAACGCAAAATTTACAAAAGGGAGATGGATGAGTTATGCCAATATGAGGCAAAGCAGTCGCACTTGGTCCCCCAGCAGAGGGTCCCGCATGCTCTGAGTGGTAGGCCTGGGGCTGGGGTGGTGGCTGAGCATTCTGCAAGAGGCTCTGTGGATGAGAAGAGCATGCAGAATGGCATTCTTTTGTTGTTGCTTGATATTGCCCCAAAGGTCCTTCTTGCTCCAGATACATCAGTCTCCGGCACGCCCTTTAACCCGGACAATATCACCCTAGAACACCCTGTCGTCCAGCGCGGCTTAATGAACTTCTTTATAAAGCTCGCATCAAACGATATCGTGAAGAAGGTTATGATGGGTGCTGTAAAGTCTGCGGCAGATATGTCAAACCAGCCCAGCACAATTGAGCCCACTCTTCAGGACCAAACACATACAGAGAAGGTGCAGAACGGCATACTCTCCCTGTTATTCAACATCGCTCCGAAGGCCCTTCTCTCTCCTAATGCGCGCGCATCCGATTCGACTGATATTGCACACGTGCCTCCCGATCCGAACAATATCACCCTCAATCACCCCACCGTCCAGCACGGGCTCATAAGCTTCTTCACAGAGCTCACATCAAACGATGTTGTCAAGAGGGTCATGGTGGGGGCACTGGCAGACAATTCCGGACCCAAGGTGATGCGAGACTCCCAAACTTCAAAAACAATCTACGAAAAACCCCTTCCTGGTGACTCTCTCACATGGAACGTGGATATCAGTGAGAGTGGGACGCCTGAATGCTACCGCCTCGTGGATTGTGCACGTTTCATCGCAGGACACATCCAAATCAAAGAATACACTGAACTTCCCACCAGCTATTGTGCCCTCTCGTACGTCTGGCGCGGTAATCCTGCGAGAGACAATGACAATGGCGGGCGGCTCACCATGAAAGGTGCCAACCATGACTTGGACCGCATCAGCGTCGAAGTTCTGCAGCACACTTGCAAGGCTACTCTGATGCGTGGGATTTTGCATATATGGATGGACCAACTTTGTATCATGCAGACAAACAGGCAGGACAAATCCTGGCAGATCAAGAAGATGTATGGTGTGTACAAGTCGTGCATGCTCTGTGTTGTCCTCCCAGGCGGCATTCAACGGCTTACCGCACTGGACGAGGAAACAGCTTGGATACATTGCGGCTGGACGCTCCAGGAAGCGCTGGCTCCACCGATCGTTGTTGTCCTCTTTGCGTGGGGTCTGGGTTCTGGACATGGCCATGGCAGTGTGGGGATCAGGCAACGGGAGCCAGTGGAAGAGATTGAACCAAAGAAGTCAGCAACTGCCTCTCTTATGCTGATCTTGGATGCATGCACTGTCGGCTACCTTTTCTTCGAGCCACAGGTTACCGACACACAACGGTCTCCTATGAAGATCAAAGTGAGCATTTTCAGCGAACGGGAGTACCACACATTCAAAGACCCGCCATTCTGGCAACGGCAGCGGAAAATTCTAGCACCTAATGTGACGGCGCTTGCAGTTGCAATGAACCTGGAGGTCATTACCAACCATGACACGAAAATGTATGCAATATGGAAGAGTGCACTTATGCGCGCCTTGTCACATCTGGTGGATATGGTGTACATTATCATGGGTCTGTTTGACGTCACCTTGGATCCTAGCAAGTTTGGGAAAGATGATCGCATCAGTGCAACCATCGCACTGGCTACAGAGATATTAAAGAAGGGAGGTAGGGCGAACTGGCTCGCAGGTTCTTCCAGTTAGCTCCGTCTCATCATATCTCCACCTTTTCAACGTTCCCACAGACCACTGTTGAAGGGAAAGCTCTTGTGTTGACCGAGGGACGCTTGCAGCAGGTGGCGCCACTTGTGGATAGTGACTACCCCAACGCAGAAGCACTTGTGGAGATGCCAAGTGGACACATGGATACCGAGGGGTACTTTTACTTCAAGAGAAAGGCGATCCGTCTTATGCAATTGACTGCTGATAGGGAACAATATCGTGATTTTATCGAGTCAACAAGAAGATATGACGGTGTCTCAAAACCAACTCTGATAAGAGCGGTTGACTCCTCAGTTTAGGCAGTATGGGGTGATGAGAAATCACCAGAGGTTTCACAAACTGCAACCGAAGCATATATGGTCCTCCTAGGATGGTTCAGTGCGTATATCCCAGGTGCTACACCTGCCCACGACGCCGATAACATACGAGCAATGCTTGTTGAGAAGCATGGCGATAAGGATGTCTATTATTTACGATCTTTCGTCTTCCTGAGCAGGCAAAGCAAGTCCTGGGTCATGGATTGGAAGGAATACTCATTTGCTGTTGGTCCACGACCAGGAGCTTCGGACGAGGATGATGTTGCGCAAGTGAATGAGATTATCATTCCAGAAAAAAGGCTTCTTAGACAAGATGGGACACTTGAGGCACAGGTGAGATGGCAGGCAAGATGGGCACTTGACCAAGGTGTAGCGGAGAACCGATTCGTACAGCCAAAGACTTAGCTATCATTAGTGAATTACAATGTGATTTGCTGTACATAAGTTGCGTGCACTCAGTCGGAGAAAAGTTTATTCAGAAAATTCCGCCACCTTGACATCAGGTTCCTGTTCCTTCTCCTTCGAAGCATTTCGATCGATCGATCGATCAATCTCAGATCCATTGATTAATGTCATGTTTTGAGGTCCGCTAATTAAGGGGTGACGTCATATGCCCAGAATCATAAGCCTACCATTCAGGAGGAGCATACTTCCATATTCGATATTTTTGGGAATAAAGGTATATGTGCGGCTACCGTTGGAATATCGGCGCCTGAAGTCAACTACACCCACATCTGCGCTCAGCATTCTGTTCTCGCCACATGCATCCTCGTACGTACCTACATTGGGTCATAGGGTTAAGGAAGGGGATTGTCGGATACAATCGAGGTCAGAATTGGAGAGGTTTTTTTTTTTGAACAATGACATGCGAAAAACTACCGGAAGTCTTCCGTCATTCGAAAAATCGTGAGTTTTCGAAGGTCTGTATCCGCACATATGACTAATTTATGATGTTCGTTCAAGTATCTGGGTGGATATCAGAGTCATATGTGAGCTTGACCTACGTAACAGAAATGAGAAGGGGAATTTTCTAAAAATATGATACGCAGGAGAGACATTTATAGTTTAATTATGATCAAGCACGAGGTTGGTTATGCAAAATCAGATAACGAAAGCAATGAAGGCTAAAGGCGAGGTCACACCAAGTCCCAACAGAGTACCAACAGTTGATGTTTCGCGTAAAATTAAAACTTCGGGCTAATTTTTGTCAGAGAGTCACGTGCTACATGTTCTTGCGTTGAACCATCCTGCTTCCATAGCACCTTCATCCTGGCACGACCGAAGGCCTTGTATATTTATCAAATGCGGCAGGCTCAGTACTCTCATAAGCCTGATGGAATAACCTTAAACATCGAACACAACAGAGGTGGAAGATGCCTGTTCATGTCAAATTAGCAACCTGACAGACCGGAAGGTTGGAAAGGGTATGTAGGACACGGACACTCCACAAGCCGATTATCTATTGATGTGTGAATGATGAGCGTTCTGTCTACACATAGATTCTATTAGAGGAAATCCCTTGCAAAGTACTCTTTTCAGCTATTTAGCAACCAAGCATCCGATTCTGGTTCTGTTCGTGTGCGGCAGGAGCGGTAGGAGTGGGAGCATATCGATATCCAAGTATATGCTTCTGAGGCTCCTGTTATCTCTTGTTGTTGGATCGTTTTTCCCAGGTTCGCTACTCCTCAAGATTTTATTCTCTATGTTCGACGTCGCATTATTTCCGCCCCCATTAAGTATATGTTTCTCGGCGCCATGTCGTCCCCTCCACCAGGAACTTGTTGTTCGGCTCCGTGCAAGTTCCTTTGCAAAAAATCCACATCTCCACATGTACACATCAACCTGGTGTCCACCAAGCAAAATATCCCTACAAATACCAAGCATCGACAAGACCAGACGTCAATTTACTACTTGCTTCCATGTCTCTTCCTACCAACACTATGCACGTGACACACATGTGTGGGATGGCAGTTCCCTCTAAACACGCTTTGAATAAGAGCAAGGAACTGATAATGTCTGAAGCCACAAATGCACGGAACCAGAAGGATCTTCAGCATGCGGTTTTTACTGCAAAGGATTCGCTTTGGGACAATGGCCAGGTATAGAAATCGTCATGACAATGTCCTCATTTCTCTGCTAATGAACATACCAGGTGTTGGACTATTCGTTCTTTGGCGGTACTCCGAACCAACATACCAAGGTCAAGGATGCCATTGAGGAGTGGACTTGGTATGCCAGTATCACCTTCAATCAATCAACTCTCAACAACCCCGACGCAACGCTTCGCATCGCTTTTGACCCGGCTAAAGGATCGTGGAGTTATGTCGGCAGCGCTGCAAAAAGTTGTGACCGTTCTTCTCCTACCATGAATCTAGGCTGGATCAGTGACAACGATACCCTGACAAAGAAGGAACGCGGTGTCATTCTGCATGAGTTTGGCCACGTTCTTGGTCTGATGCATGAGCACGAGAGCCCCGCGCGCAGTGGCGTTATCCGCCTCAAGGAGGCGGAGGTTCTCCAATATTACACAGAGACTCAGGGCTGGGACGAGGCCACGGTTCGGAAGCAAGTCCTTGATGTCTACTCAAAGGAGTCTGTGTCGAGCTATAGCCAGTTTGACCCAACTTCTATCATGATGTGAGTGGCTATCTCAATACAAGAAGGATATGGACGGTCACTAATGTACGAGAATTCTAGGTATTTCATGCCCGCATCCATGAACGAGGGTGGAGTGGACATTCCAGAGGTCACTGAACTTTCAATGCTCGACAAGGGTATGATTTACTGGTTCCGGCATGTCCGCTTTACTGAATATGGCACATACAGCATTCGTTGTAGCAAACTACCCCCGAAAACGGACACACATTTGTGCACGGCAGTGGACGCCCCAGTTTGCACTCACGGCTGCGGGCGCCGAAGCAGATGTCATCAATCTGTACACGAAAGAGGCTGATATCAGCGAGAAGCGCAGCATATTTCATAGGGAAATGGTCGAGCAGCGCCTGGCCGAAGCTGAGCGGTTGCAGCAGCACCAGGGACGAAAGGTTCCGCACGCACCGAGCGCGGTTCAGCATGCCCCCGGTGTCCCCTCCGATGCGGAGAAAATACAGAACAGTATCCTCTCCCTTCTGCTCGGCATTGCTCCCAAAATCCTGCTCGCTCCCAACGTACCCGAAACTGGTGCCCAGCATGCGCCCCTTGACCCCAATAATCTCACCCTCGAACATCCCATCGTCCAGAATGGCCTAAAGAACTTCTTCAACAAACTTGCGACGAACGGGATTGTTAAGAAATTTATGACGAGCGCGATACAGCTTGCGGCCGAACCTCCCAAGCAGCCTGGGGGAGTCGAAAATGGCTCTCAGAACACACAATCGCCCGCAGAAAAAGTACAGAACGGGATCCTCTCACTTCTGCTCGAGATAGCCCCCAAAGTCCTGCTCGCTCCCAACGTACCCGGAACTGGTGCCCAACACGCACCCCTTGACCCCAATAACCTTACTCTCGAACACCCCGTCGTCCAGAATGGCCTCATGGATTTCTTCAAGAAACTCGCATCGAACAAAACTGTTGGGCAGGTTATGACAAAGGCAATAAAGCTCGCAGCTGACGTACTGAACCCCGGGGGACCTCAACACGGGATTGACCCAGGTGCGAACTCTATTCCAGCCGATCAGCTCGCACGCGTGATTGCTCTTGTCATTGCGGACCCACGCTTTAGGGATGCTGTCGGTGCTATGACGGGAGGCAATAGCCAGGGGTCACGGTGCGAGTACACCGTCACTGTCGCAAGAAAATCGGGGCAATGGATGTGAAATAAGAACAAGGCTGACTCACGTGGAAACCTTACCATTAGCGTTCTTATTCCCCGCCAGGACTATTCTTTCGTTGAACACGTTTCCTTCCATTTCCTGATTTATCGCTACGTTCCTCTTCCCTGACTCTTGCTACCTGTATGTAAAATAAAGATGTTCTCCACTGCTTCGAATATCGATAGTACTGTATCCCCTTCAAATTAACGACACCCACCCCCGGGACTGGGAAATACGGAATCGGACAACTCCATCACACCGAAGAGTAATCTGCTACACACCGAAAAATGATATACATTTAGCTGATATTCAACTCGAACTACTGGGGAGCCATGGGTTGGTATCGTTAATACAGCAGGAGTAAAAGATGACATGGGAAATTTTTCATCCTGACGCCGCAGCCATCCCTATCGCTTCGAACATTGCATTTCTCATAATGTCATTCGACGCAAGCTTCCCGAAGAAGACTATCAAGCCGAACTGGACGAGTGGGTCTTCAAGCGTAAGGCTATCGGGGTCCAGCAGAGCGTGTGTGGGGGTATCCGGTAAACCGGGTATGTGTACGTTGGGTGTAAGAAGGGAAATTGGAGCAATGTCCAACAATAACGATCGGAGCATAGATTTAGTGAGCGCGCGGGGGCTAATGTTGATGTCATGCTGTGGCAGGGTAGCCCTACGGGCCTGTACATCATCGAGAAGTTGTTGGGCATTCTCGCTCGCGGTACCGATATTAATGTCAAGGAAGATGATGGGATTCTGGTTGTCCTCAACATTAATCTTGCCTTGGGGGTCCCTCAGCCTAATATTAACTGCCACTTGGCACGCCTTTTCGATCCTGTACGATGAAGGCTGCATGAACGGACTGCGAGCGAGGGAGTCAGCAAGGGAGGACTCACTTCTCCAAAATAGCATCATCATTGATCTCGTTGATGGTTTGCTTGAATGCTGCCCGCTTTTTCTGAGAGAACGCTATTCCTTTGATAGCTTTCCCCACGAGGGCAAATCCCCAGAACAAGCGGGGTTCGTCGAGCTTGTGGACGTTGCCGAACTCTGTCCGTAAACGACCTGGTAACGGGAGACCAGCGAGGTCGGCTGTCCTGATCGCGCTATCCAGCCTGTCCTTTGCGTCCCTCTCTTGGAATATTTTCCATGCGACATCCTCGACAATCCAGACTCCCATTGACTGGTTACTATAGATGCCGTCTCTGGCTAGGAACGTTCGAAGGGGAGTGTTTGGGTTGACATTACCTGCGGAGTCGGTCTTGAGGAAAGTGACGCTGTGCTGCGCTGGCTTAGTCTCAGACATGGTACAGTTATGAAGCGTGGGGCGTTGAGAATGCCTGAATGCCCATGTTGGAATACCTTGATTAATGTACATATGGCCGTTTGACAGCCACAGTACGCTACCGCCACGAGCCACAATTACCGCGTGACTTGGTGTGGATCCCCCTGGAGCCGGGGGTCCCGATGCTTCGAAGGATGGAAATAAAGAACCGACGACCTTGACGGAAGCAACACGGTTGCAGATTCATGTGCCTGTCACATTCTCGAACTATTCTTAGAGGTTAATTGATATTGTCCCTCGACGAGTCCGGTCTGATACGTCGTTCTTGCGCTTGTTCCGAGCAACTCTGACAGAACCAGGGAGTAAAAGTCTCGATTAGTGCGCGCTTGGGATCAGACCTTGAATATGCAGTGGAGATGACGGGATTGTTGCATTGATTGCTGGAGCATGAAAATATTTTTCCACGACTCGCTCCCTTCAGATGACGTTATTATGTGCTCTTTTTCTCAAGCCCTTACCAAGCCCCAGCACCCATGCCATCCTCATCGTCGACGGAGAATTTCTGTTTCTTCCGCGTGACGCAAAAACGATGGGGAAGGGATTTTGACTTTGGGTCGGATTTTGAGGACCTAGTAGGGCTTCCCGTACCAAGTTTTAGGGGTGAGAATCGTACTATCCACTAGGCCGCGCAAACATGGGTGATATGAGGGATGTAAAATAGGTGTGGTTTGTGTTTGGGTGACAAAACGTGGACGGGTTGAATTCAGGTTTGTGCGAGTGGGTGTCGTGCTAACTGCTTAGATGTGGTTTAAAACGAGATGTCGTGAAGTATGCTCTATCCGATCGTGCTTATCTGCAAGCAAATAATGTCGTAGGATTCACGAAGTCGTAACCTACAGCCGTGGATCTAGTCCCTTTTCAGCTCTACTACGAATTCCTACCCACCTTGGTGTTCTCCATTGGTCAAAAAACCAAAACGAAACGTGTTTCATCCTTGGGTTGGTAGAACAGTTGTTGTTATGGGCGGGCATTAGCATTGTAGAGCATTGAAATTATTGAATGCGTTGAGGGCCGATTGTTGAGGTTCTCGCGGAGAAAGTACAGCATGAAAAACTGATGGTACTACCCAGGCATCTGCAGACAAAAACCTCGTCAGATTAATATCCCGACGGGAAACATGAAATAGAAAATAATATGCACCGGTAACCCAGGTCATCCTTAGACGCTCACACGGGGCCCGCCGTTGTCAACAAAGCTACGGATTCGGATATACGTTGTCGACGTGGTACAAACATTTGCTATAGTAAGGGTCGAGAGGTTCGTAGCCATTAGTTATGAGAGCAAGAAGACTGACAAGATGAACGGGGAATCGCGCTCAGTGGGACACGTATCCCGGGTAATACCAATTTCCAACGAAAAAACGAGTCGAGTTATGGTGGCTGGAGTTGTTGTGAGTGCTCCCCTTGGAGGTTTGGTTTGCAGTGGTGACATCAACATTGGAAGCACAGATTGGAGGTCTCATTGGCAGACCCATTCGGGAGGGAATTCGCGACGATGAAGGCTATGCAATGTCTCGGTAAGTGTGACCTAGTCAGAAGGTCGAACCGGCTACCTTCATCCAATGTCGAGGGTAGATAATCTGGTGGTTTCGATACTCTCCACTATTCCGCCTCGTTCGGGTGTGGTGGTAACTCGTGATCATGTGAGGGCGATGTACATGTAAAAGCAACCAGATATGTCCATGATAGGTGAATAGGCTAATTGTCTGTAATTGTCTGCCGCCTGAGTGCTAATGAATTGCGTGTCACTGATAATTTGGATGTAATCCTAATTATGATTGACCATGGATCTCCCACGATACAATGTTGACCCCTATACATGATGTTTTAACAGAGTTGAAGAAAAGCACAACATACACATACACATCTACTGAAACCGCCGTTCAATCGTCTCTAAAACCCGCTCACTAGCCCTCGGCCCCGCCCTCTCCCACATCCTCATCATCACACCCTCCGCCCTCTCCCTAAACCGCAACGCAGCCTCATCCCACACATCCAACGCCGCAACAGCCCAGTCCCCAGCACCCACAGAAACAGCCCCACCGACAATCGGCTTGAAACCGGGGTGCATGACTAGCGCCGCCAAGCGTGCAAGCTGGTCATCACTTAGGGGTGCGGCGCCCGGTGCGCCCGGTGTGGACAATACAGGCGCATCTGCCATCCACTGGACGTCGGTGGGGTGTTCCTGCCGCACCGCCGGCTGCTCGTCCGTTTTCACCTGCTCAGCCTCGCGTGCACGGCGGTCCCGCATGTCATCCGTGAAGATCCTACGCTTTTCCTCCACGTCGGGTGCGGCCAGGTATTGGCGGTGTCGACTCTGGCGCCCGCGGCGAGGAGCGCGAATTGGGGGGTTCATTGGTGCGCGCATTCGTGGACTGTGGGGCGGGGATAGTTCGCGACAACGAATGCTGTGTGGGGGGAACTCGATAAGCACGGTGTGGTCAAGGGAGCAAGGGGGGTGGATACCTTTATCCAGCATAGACAGTTCGCTAACTGCATGAATCTCTACTCCGCCGTAGTTCATGGAGTCGGGCATGGCATATCTAAAGGGGTGGTCATGTCACGCATTGGTGTGTTTGGTTGAGTCCTGGGATGAGAGCAGACGTACATCATGATGGACGCAGGATCGAATTGGCTGTAGTTCGTCACAGCATCCGTGGAATACATATCAAGTACCTCGTCATGCACAGTCGCCTCATCCCAGTGCATATGTTCCATATAGTACTGGATAATATCCCTCTCCTTGAGACGAAGGGCCCCGCCGCGCGTCGGGCTTTCGTGTTCGTGGATCAGCCCGAGGACGTGGCCAAACTCGTGCAAGATTACGCCACGTTCCTTTTTGGAGATCGTATCCGTGTCGTTGACCCAGCCGAAATTGATGGTCGGCTCGGGCGCGACGCACGCCTTGACTTCGCGCCCGGTGTAGCTCCAGGACCCGCCATAAGGATCGAACGTAATGCGGAGCGTGGCCGAGGGGTCCTTGTCTGCGACCCGGTTGAACGTGATGTGCGCGTACCACATCCACTCCTTAATCACCTCGTCGACTTTTCCCTGCTGTTGTGGGGTTCCGTCAAAGAATGAGTAGTCTAGAACCTTGTGTGGGTGCATGCGGGCGGCTCAGGCAAATATTGTGTGCTGTGATGGGTCGGGGCGTACGCACCGTGCCGTTGTCCCAAAGAATGCTATCTCCTGCTGCTGCGAACAACATTCTGGTATGTTTAAGTATTTGGCGAGGCGCAATTCCGCATAGGTGGACGCTTTCGGGGGAGTTGGTCGGCATTGTGGTGATAAGTGGTTCAGTTTCTGCTGCTTCAAGACTTCTATTTAACCTATATGGTCGCTTTACGTTGCTAGAGTCTGGCCCAGGTCCAGGGACTGTCAGCGCCCGGAGCATCTATCAGTCAATTAGGAACCGTGTACCTGGCACACCTGTCATCGCAAGGGTTTCTCTCGATCGACTAAATTGACGGGAAAGGAGAGGAACGCGGATTTTTCTTTGACAGAGCGTGTCTCTCGAGGCCCCGTTCATGCAACCGTCGACGATTTTCTGCCGCATATATGCATGAGGTCGCATGATGTAAAGTCCTGGACCAAACATACCGGAACGATCCCCCACCTTTGGTTATCCGAGCTCACATTTCACGCTTGACACCCTGCCGCCCTACGTTTCACTGGCCGGTTCAGAAGACGGGACCCTTCAAGGGTTCTGTAGTTTTGACCCAACTCGAACCCTTTGGTACAGGCACCGCACGAACGCCGTACATGGGTCGGTACTTTTTCGCTCTGGGCGTGCTGCAGGAAACCATAATGGACTTAGGATGAGGCCCCCGCCGCGCCCTCGAAAACACATCCGTCAATCTTGAGAATGGGATGATTGACGTTAGCCGATCCCCAAAGACTGCAGATCCCACTGCGATGCTGCCATGTGCCTCTCCACCTCTCTTTATGGTTTATAAATCTTGTTCTTCACCTTTACCAGTTCTTCCACCTCCCGTACCCGCCACCTCTCTTTCCCGTGCGCCTTCAGCAGCGTGTGGTAAGCACCAGCTGACAAATCCCAGGATGTTCCTCAGTGAGGGCTCGGCGATTGCTGGAAATGGATAGCATCTTCAATTGGACGGATTGCAGGCTGTGAAGTCACGCACCGTAATTCTCTGCCCTTGTCTCAAGCCCTTCTTCGTGCCCTTAGCGTGCCCCTCAGATCACTAGGATCATATTTTCCAGTGTGCTTCATAGCTTTCTTGCTCTAATGTTCCGCTCCTCGAATTGAGCTCATTGACACTGTTAGACGGGTGCTTGCCAATCAGTAGTTGCATCTTTCTTCTTCCTTGCTCTTTGTATGCGTGTATTTTAGGCTTGTTCGATGGAATATTATGTATGAGATAACGAAACAACAGAGCGTCGTGTTGGAACCTTGGTGGACAGGGTTTTGGCACTACCTGGATATATGCGCGTTCGGGCGACGATACAGATGTGATTGTTGAAATTTGTCGTCAGACTGTTCTCAGACACAATCCTTGGTAGTAATATGTGACCAGGGGTGGGCTGGAGAAAATGACGTGTGGGGTGAGGCCACGAGCTAACTGTCAGTATGGTATATGCGTATCGCTTGGATCATCTGGGCTGATGCATGGGAGGGTAAGTATACATACCCCGGAAGGGGCCGACCATTGTTTGGTAACGGAAGGGAATGATGGGATTATGGTTCCTGCGTCGGTTGCCACGGAGATTCCATAAGAGAGGACTCGAAGAGTATCATATGGTATGCACGATGAGGATGCTCACCCTCGTTAGTGTCCCGCCATTTGTTTTGTCGTGGCCATTGTTTGATAAAGATTACCCAACCCCCCATGTACTTTATTCTCGGTAGGTATCATCATGGCATTTAGTTTATGCAACAAGTCATTGTCATATAATTCCATCTCGGATACTCTTCATTTACCTGATGGTGATGGGCTGCAAGGAACATCTACAAATACACCATAGATCCTCCCCGTCCAGATCAATAAGTCTCTATAAAACTCATTCAAAACGCTTCCATGCATGTTTCTCATACTCCACAATCTTTGTCCTATGCTTCTTCGGCCTGGAACAAAAAAAGCACGCAGGAGTCAGAAGCAGGCCACCCCGGAGAAAGAAGCTCCACATACAGAACAGGCACCCGAGGCTCGATAAGCGCTCGCTGCTGCAAGCTTAAGAACCGGTCCCGGAAGAGGTTTCCCTCCGGCTAAAAACCATACTCATCACTGCACAAGCCAAAAACGCATGAAAATGACGAACCTTGAGTGCCCGCAAACTCTCGCTCAGCTCCTCGCCGAGTTGGACGTCCACCCCGCCCTCCGGCACCTTGTGCTTTCCGAGCTTCTGTCCCGCCAAGCCCCTCCGCTTCAGATTCTCGCGCACCGCCAGCTGCTTCTTGAGCAACTCCTCCTCGCGCGCAGACGCCAGTTTCGCATTCGTGCGGCGCAACATCTTCGCGGACGGTATCACCGCCATCATCCGTTTTCTTGCCACCCTCTCAGCCAGTGCGCGTTTCTGCCAAAGACGGCGTTAGATCTACGGAGAGCTGCAGGCGCAACGGGCGTGTACACGTACCTCAGCAAGTAGCCGAGCAGCCTTCTTTCGCTGCGACTGGGTCTTCCGCGGTGGGGGCTTCTTTCCCGGTGCCTCCTCGCCGTCCTCATCCGCATCCTCCTCGTCATGGGTGGGGCCGTCCACTTTCATCCCCGGTGCGACGGCAGGGTTTTCCTCCTCTACCTCCCTCCGAGCGCCCTCAATTTTGTCCTTCACCTCCGCCAGCTTCTCCGCATCCCGTACCCGCCGCTCCTCCTTCTCGTGCGCCTCCAGCAGCAGCGCCTGATGCGCATCCACGGGCGGATTGTACGACGTGCCTTGGTGGGGCTCGCTGATCGCGGGGACTGCGATGATGTCTTTGGGATGGCTGAGCACGGGGGCCTAAGGGACGTGATCTATCGTTAGGTTTGTTTTTTTTTGGAATTACTGGCTGCAAAATGGCGGAAACGCACCTTGATTTTCTTCTTTTGGACGGTCTCAAGGCCGTCCTTGAGCTCCTCCTCTACCGGCTCGGGGCCCCACGGATCGTAGCTCCCGCTGTTCTTCACAGCCTCGCTCAACTCCAACGTCCCGCTGCCCGAGCCGAGTTCGGCCGGGTCGACGACGCTGTTGAACGGGCCCTTCCGCGGGCGCTTGCCGATGCGCAGTAGCCGTTCCTTCTCCTCGCGGCTGACGAGCGACTTCCGCTTGTTCGACGTGGGCGTTGGGCGCGAAAAGACGGCGGGGACCGCAGAGCGCTGCGCGAGGATTTTTGTGGACGTGAGCTCGGATTTAGAGAACCTGGGCAAGGCCTTCCGTACTGTATGTCCCCGTCAGTAGTCCACAAAGTAACATACATTCGGATTATGAAACACACTCTGGTCGTCCCCTTTGATATCTATCTGGAATAAATCGCTGTCTTGTGTTTTCTGCAACGCCGTCCTTCACAAGAGATCAGCAAACGACCAACACATTTCCAGCGGAGCGCCTACCCCGTAACCCTCTCTTCAGCCCTCATGCCCTCCAACCCCTCCTCCACATCCTCGATATCGACATTTTTGCGCCAGGCGCGCTTGCCTTTCCGACTTGCTTGGTTGTGTTGCGAGGGCGCCCCCGTTGCGGAGCGTGATCCCTTCTTCGCCGGTGCGCTTTTACTTGGCTTCGTTGAAGGCATCCCTAGAGCAAGAGAACGATATCAAGGACCAGTGCTCACCGTCTAATCCGACGAGTCCAGTCTAATCTCCAAAATTTCCTGGTGGAAGCTTTTGATAAACACACGTCAATAGCTCAATCGAGACGGGTCGGTTATAATTGAAGCGATCCCCCGCAGGGCTCTTGGCACAGGGGTAGCGCGCACGCTTCGCATTTACAGCTTGCGTGAGGTCGTGGGTTCAATTCCCACAGTGTCCACTCTTTTTTCCTCCCGGGTTTGTGGGTGGAAGGCTTTGAGCTTAAGGTTTAGAAGGATGGGCTTCATTAGCAAGTTTCGACAAGCACTCAGGTCAAAAATTAGTATAGAGATCGTCCATGTGTACAAGCTGCGAAAAAATAAACGCAGGATAGTCAAAGCATAATCTAAGTCACAAGCAGCCCTTCTACCCATCCCCCCCAATGCTCAAGTGGAGAAGACACCAATTATTTTAAATATAGGAACCCCCTCGCCCTCCTCACCCAGTAACACACACTCTACAAAATGTGAGCCACGCGACACAAAGTGGTCAATGACCGCCAGCCTGAATCCAATTCCCATCAGCAGCATACAATAAAGAAACAAGCAGAAAACACCTACGCAGGCGTCGCCTCTTTGATATCTGCAGCATTTTCGATCACCTTCGCGCCCCCATAATTATCATCCACCCAGCACTCGACCGCACTCCCCTCCCCAACCTGCGACATCGGCTCCCTCAAGTAGTACACCCCGATATCCCCCGCACCCACTTGCAACGGTATGCGCAGCTTGCTCGTCGGGAGCGTCGAGTGCCAGTAGTGCGACGTCGTGCGCAGCGTCCCGCCTCCGCCAGAGGGCGCGTGATACACGTGCCACCCCGAGCCGTAGAACAGGGAGGGCGGGAGCGGGTTGATGAGGTCGTTCGCGGACACGCAGTACGGTGCGATCTCCTGGAATGCGCGGCCCCCAGGCCGGGTATTGATGCGCCCAGGAGGGATGTGTAATGACTCATCGTAGGCTGGATTGGCTGAGGCCGGGTCGGGCTTCACACGATTCCCGTCCGCGTCGAGCGAGTCTTTGCCCTTCTGGCCAGGCTCTGGAACACCCTTGCGTTGGCCAACACCGCCGAAGGGGCCGTGAGCACCTGGAGGCGACTCGACGGAGTGGACGGGGACGTTGTCGAATGAGGAACCACTGACGATGGCCCATGCGGTACATATTTGCGATTGGAGGTAGGCGATGAGGATGTCGGCGATGAGCTCGTGCCCGAGTGGGCTGGACAGGACCGGGTCGGTGTAGTATTTGGAGATCAACTTTTGGTCCTTCATGTAATCTGGGAACAGAGCGGACTTGATGCTGATGTGCGGGACGTCATAGAATTGAGCGACGACATTGTGCAGATGGTCGGGCCCGTTGAAGCCGTGGGTCTGATGCACCTGGGGGCTGAAATGTCCTAGGAGAAGGACGGCGGGATGATCTGGGCGAATAAGAATGGATCGAATCAGTGTTTCGAAGTTTTCCATCATATCTGGGTCACTACAAGACAAGACTTGAGAAATTGTTTGTTTTCGCGCAGTATAGTAAGAACCTACGGGGTATCTTCACTGTCAAGTTCAATGATGACTAGGTCAGTAACATCTGGAAGGTGATGCGCGTTGCAGAATCCAAAATATCCCGAGTTAGTACGTCTCATGGCGCCATTGGTCAGCTCTGTGGCCGGGTGGGGGAAGACCGAGTTCCACCATTCGAAAAACAACGAGGGGTAGCATGTGGGGGATATTGGGTCGTCGCCAGCGCCGTGGCAAGCAGAGACTGACAAAGCCAATTAGTTCGCACCCGCAAGTGAAAGAAAGCAAACATACTCGAGCCGCCCAGGATACTAATCGTAACTGGGTGTCCCGCCAGCGCCCTGTTCAATACCCTTTGTACGCGGTCACCACTCCCGAGATGCATCCTGCTCTTCGACAGTGTCTGTGCGCCATACTTCTTGCCAATCTCGTCCCCAGGCCCATACGCTGGGCAAAAAGGGAACGGATTTGGTTCCGCCTCGGAGGCATTCAAATAGTTCTTGGACTTGAGGTTTGCCGAGGAATACGGCCTTCTAGTCAACGTAGGTGGAGTTGACGGTAGTGCGTAATGGGTGAAGAGAACGATGAAGAGAATGAGGGATATTATGAGCCAGATACGATTGGTGACGCCGAAGTTGCGCTGGCTCAGCCTCGAGCCCTTCTCCGAATCTGACCCCATCTCTGGGGAGTGCTGTATGGGAGGCGAGATATGAGCTTGCCCCCTGCCTGAGCGCCGTTGCATACAACGAAGGACCGAATGAAACTAGAAAGAGAGAAAAGGAAAATAAAGGGTAGGCGCGGTTATAAGGGAAGAAACAAGCGTGACAGAATTGGTCCTTGGATGTAACCATTTCCGGAAATTTCGTTTATAATCCACACTTCATTCCTGTTACACTTCAACCAGAGGCTTTGCTTTTTGGTTGACCAGCCATCTCTCCATCTTTCCTCGAATAATATCCTAGCCCTCAAAGGAGGCTTGTCTTTGTAGGTGGAATCCCTCAAAACACCGGAAATTTGGAATTTCTACCGTCTTCCTCGGTGCGTGGAATTCCCACCCACATGCCTCCGTTAAGCTAAGCCATGGAGCCAGCACCCTAGCCAGCACTCACATACGCCGCTCTACTTGACTGGACACAGCGTGGCATAGTAGAAAGCTCTCTACGGGATGGGCAAGCGGGCTAAGCTTTCCCGCATGCGGCGGATACCGACACCAGTAGCGCTGGCAATCGGGGTGCTATTTGGATTCATCTTTTCGCGTTTGTTTCCTTGGACTGTAGTAAGTATCGTTGCTTTTCTAATGCCTTCTCTCCGGTTAACATCCTCTCCGGCGGCGCAGTTTACTCCGACGTGGCGGAGCAAACACATTCCAGCAAAATCCCACCAGCAAAGCCGGCAACCAATCCAGATGCCAACACTCGAACAGCGTTTGCGCGTACTGAAACTCCTCACATCCTTGTCACCACACCACACGAAAGAATGCACGCGGAACGCACAGCCGCTTTATGTCCAGCAGGCCATGGAACGGTATGCCCCACTCATCGGACACAATGCGCCCGCGAGCAGGTCCTGGTTCTCTCAGTTATTCGGGGGCGCCGACGACGACCACAGGCACAATTCCCGAGGGGACATCGTGTTGAGTGACCACAAGTACTTCATCGCCATCAACCTCTACAACTCCTTCGACGTCATCCCCGACCTCTTCGCCACTCTCTTCCGCGTTGCGGCCATCCTGGGGTACCACAACGTCTTCGTCTCCATTTACGAAAATGGCTCCATCGACCAGACTAAGGCCCTCCTGCGCATATTCGACGCCCTCACGCGCAGCGTCGGCATGCGCATCACTATCCGCACCTCCATGCGCACGCGCGGCGCGTTCAACCACCGCATCGAGTACCTCGCCGAGGTCCGCAACGCCGCCTTCGTCCCGCTCTACGAGCTGCGCGACTCCGAGAACGAGTACTTTGACACCATCATCTTCATGAACGACATCCTCCCCTGCGTCGACGACCTCCTCGAGCTCATCTACCAGAGCCGCAAGAACAGCGCCGGCATCACCTGCGCCGCCGACTACATGTACCACGAGGAGAACGCCTTGCCCGTATTCTACGACAACTGGGTCGCGCGCGACATCAACGGCACCGCCCTCGAGAACACGCCGTTCGAGCGCATATTCCACCACCCCACCTCCTCGCAGCGCTTCCAGCACCACCTCCCTGTCCAGGTCCAGTCCTGCTGGAATGGCATCGCCATCCTCGACCCCGCCCCCTTCTACTCGCCGTCCCCCGTCCACTTCCGCATGGCACGCATCACGGAGGGCGAGTGCAGCGCCAGCGAGTGCAGTCTTATTTGCAACGACTACTGGGAGGCAGGCTACGGCAGAATCATGATGGTCCCGCGCGTGAAGCTCGCGTACGACAAGGTGAGTAGACTCCTCCCACAGCCTCCACCCGACGTGACTGACCCCCAAAGTAGAAAGTATTCGACATAATCCACCCCGCACGCAGGAATCTCACCGCCATCCGCGGTTACGCACGCCTAGGTGGGCTCCCCGACGATCCCCGTACTGACCCGCAAGACCGCGCGTGGTTCGGTCCCCACGACCGGCTCTTCACCGAGGAAGAGAGTGAGCCGCTTGAGTTCGAGCCCGGTCCTAGTCACGGTGCGTGCTAACCTGTTTTCCGTCAAAACCCTACATGTTCTCAATTGACTACAAAGTGTGGTGCTGGGGCTGGGACGGCGCCGGGGACCTTGACGGGCCAGACGTCGATCCCATCTGGGAAAAGGTGTCTAACAGATCGGTACGCCCCGACGCAGTCCACGTTCGACACAACAGGAGCATGCCCGGGGTGTAATCCCCTGGGCCCCATGCAAGTAACATGCACATGCTACATGTCGGGCCATATACGACCAGGGCTATACGCATTGCACGGTGTTGATATTGGTGCAGGGCAGTTTTTTTTGGCTGTACGGTAATGATCATTTTGCATCATATATAAGGGTCTTGGGATATACATAGGACTGACTACAGACTTTGTGAAGATAGTTACTTACCTTAGATTTGGTAGCTCTGCCTGTTTAGAGCGAGCTACACTTACGCATTGCTTTCGTGCATTATTACTAAAAACAACAGTTGGACACACTCGATCATACACGAGGAAGCGCATACATTCATGATGCGACCCGCCCTGGAGGTCGCACTCTGCGTCAGGAGGGCCCAAAAAGTGGACACTGTGGGAATTGAACCCACGACCTCACGCAAGCTGTAAATGCGAAGCGTGCGCGCTACCCCTGTGCCAAGAGCCCATCATAATGGCCGGGTCCAAAGTACGCCTATGTTCCCCTTGCAATATCAGGGTCGGACGACGCGTAAAGCAAATAACAGTAAGCAACACGCCTCCTGTTTTGGGAATCTGAGACTCAAAATTCCACTTGCTTCTAAGATGGACGTGATGTGTTGTCCCACCTGTGAGCCGCCCCAGACTCCAACTCTCAGTGAGGATTGTATGTGCAAAGTGAAGAGGTAGGGGCAGTCATTTAGCGCTGGATCTGGCGCTATAACGATGCACGGGACCTCGGCCAGCCCTGGCACTTACTCGACTTGGAAGGACGGTCAGTTCTAATCTGAAAATCATCTAGACCTTGGCGCTTGAAAGAACGGAAGCCTGAGTACACACACACTCCTCGAGGCTTCTGACTAAGCTAGGAAGTTCCATCACCTGCCCACACATTGCCTCCTTCCCCCAACGGTCACCAAGGAACAGCTCACCCACCATGTCCTCGACCACCATGCCACGATATCCCAACTTCGAGCCTGACCCCACTGCGTCGCTCATCGTGAACTTCAAGCGCCTGGCTCTGCAAGAAGGGTGGGGGAAGAAGTCCAAAAAGTACAAGGAGGAGCGCCGGGGGTACCTTGGAGAGGCTGTGTCGATTGGTTTCATCAGCCTTTTCGGGGGGAATGTGAGCAGCCTGCAGGCGTGGCAGAGCCTGTGTGAGACGATTGGTGTGGGGGAAGCGGCTAACTTGACCAGCATCCATGCATGTCAGGAGGTGCGCGCGCTTATTTCGCTTTTATCACTCAAATAGAATATTTTGACGCTCTGCTGACTCTCTTATTCCACCTCACAGACCCTAAAGGGAGTCTACGTCAATCTTGTCGACCTTGTAGACGCCAAAGCCTCCGGGCAAGTCATCTCCCGAAAATTCACCTCAACCAAGGCCCTGGCGAAGTATATTCGCAACACGGGCAAGTACTTTCCCAAAGGGAAAGCCAAGTCCAATCCACTTCTTCGTCGCTTCTTGATTGTGTTATCAGAACATTAGTGAGATTGTCAGATTGACCAAGAGTCTGCGGGACAGACGAGGCGCATGAGCTGGGCGGAACCGCTGGGTTGCCAGTTTCGCCCAGCTGATTATATTGATAGCGCCAGAGTGTAAAAGTATCAATGGGAAGAGCATCTTCAGTTTCTGGGTTGGGTAAATGTCGTGCGGTGTGGTCATCCTGGCAGACTCATATTTTTGACTAGGAGTCATCTATGATTGTCTTGTCTGATTATGGATATTACGTGTAATATATCGAATTCGGAATAATGTATCCTTCATTTCAGATAGTGGGACGGGTTCAACGCATTTTTCATCGACAGCCATTAGAGTAATGATGTTAGTGACGGTCATCGAGAGTGACTTGCGTTTCGTGTGGCCTAAGTAGGAAATGTTGCTCTCAAGCGGCTTAGAGTTTCGTCGCGAAAGTAGGACTCTTCGTAGTGACTAGTGACTGCGCAGGAGGTACATGATTACCACCATCCAAAATAGCCGCATTTCCGACCCGCGGAAATAGGTGTAGACACAAGGGATGCGGAATATGAGAATAGCTACCGTCGGCCTACGATTGGTACTTCCAAAGGAAGGCTACTACAGATACAGCACTCGCGATAACAACATGTGTCTTTGAATGTAGATCTGAAAAGAACATCAACCGGCAGAGCCCGTCTGTGCTTTAAAACTCCATAGGGGTATACATGGTAAACATAGAAGTGACAAGGAATATTCATACAACACAAGAAAGAAAAAAAGTACCGATAGTACATACGTATGTCCCATCTTTAGATTTACGTTCTTGCCCTCGTTCGCGCCGCCCGTACGCTCCTTCCACGAGTGACCTCAGGCTCTGGGGCAGCACTCTCCGAACGCTCGGTATCTTCTTGCTTGACCTTGGTAGTTCGAGTAGCAGTCGTGCCTTTTCTCGTCCTCGAAACGCGTATCTTTACGGGCTCATCTCCGTCCACAAATGACGATTCTTCCGAACCGGGCGTATTCTCCTTGTCTACATCCTGCACTACTGCCGGAGCAGTGGCAGGGACCTTCTTTGCACGCGGCTTAGCAGCCGGGGTTTTTGCCGCAGGGGCCTTGGCTTTGGTGCCCCTCGTCGTCGGCACTGCGATCTTGCCCAGGTCGTCCTCCACAGCCTCGACTTTGACGGCCTTCTTCCTGCCTTTCGGCTTCGTTACGACGGCCTCGGATTCTTCCGCATCGAGAGAGTCAAGCGGGTCGTTCCCGTCGTCGTCAACCATCTCGACATCAATTGGCTTCGCCCGGGTCCCCCGCTTGACACCACCGGAGCCAGAGGCAGCACCTGTAGTCTGATCTACGGTTTTCTTTGCAGTGGGTTTGCGCACAGGCAGTGCCGGAGGCGCCGTCTGTGGTGTGCGTCCTCTGCGGACGGGAGCCGCCACCTCCTTAACCCCCTCAACCTCTGCAGCAGCAGGAGTTTTGCGTACGCTCCGTTTAAGTGGTGCGACGGATTCCGCCTCCTCAGTGACCTCCGTGGGAACAGTGACCACAGTCGCTGGCTTGCGCCCACGCCGTGCAGGGGCGGGGATGGCACTCTCTTCTTTCGGAGTTGGATCCTCTGGCTCGGCGGTAGCCTTGCGCCCACGTTTGGCGGCGGCGGGAGCGACGGTGGGTTCTTCTGGTTCGGCAGTAGCTGCTTTGCGCACGCGCCGAGTGGACGGCGGAGCAGCTTCTACCTCGCCCGCAGCCTCAATAACTGCTTTACGTCCACGACGGGTGGCCGTCTTTGGAGGTTCTGCTCGTTCGTCTTGAGTTTGCTCTTCCTCAGACTGGTTCTCTTCCGCCTCTTCAGTTACTGGTTTCGTGGGAGGCGTCTTGGCCTTTCGACCCGAATTTGGCTTGTTTTTTGGCTCCTAATGTGTTCAAAGATCATGAATAAGACTATTAACGGGGGAAGCAAGGAACGACTTACGGGTCGATCGGCCGGTTCTTCTAGTGCAGGAGTTGGTTTCTTCGCTCGCAGAAGTCGTGCCCGCCCGTTCTTCTTGGGGGCCGGAACGTCAGCATTATCTTCCTCAGCACTAGAAAACCCGTCCACAGGCGGCGTTGGATCCACATCTACAGGCTCCTCCACCACCACAGGCACTTCGACAGCGTCCGGATGCACAGGACTAAGCTGCTCTTCCGGCTTCTCCATCTCCGGATCCACCTCTCCAACCTGCACACCACCCTCAAGTAGCTCCTCTTCAACCTCGATAATACTTTCTTCCTCGCGCGCGCGCACCTCTTCCAAGACCCCCGGGCGTAGCAACGAAAATACCTCTCGCTCTCCGCCCTCTTCCGCATCAATCCTCCCCTCTAACTCAGCCACATTCTCCTTATCTTCCTCTTCCTCCGCAACATCCATCATCGCGGGCGCCATCCTCTTGCCCGGACTGACAGTACCCGAACGGCTGAAGCCCACTGTCGCATCACGCGCAGGTGCCACCGGTGTCCCAGAGCCCGCAGGAGCCAGGCTCCGCCTCCTCTTCATCCCCTCGACGGTCTCCTTCATCCTCTCTAGGAGGCTCCTCGTATCCATCTCCTCCGCATCGTCACTGTCATCGTCACGGCTGAACAGGGTAGTCGGCTTCATCGGCGACGCGCCAGACGATACTGTGCCAGTGACGGATGAAGAAGATGTCGACGACGCAGTCTTGGCAGGGGACCGGCCTTGCCCCCTACCTGGTGACGCGCCCATACCAGGCACCCCGCCCCCGAAGAACGTGTCCACCTCCCGCAGAGCACTGCGCCGACGTTCTTGAATCGCCTGCGGGTAAAAATCAGCATATTGTAGTAACACATCACAAGGTTCTCAAGCGCCCACCTTTCGCTCTTCTTCTCCCACGACCGGCCTCGCACGCGCCGGCGACGCCATGGGAGCAGCGCCCTTCCTAGGAGTACCGGGCCCAGCGAGCGGGGCGCCCGGATCCGCACGGCTACCAGAAGACCCAGCAAGTGGGACCACAATATCACGAACCTTCCACACCTGTTCTGTTCGTATAACGCGGCGCGCCTCGCCGCCGAGCGAGTATCTTCCACCACCTCCACCGCCTGCTGCGTCTGTGTCTTCCGCTTGAGGGGGCTGTTCGGACCCTGCGAAGATACGGGGACGTGCTTGAGGGGTCATGAATGAGCCCAGCACCCGGCGGACGGGTGTTACTGCTTGTGGAGCAGCGTGGAGAGGTGCTGGAACGTCAAGGTTCTCTTGTTCCACATCTTCCTGGTCTTCTTCATCCGCTAAATTTGAAGGAATATATTTGTCGTCTTCAGAGTTTGAAGAGCTGCTTGCGTCCTATTTCAGAAATGTTTAGTGAGTTTCAGGGATTTAAGAAAAGTGAGGACGAACGTCTTGTTCTTCCTCCTCAACTGGAGCGCTCGAGCTCCTGAATGGCCAAATTCGCTCCAAGCTCTTTCGCCAAGTCGATTTTTGAGTAGTAGAGCCTCGTTCGCCTTCTCTACCCCTCATCTCCTCCTCGTATTCATCCACTTCTTCATCTGTTTCACTATTATCATGTTCCTCATTGGCATCACTGACAGCCATTTCGTCTTCGTCTTCGTTTGCAGATTCCTCACCCTCACTCGCCGCATCGCTCGCTACGGTCTCGAACACCTCCATCTCCTCCTCCTCTTCTGCCTCGCGTTCCCGTTCCGCGTGTTCCGCCTGCAACACTGCTCGTTGCGCACTTCGGATCAAAACTGCACGATGCAGCGTATTACGCGACAACGACCGCGGACGCGCCGGGGTCTGAGGCGGTGGCTGTAGATGCTGCTGAACCGGCATCGACTGGGAACGCGGGTCCGGAAGCTGCACGTCCTCCAGGATCACCAGGTCCTTCTCGTCCTCTACCACGCGGGGGTGGTTCCCGTCAACAAGAACAATGTTTTCTGCTTCTTCCTCCTCGTCCGGGTCAGCACGTGTCTGGGCAGCAGAAAATAAGTTCGTCCGCGCCGACGTCGAGGGCCCGCCTTTTCGGGGTGATTTGAACGCATTTTTGAGCGGGCTTTTCAGGATACGCAAGTTCTCTCGTGGATCTTTGGAAGGCCATGGCGAGAACACTTGTGCACTGTGTATCATCGACAACCGGAGCTTACGCTGCGGCGGGCCTATACCGTAGTTAGTTTGACGCCCACAAGGGTTTAGGGGTTCTAATGAGAACTCACGAGCTGGAGTGGCGAACAGAGCTGCGCGAAGTTCTTTCGGTGGGTATGTGAACCGGAACCGTTTTCCATGAATTTCGAATTCCGAGTTATTCGTCAGTGGAACGGTCATGGGCGATCCTGAGCCCGATGGTGACCCATTGGGGTAGACTTTGCAGCCATCTACCACAAGTCCGTTGGCTCCTAGGACAATCAGGAAAGCCTGCTCACAGGTTTTATATCAGTTCCGCTGGTCAGTCGGAGGTCTGCGTACTTTTCGCTCCTCAAATACGATCCTACAGTGCACCAAGCTGACGTCTGGATAGTACAATCGAACCCCACATGTCGGATCTCTCCCAAACGTTAATTCTTCAGTGTCAATTCCGAACGACGTGACCACTGTGCCCGGTTCTTGACGCTTCATGAGGCATATAGTACCATACCGGCCTATTTGGCTGAATCCACTCGAGTCCATCGTTGACGACGATGAGCTCGACATTTTGTTTCGAAAGATGAGGTTTAGGTTGATGTTTGGAACTTTCAACTTTCCCAGTGGAGCAGAACTGAACCACAATTCACGCGTCTTACACGTGACCTTCTTGTTTGTGTTCGGTGGCGTCGCAAAATACTCTTCGGGCGCTTAACCCCAGCAAAAATGCGTCAGCTCGACGGGAAAGGCCCCCCCAGAAACCCCGAGGTGAAGCCCGTTGGTGAGATCTGGATGTTGAACCTTCCGGGTCCACCGCCGCCATATAAACCTCAACCTCGGGTAGCCGGTACAGTACTCTACTTGCAAAGCTCCGCAGGTTTTGCGCGAAAGATGTCAATGCATGTCATAGCCGCAGGTATGCCTATAAAAATATATAGCGATTTATTCTCTCAATCGAATGCATACAGAGTAAATTCAATCTTGATCCTTCACCATTCTCTTTTGTTTTGGACGTGGAAGCAAATACCAAGGTATATTCATTTCCCGTCAAGTTCGGAGGACTTGGACGAAGCAATCAAATGGCCATGGAATGAATTGGCGTCTGCAACACATTATGGAGAAGAGCAAGTGTTCGTTCAATGCGCCAATGAATGCACTATGAGCTGCGCAATACCGCAAAACCTTTAGATATCTTCGAAAGGTACCAGTTGAAGTTTGTTCATCCGTGGATGACTGCCAAGAAGTCTGCAAATACGTGGCCATAAACTCGGCTTACGCCTCGCGTCCTTTACGATTGACTCTGACTTTCAAACTTTACGATGACCCAAGACTCGTATATTTGGTCAGTTATGATATATACCTAAGTCTTCCCATTAACCCCGTCCATTGCTAGTCAGCTATGATTTGCGCTACATTATACAGACACTCTTTTCATGAAATTGCCAGGTTATTATGTACACGACAAGAGACATCCTCAGTTTTTTGAAGTTCAACGAAACATCTTCCGGACACAGAACGTCACAAGTCCCATACTACGCCGCGTTGTTTCGCTATACCAAACCAGGGACATCTTGGCGGTCGATCGAACGACATCCATGAGCGGCATAAGTGAGCACAAAACCAATAACAGATATATTCGATTTTCAACAACTTGACCTTTACAAAAACAATTTCCTTCAGGGCATATTCGCTGCTGCCGAGCCTTCCATACGCTTGCCATAGCCATACATCTGCTCACTGCAAGAAGAGGCCTGTTCCATCAATGCCGGTGTGGAAAACAGCAGTGCTCCACTGAGCCACCCAGCGGCCGTCTCCGTATTTCTAATAAGAGAACAAGAGATTTAGTTTGTCATCGAAATTTAAAGCTTGATAGTTCTTACCAAAGCCGCGGTGCACTTGTATGTGTCTCCGTCACAGGTCATAGAAATCACCTTGACCGGAGCCATGGTTTTCTGCAGTGGAGAACACGTAAATACAGCTACTACACTCTGCATAACACACTCGATGCTTACCACGTCGTTCAAGGCCACGTCACGAAACAATGACTTATGGAAAACGGCGACGGACCACCGGGCGACCCAGTTGCCGTCTCCATAGTTCTGATTGAAGCAAAGGTTAGTAGCGATGGCAAATAAGTGTGCCGAGTATATTACCAAGTTCGCAGTGCACTCGTAAGTGTCTCCATCGCAATAGATGGCCTTGACGGGAACGGGAGCCATCATGGACTGTGTCGCGAACCAATCAGACCGTGGTCTACGAAACAGGCGGTTTGAAGACTTACAAGTTCCTGGGCTGAGGGCCTAGCAAATGTTTGTTGGTGGAACACTGAAGTTGACCATTGTGCAACCCATCTTCCATCACCGTATAACTTTTCGAAGCGGCCATTAGTATATGGCAGGTCCAAAAAGAAAGGGCAATATTTACGAGACCCGCGGTGCACTTATATGTATCTCCGTCACAAGTTACGCTCTTGACGGACACAGGAGCAGTGATGGACTAGTCACGACACGCAGCGAGGTGAGTGAAACTTGTCGAGCGAATAATCAAGGTGAACTCACGACGTCCTGAGTAGATGGCGCGGGGAACGCAGACGTGAGCTGGAGAGCGCTAGCAGCGAGAGAAACGAGAGACCCAAAGGATAATTTCATGATGAGAGTTGTGAAGTAAGTTTGTTTATCAGAACAGTGAGCTGATGCTGATAGCTGGACGATGCTGAGTTTTTATAGGATTTCAAACCCTCCCCAAGGCCAATCGGAAACCGGCGAAGAAATTGACATCCTGAATATGACTTTGAGACTGGAAACGTAGTCAAAAGGGGAGAAAATGACATACACCCGGGGGTGTCGACTTCCCTGGACAACCAAGCCTCGAGGCTGGGGTATTGGGCGGCTTCTCCGTATTTCATTTGTTATGTTAAATTAATCTGTACCTTCCCTTGTTCGCGGTAGGGAAGATGGAGGCACATTCTCCCCACCCTAGTCACCCTCAGGCTACGCAATACGAGAAGGCTTGACATTTCTGAGCGCGTTGTAATCCTTTGCCTTTCTACACTTTTCAGCCAACCAAGATCGGCACTCACAAATGTGGTTTCGACCATCGAGGCACACCTTTGATACCCCATGGAACTTTGCGGAAACTGACTACGAACAGGTCATGACAGACGGAATGGAACAAAATGATAGTGATGGAGCTTACGTATGGTTTCGCAGTTTCGGATATTCAACATTTATGGTTTATGACGGTGGGTCTAAGCGGGGGTAGTCCTCCATGTTTAACTAGGTACCGTGCTTGACCGAGCTCCGCATTGTCCGCGCGAATGACCACCAAATTCACTCCAACCTCGCTGACTTAGACACTTTACTAGTAAATGCTCTCGTCACTCAATGTCGAGACGGGCCTCGGATTTTTGATTGCTAGTGACTTTATAGGTCGTTACATATAGCGGAATCGTTGTAACTGGATTCAATCGAGGCACATCGAAGACCGCGGGTATTGCCAGGAATAGGCGAAGAGTGTTTAGTTGGCAGAATGTTTAGGCAACTGTATATCGTCATTCCAACTTCTTGTGTCCGATATGAAATTCGTTTGAACCGAAGCCTGATTTTCCACCGGTAACATGTTGATATAAGGCCTAGAACATGTGCCTTAAAGCTAGATTCATCAGTGCAGCAGTCAAGTTTTTGCAATAATCGTGGTGTTCAGGCTTCAAAGATCCGCCAAAAAGCGCTCCGGTTAAAACCACTCAGCACTGCATTGAACTCCTCAAGGGCCATCGCATCTTCTGGTGTTCGTTCCTTGATCGCTTCTGGCTTGAACATTTGGGATTCGAGAGGAACGGTCACGGGGCTCGGAGGATTTTGTGCTCTGTAATTAAACCCCAACATGAGAGGAGTAGACTTATCGATTGATTATTGCATCTTTCTCGCGTCCTCGGATCTTCAACAAACCTGTCCACACGGCTCCATAGATAAGGCGGCAGTAATAGTATGTTCGTGGATAGGGAAGCAGTCCGTAACGGAGCCATCAGACTGCAAGGTGGTGCTGCCTGCTGATTGATCATAATGCCTGTCGCAAACCATATACACGGTTGTTCTTTATTTTTTCGCGTGCCGCCCAACCTGTGACGTACTATTTTGGCCTCGACGCCCAGACAAGCCCACTTCTCCCACCTCACTTATTCTATGAATCCGAGAACCCCCAATACTCCAATAAAGGTTTCATCTGTGTATCACCGCTCCCACAGCTAGGGCTTTAGTGCGTCATCGGGAGAGATGTCTTCACTCGGAGCCAGGGTGGCACAGAGCATCAAGAGGTTTAAGAAGGAATAGATTAATTAATGTCATTCGGAAGCAGCAACCTCAAGTAGCTCGTAGCGAGTGGCGAGCTGGAAGGTAATATCCACCGTTATCAGTTTCATTTCTTCCAGCGGATGTGGTAACATTAATAGATACAAAGCGTTTTCGGGGTCCCAGATTTCCGGAATAGACTCGAAAGGTCATCACACTTTTGGGGCGGTAGACACGAGACCTTGGATTAGTCCACGTCTGGTCGGTAGACGTCCGTGAGGGCAGTGAATTGAACGATTTAGTATGTTTGATGACCTGCTATATACAGGACATGACATGAGCATAAAATATTACGCAAAGATCTCTTATTCGCAGCCTAATATAACCATGTACTACTCAAGCCTCGCTATCCATGATGGGCGCGTGCCGTTGTACTTCTTTCCATTGTGATGCAGCAACTGGGTGTGTGACTACAAAAAATCAGCGACTGGAAAAGAGGAAACTGCAGCTCAAGAAACTTACATGGCTGCCTATTATCTGTACGAAACACCACCATCGACCAATTTTCTTCTTTCATCACCTTGACCCTGTCAGCACTAAGTCTCCACCACACTCGAGGCAAATCAACTTCTTCTTGTGCAGTGAGGAGGTAGAAATAGACTGTACACGGTCCGGTCCGGGCCAGGTCCGACCTATTTTTGCTGGACCTGGTCCTGGCCCCGAGGGCCGGGTTGGTCCAAGGCCGGCCCCGGGTCAACCAGGTCCAGTGGTAAAAAAAAAAAAGAAATTGTTTAATAGTCTGGGGAGATGTCTACTGCTGATACATACCATATTTAACATCTATCAATTAAATACAACTATCTCCCAATGAATTATCCTAGTATTTTCACTCCTTGCACATCTGGATCATCAGAGAAATTTCTGCTCTGAAGCCACTTGACAACAGGAATTTGATCAAAAATCATTGATTACTAATAATTTCGGACAAGAGTTATTATTTTCCGAGGTTTGATCTTGCATTCTCTATTCCCCCACTATTTGGTAGCACTCTCACCACCTGCCAACATATAAGGCTGGCCAGGTCCAACCTGGGTCCAGCCCGAGGGCCAGGCCAGTACTCACAGTGGCCCCGGCCCTGTCCAAAGGGGCCAGTCCACTCATATGCTGGCCCTCAGGGTCAGCCCCAGGTTGACCCGGGTCCATGAGGTCCTGGCCCGAACTGTGGACAGTCTAGGTAGAAAGAGCCTGGCACAGGTTTTTTGGCCCTGTTGAAGGCATCAGGTATAACCATTATAATGGCTTGGGCAGACATCCCATTTGATGGGTTATATAACAAGATACATGCACCAGGGTCTGCAATGAGCACAGAATTAAGCATGCTGCTCATGGAGGTCAACAATTATGCTGTTGCTTCGAAGGTGGATATATCTCCATGAAGCTGTGTATAGTCTCTTGGGATTGAGACAGAAAATGGCAAGGCCTGGTATACAGTTGCCAGAATGGCTTCAAGCTCGGGCTTCCATGGATTGAACCTAACTGCTCTTCTCTTTGTCCTATTATTGATGTCTGACACAGGAATAGGCCATTTCCCAAGATATGGCATGACATCTGTGATAAATGGTCCTGAAAGATCACCAAGCCAATGGGCAGGATAACCCACAGCACAAACATGAGTGAGGAGGTGAATAAAGGCATTGAGATTATTCAGGAGGTGAGTGTGGAAAGTGGTCTGTCCACCTGTCCCTGGGATGTGGGTATATATTAAGACTTGTGAGAGCCATACAAACAATTCTTCATGCATTGCTAGCTCATGCAAGGGCCTTGGTAGCATTTGATTTGCAACAATGATCATATGGTGCATAGCTTCATTGCAGATGAGTCGACAACCGAGGTATCTGTTGAGGTCCTGAGGCAGCAAGAGGGTATACCTGCATGGTTAGTCGGTCTCAGAGGCCCGTATTTAGGTCAACACATTTAATTTATGTGTATGCATGTTCTTCATCAGTCTTCCAGATCCCTGAGTTCAATAAGCAGTTTGCCCCAACAGCAGTGTCTGGCTTCACAACAGGAAGCCCAAACACAATTGTGTTCAAGATACCATGAGTATAATTGCTATTGTAAGTATCAGCATACATTGGAACCATCAGAAAGTAAAGCATCATATGGGCAATTACTGGCATAAGCTTGGTTGTACACTTGTGGAAATTCAGCAGGTCTTGTTTTATCTGCACCAAGTTTCATCTTGCCAGTTCATGGATTAGCTCACCACAAAGGAATTCTAATTTTATTTGGCCCAGTAGAGCTTTGATTATGGTTGCGACTGCCCTGAAAGGATTGGAAATGGTGTTGTAGGCAGGTGTGTCAACTAGTGTTTGAGAGTCTGGTTTGGTCCGGTTTTTTAGGATAATCTCGAGTCAACCGATACTGCAACCGGTCCTATATAACCACAAGATGCCACGAAAACCAGACCGGACCAACATCAACCAGTTGATATCAGTTCAGTTAAAGCCATAAAACTGGTTAACGGCAGTCCCAACGGCAAAAGGCATGGGTTGCCTGTAGCGCTCGGGTGCGGACATGACTGCATTCCACCAGCTTCTTAACATGAAGGTGAATCGGAGGTAAGCCCGCGATTGTTTCCGCTGCCCCCATGGGGCTGGTTTTGAAGGCGCCGGTAATCCAGAGGCACGCACGCTGCTGCATTTTCCGGAGGGAGTCAAGGGGGCCTACCATGCAGGCTCCTTTGTATAGCCATAGCCTGCTCCCATATGTAGCTATGGGGAGAACACAGGCATGGTACAGCACTCGTTTGTGTTTGGGCCTAAGCCCACAAACTGAGTTGCCAAGGGCGAGCATGGCCCACACCGATGTGAGGGCCTTGTTCGTGTAACATTTGACATGTTCCCTGAATGTGAGGGGCTGGTCAAAAAAGAAGCCCAGATAGCGCCATATGGTGCCAGGGCGGAGCGGTGTATCACTTGTATAGGGTGCATAACCTAAGTTGATGTTGGGGTTAGTATCACCATGTTTCCAAGAGAAGTGAAATCCCTCAGACTTGCTGTGTTCGAGGACTAGGCCCATGGCCTGGGTCAGTTCGAAGATGACCTTGTATGCTCTCTTGAGCTTGGCTAGGTTTGTGTCCCATGACTCGGACTGTGCCATGATTGTGCCGTCATCAACATAGGAGATGAGAGTGGACTCTCTGACCCTTTGTTCAAATTCCTTGAGGAAGGGGGAGAGGCAGAGAGCAGAGAGGATGGGGGACAGGGCAGAGCCCTGGCCTACACCAACACTGGAGGGGAATTCTGGGGATAGATCATCATCCCATGCATAGCGTGTACTCCGATCGACTAGATAAGACTTAAAGAACTGCACCACTTCTGGCGCAAACCCCTGCTTTTCCAGGACGGAGAGAAGGACCTCATGATTAATAGAGGGGAAGAATTGGGCAAGGTCAAAGGCAACCACACTTGTTTTAAGACCCACCTGCCATCCAGCGTGGACGGTGTGCGTGAGGAAGCACCCAGCATCCTCGGTGGAGTTCTGACAAACTCCTCCAAATTGATTTGGGTGGAGGACTCCATGTTCTGCAGCCTCAAACTGCAGTCTAGTGGAGAGCATCTTCTTGAGGAGTTTGCCCAATATGTTCAGAAGAACAATCGGACAGAACACCTTTGGGGTGTCATACGAAGGTTTCCTGGGTTTCAGGATATCTACTGTAGTAGAAGCCTTGAATTCGGCAGGCCAACAGCCTGTCCGGACGCAAGAGTTGGCCAGCCACAAGAAGAGGCGGCTCGTGTGCTCGTCCTGGATGAGCTGTTTGCGAAGTTTAGGGCCCCTCTTGTGAGGAGCCCTATCAGCAACTTCGGGAATTTTCACCAGGGAGTACAACCCCAGCTACTCACTCCTTGGCATGTCACACCCTGTTCGGCCCAAAGGCCTGCCTATTTGGTGTTGCATGTCATCATCAATGGGCTGACTCAGTATTTTTCAACATATTGCCTCCATCTAGACATCAGTCTTACTCAGCAGTCACCTGCCTTCCAAGTAGGTCGAGTATGGGATCGCACCCATGACAAGCTTTGGATTTAACCAGCAGTGCCGACACCACGGCTTCAACTTAAGCACCAACCTGGATCTATTATACCCAGGGGCACCAACAGAGGATTTAGATCTCTCGAGCCCGGGGAGGGGGACTACCCCATCCGGCTATGGCCCATGTGTTGAACATTTCCTGTCCCCTGGCAGATGGTTCAGTGATGCCTTCCGGCCCAGATCCCCAATCTGTCCAGAGTCTCTGTCTCGCCATCAGCCAACCGGATGTGCTATGAGCCTTAATTTGGTCTCTCCGGAGTTACTTATGGAGCTAACACCCCGCTGATGACTAATGTCCTACAAGCAGCCATTGGGGAGGGCTATTACTGGTATTACCATGCTCATAGGAGTCAGGTGTCCTGTCCCCTCTGCACCGGGGTCGGAGTGTTATAATCCCCATTCCTGATCTTACTGTCCCCTATCCTTTTGGCCCCAGGGTCGCCACTTAAGGTATCGCCTTGGAGGTGTTGCCACTTGGGGTAGTCCAGTGACTGTCACATCACCGGTGGCCATAGAGCTCCAGATCAGGTGCCAGTATTTCCAGCTTTGAATATCCTTTACCAAGGGATTACCTAATCCAGATTTGATTCCCATGCCGGGGAACTCATTAGCCGGTGCAGATCTTAGGTAATCTGCCTGAGTGGGAATCAAACCCTCAACCCTTAGGATGTTGCACAGCCACCCTGATGGGAGCACAACTTTTTGCAGCAGTAACCGCTACTCCATTGTGCCCCCTCACGGGTACAGATACCCATGGGTTAGGGTACGGGTCATACTCTAGTAACCTGTAACCCATACTCAACCCATACCATAGATAGTGCTGCCAGATCTTTGTATCCTGTACTCAACCCATATTGTACAGTGGCTCAAAAAACTGCCCCAATGTTTGTACATTTTTGAAAGATCAATATGGTATGAAGTGCTGACATAAGCAGGGGACCTGGGGTAATTATGTAAGATACTATGACATCGTGGCTTTCCAATGGACCCTGGATCATGTGATTTGGATCAAAACCCATTAAGCTATAGGCCAAACAAAATGATTACTCATTGGGGCAGTTTTTTGACCCTCTATTAATTTTCTATCTAATACTTTGTATGACCACCTTTTGCCTTTATAACTGCTTGTATCCGCCTGGGCATACTTTCTATCAGGTTTTGGCATACCTCTGGTGGAATTTCACCCCACTCTTCAGCCAATCTATCCCACAACTCATGTACTCCTTTGGGTGGTGTCGGATATTCTTTAAGACGGCGCTTGAGATGTTCCCAAAGGTGTTCTATTGGATTCATGTCAGGGGATTGGGCAGGCCAGCCAAGGACTTGAATGTTGTTGTCTTCAAACCACTGTGTGGCCAGTCCAGATGTGTGTTTGGGGTCGTTATCTTGCTGAAAGTAGCGCTTGCCATCCACCATTTCCAACTTCTCAAAACTTTCCTGAACTCCACTCTCCAAAATTTCACAGTATTGAACCTTGTCCATGTTCCCCTGCACCTCTATGAGCTTTCCCACTCCATTCCACCCCATACAACCCCATACCATGAGGTTTCCTCCTCCTCCATGTTTGACAGTAGGTGATGTTGTTCTATCAGATGGTGGTTCTCCCCTTTGTTTCCAGACATAAACCTTTCCATCTGACCCAATCCTATTGATTTTGGTCTCATCTGTCCATAGAACCCTTTTCCAGTCCTCCACAGTCCAGCTTTCATGATATTTTGCAAACTGGAGACGCCGGATGCGATGGGCTCGTTTGAGAAGAGGAGCTTTCCTCTTTGTAGCAGCATAAAATTGATTTTCCTTGAGTGCATTTCTGACTGTCTGGGGTGTGACAGGATTGGGGATGATGCCATTGATGAATTGGGTAGCCTGAACTGCATTATCAAGCTTCCCTGACTTGATTTGACGAATAATTGACTGTTTGTCACAAACAGACAGCTTGGAGGGGCGGCCACCAAGGTTGTTTTCTTTGTTTCCATCCACATCTTTGCTGATCCTACTGATGGTACCCTTCCCTAGACCAGTTTTCTCCTTGATTTGACGCTGAGAATAGCCCTCATTGAGGAGAGAAACAACAGTATTGTGCTGAGCAGTAGAAATGGCTTTCATGATGGTGGTAAGAGGTCAAGAAGATGATTGAACCAATTCCAACATGTCAAATTGATACAAATAAAGTCACATGACATTGTTTATTCTTCCCACAGTCCATAATGTTCTTGCATTGGATCATAAATGCCAGAATAATGGAAAATAAGATAAGGGTCAAAAAACTGCCCCAATAAGTAACCATTTTGTTTGGCTTATAGCTTAATGGATATTGATCCAAATCACATGATCCAGGGTCCATTGGAAAGCCACGATGTCATAGTATCTTACATAATTACCCCAGGTCCCCTGCTTATGTCAGCACTTCATACCATATTGATCTTTCAAAAATGTACAAACATTGGGGCAGTTTTTTGAGCCACTGTAGATAGTGCACGGTTCTTGACCACGCATGTTTAAAGTATGCAAGCTTGTGTCGAGGATGTAGAACTGAAACAAGACAATGATCAGCAATTGAGCAATTGTAGAATAAAGAAGACTCACCCATAGCAATCCGGTAAGTTTCTGAAGTGTCCATGAGCGAATAATAACGATTAAGTGTCTTCTTTGCAATTCTCATGGCTGCTTGGATTGCTGGGTTGTTGCCACTAGTTTGCTTGATTGCGTTGGTGAAGTACGTGTTGATATGGTCCATGGCCAGAATTACCATTGAGATGTTAAGGCCATTGCTTTACTGGACAAAATCCAGGGGAAAATTGAACTAGAGAAGCTGGGGGAACTGTTAAGGATTCGAGCTTAGTTTTACTATATGTTTTTGTCTACTGCGAAAACCCATGCAGGAACCCTAACCTGTTGCTACCTGCCCATACCCGCTCTGATTCTACCCACAGGTTGACAGATTGCTACCCGTGCAGGTATGGGTACGGGTCAACCTTGTCATACCCACAGGAGTACCCATGCTATAGCCTAGTACCAATGGTCTTTTCTGGTACAACACCATTCTTTAATCCCTCAATGACCACCAATCTGGCCCCTCCACCCTCAATCCCAACAGCAAAAATTGACCTGGATCTCTACAAGATTATCTCTGATTTGCAACTCTCCAATAACCAAGTGTACAAACTCATGCAAAAGGTGCTGGAATATGAAAAGCAGCTTGCAGTGGCAGCTCAGGACAATGAGAAGTTGAAGACAGAGGTGAAGTTGCTTCAGGAAGGGTCTCATTTTTTGTGTGTTGTTATATTTTTCTTTTTTTTATTCTCATCTTGCCTTCTGAAACCTTAGGCCTGATGTCAAATCTCGTTCACAATCCCTGGCTCCCAGTGACTCAGTATCACAAGTCCAATAAAGGTCAATTACTACTGGGCTGAGCTTTGTCCATGTTCATCCAGTGACAAGGCCCCCACACCTCCCATTTGAAGTCCTCTGGAACATAGAGGACTGCCACATGGATCTCCTCTCTGCACCCCACAAGTCCAACTCCTCTTGCCCTGCAATTAATCTTGCCATCCAAAAAGAAGACAGCACCTTCATTTCAACCAAAAAATACAACCACATCCAGACTGACACTGCCACACTTGCTGGTGCAAACCTCCAGAAACTCCCACCACCAGCAAATGACCCAACATGTCATCACAAGAATGGCTGCTCACTGCATGGTACCAAAATCCAGACCATTTCATGGTACAAAACCTGCTACCCCACCCAGCTTTTGGGTGTCATTCAAACACTTGAACAGATGCATACTGAGTTGCAGCTATGCTCTGGCCATTGGAAGGCCAAGCATATGCTCATGCAACACTTCAACTTATGCAACTCAACAACTCAATCATGGAAGTGGTCCACAACAGGGAAGGGAAAGAGTTGAGTGCGCAGCTCATCTCATTGCAGCTCGGATGGTCCCCATGAAGCTTCATCAAAAACCATGGATAATGCCTCCCAGGACAGTGGTTCATTGGCTGTATCCCAGCTGAAAATCACTCTGCCATGTGATGACCCAATGGACATGGACACGACGCTTGATGGTCCAAACATCCACATGAATCTGGCAAAGCACACTTGATTGGACTCAGGCCACATGGCAATATCAGCAGCAAAGAAGATATGGACAGAGAATACAGTAGGGAGCAACTCTCCAGCCCCAATGAGTTCATTTTTCTCCTTTATGATTAATAGTGTACTAATGCTACTGCAGGTTTTGATATAATTGAAGACCTCTGTAACCTCAATTCAACACCCCAAGCCCCTGGCCCACAAAATCAAGACACAAACACAACAGACATGATGATTATGCCACCAACAACCCCAGCAGAGACACAAATCAATATTGCATTTATCTCTGTTGATCCCTCCTGTATGTATGTCTCATATATCTCAAGCACATCTAATTTCATTACTTATATTAATGAATTTAAATGGTAAGGCTATGCTCTTTCTGTTAGAATTATTTTCTAAAGTTCCCAACCAGATATATTTACAACTGAATTCCCAACAATGAAAGCGGCCCACCCTCTACTCAATTGCCTCACCACCATGGCCACAACTGAACATGACCCTCACAAAACCTCTCACAAGGTTATGGCATTCATATCTCATATTGAGAATGCTGACCCAAATTGCCCCAACTTGGATGAAAACAATACCAATGCTGGCTGGGGACATCACCAGTTCACAGCAGGCTCCCAGATGATTGCATCTGTCCTGGTCTCATGGGATGAGGTAATGTTGCCGCGGCCTGTCATCTGATTGCTGCCGCAATCAAAACATGTCAAGTTGCACGACACATTTGTCACAAACAAGGGGTCCAAGCCAAATCATACATAAGCAATGTGTACCTCAATCACATTGTAGAAACTTTGACAACACTTAGCTCCAATCAAACTTCCCCAATTCCACAGCAACCCCAGTGCACCAGGACCAGCTGAAAGTGCCCCAGCTAATCAGCCTATGGCTGATAGTCATCAACCAAAAGCACTACAAGTAAGTTTTTAATTCATTCATATTAATCAGGCTAGCTAATTTAAAATAACAAGGCTCTGGTTGTTGATGGCTTGAAAGCATGGGTTTGAGATCATGCCATTGTTGTCTTGCAGCAAAATCCCAAAAAAGCTGGTATGTTTTTTTTTCCTACTTCAATTTTTTTTTTCTGATCCGAAGTCCCAAGATCTTATAAGTGCTATCCTTTCATCAACAACAATTCCTACAAGTGGCAAAATAAATGCCCTAGTAAATGTGAGTACTGCTTTGATTGGGTAGATAACCACATAACTAATTTTCTTTTAGCAACAAAAAGGGAAAAAGGGGACTGCATTATCATAGAACATATATACATCCTACTTTCTTAATATAATTGATGTTGCCTTGAAAAGGTCTTGACTAGCTTGACTGTAGTGTGATGAAAATTTGAGTTTATTGACTATGTGTTAAATGTCTAGTAAAGTAATAGACAAATTCTAGTCAGTCAAGTGTCTTTGTATAGTCATATAAAAGTCCGTAAAATCTGAAAAACTGTAAATGACTATTATATGACTTTAGGAAAAGGGTCATAGTCAGCAGAAACAACATTTTAGTCAAATGTAAAATTTGCGTGACTCTCGCCGGACTTCTGTGAGACTTATTTTTTTACTGAGTATGACGGCCTTTATGTGCCATATTCCTATCCGGTTATCTAATTACGTTTACACGTGACCGCATCTGTACTAGCGTATAGCGGTATATAAAATTGTTGAAGGAAAAAAAAAAAAAAAAAAAAAAAGAACGCGTCGAATCTGAAACACGCTTTTGACGCGCGCGCTATTGTGCGAAAAGAATTATTGTATACTACAATGATGTTCAGAATGCCTGAGGACCAAATTTTCACGCGAAATAGGACCTAATCGGAACCTCTATTTCCCCAAAAGATGATTGCCGAGTCTGGCTTGAACTAGTGATTGCTACCATATCAATCCGAGAGCATTTACTGCAAGAAAAGACCCGACCCACCTAAGCCCCTGTTGGAAAATGGCAGTGGCTCACCAAGCCGCCCAGCGGCCATTCCATAAGTCCCAAAGAAATTCTGGTTTAAACTGGGGAGAGACAGCCGTTCCAACGAAAGCTGCTCTGCTCTTGTGTGTGCCCCCATCGCCGGTCATCGAAGTCAATCCCGACGGCGGTCAGAGTGGACTGGGGAGGTACATACGTATGTGAATTCAGAGACTCAATGCCATACCCAATGCTTATCATTTCGCTCGAAAGAGCATGGCGGAGCAGGGACTGATGGAAAACGGTGACAGTCCATTGAGCAACCCAGTTACCATCTCTCAAAATCTGGGAAATCCAATGATTGGTATCGCCTGGGATGACTCGCACCGTCAACAGTGAAGTATATGAAACTCATTGATAACATTTCAAGCATAATACACACAGGGACAAGAAACAAGCAACACTAAAGTCCAATATCGTTCGATGCTTTCGCGGGGACGAAAGGACCCACGAACGATTCGGTCGACGAGTAATCTACTGCAAGAAAAAGCGCCCATCGTCGACCAGGCTCTGGTGGTAAACCGACGCGCCCCACTGGGCGACCCAATGCCCATCTCCATAGTCCTGCAAGCCAAGAGATTAATTTGAAATTTCTAAACCAAAATCAACGTGGATACCAATTTGCCTGTGCACTTGTATGTGTCTCCGTCGCAAGTCAACTCTTTGACCTGGACAGCACCTTGGATGCGCTGCAGGAAAGTTAAGAACGACCAACCGCAATATCTTCTCTTTACAAGCACTCACGATCTCGTTTCCAGCCGCACTGAATAAAGACTGATGAAAGACAGCGGTGGGCCACTGAGCGACCCAGTTTCCATCTCCGTAGTTCTATAACGAGGCATCAGCGATGCGACACACCAAAAATATCATAACTAATAACATACCAAGATACCAGTACACTTGTATGTGTCTCCATCACAGTACAAGGTCTTGACGTCGACAGGGGACATGACGGCCTAAAAGTCGATGAGTCGCCATGTATTATACGGGGGATAATCATTACGAGTTCCTGAGCCGAGGGCCTAGCGGAGGACTTCCTGTGGAAAACAGACGTGGGCCAATCTGCAATCCAGTTCCCGTCGCCGTATTTCTAGTATTTAGGCCATTAGATATGAATAAAAGCAAATCACCCGAAGAATCCAGGTAATCACCAGATCTGCAATGCATTTGTAGGTGTCGCCATCACACTTGAGGCTCTTGACGCCTACCGATGATCTTTTTGTCTACGGGGAGACTATATCAGCACACTAAAGCATGGGTCGACATCAAAACTATGCTTACCAGCTCCCCAGTGGCAGCGGGACCTGCAGCAACGAACTGCATAGCGCTGGCAGCGAGAAGGGTGAGGAATCCAGACAAGAATTTCATAGTGAGTATGTGGAGGTTAAACGGTGAGTACTGAGTGTTTATCAAAGCGATGAACTGAATCGACTGGTAAATTCGGTGGGCTCTTATACGAGTCCTAAGCCTCGGTCGGATATACCCATAAATTCGCAAGTAACAAGACCCGATAAACGAATGGCCTACCCCCGCTGCCGAGCAGTGCGCATCGCACTTCTCCGCTCCAGCATGACGTTGAGGGTGTACAACGTGCCCCTCGAATGTGTGGGACCATTGACATCCGGTGCCAAATTTCCTTCGATGAGGATGTATACACGCAACGAAGTTTGAACGTTAATGAAATTTAAGGCGGCGAAGAAGCCGAGTCCCCATAATCCAGCCTTGTTCCCTAGAGAAAACGTCAATTTCCCCTTTCCATACGCCAGATGTGTTTCTGATTGGGATGATCACCTCGAAACTCCGTGCGGGCCGCCTTTTTAATTGATCTTCCCCCCCACATTGTAACTATAATCGTAATGAAATTTGCCTTTTTTAATCCGTGAGATATAAATAGCGTGGTAATGCCAATAATAGAACACTGTGGCAACCTAAATTGTGTACAATGAGCATGATTGTGTGCTATGCTTACCTTGCATTGGCGATTTTTTCATCCATCTGAGCGGAACACGTTAAAGAAATAGCTACCATCAGACTTCATGAAGCAGATGCGGTCATTGTTGGGGGAGCCAACTTGAGAAGCATGTAATTCACTGTAGCGCTTTCATCACCTGCACGTAATCTCCTTTGTGTCCATATAAGTTCAGTCCAGGTTTGGGTGCGTGAAATTCGGTATTCAGAACGGACGTGCAGGGACAATAAGTCAAGGATCATAAGTGTTGACATGTGGATCAAAACTGTCCTCATTGGCCCAAGGTAGAATAATCGCTTTACTACGCCAAATACAACGCAGCCTTGGGGGTAGCGAACCATGAGCGAGTAACACGATGGATAAGTTGAACCTTCGAAGTGACCTAGGTAGTATCCAAAGATTGGACGATAACAGTGGCTAGACGAAAGATTAGTCAACGAAAACTGGCGATTCTAATCTGTGAGGAGTCAGGCGATAAACTTCATCCAAGGGAACAAATACACACGAGTGGCCACTCCCCACATCGGGGGCGTCGGATGAACCAAGTTGGCACAGAGGTAAGGTAACTTAAAATGGCAAGGAAAAATAGAAGCAATAAAAGTTGCTAAATATGAGAATCTAGTGACGGAACGCCTTGAAATAGTTATTACAGGGAAGAGGAGGGGAGGAGAGTCGGTAGAGTAATCTATATACTCGACATGGTAGGCAGTCCAAAAAAAATCAATATACAAAGCCTATAAGCAATAAATATTGGTGATTCATGATGAAGAACGACACCAGCGGTTACTAGTCAAAGGGAACCGGGCGTATCCCAGGTCCAGCCAGTCCCAAGCCAGGCTGCTGCTTCTTCCCTTGTTCCGCCTTCGCGGCCGCAAAGGCGGAAGGAATAGGAATACCACAACAGTCGCCCCATCCAAATTCCCTCTGAGAAACCGGGAGGGTGTGGTTGTGTCCGCGATGGGCATCGTCACCATCACATTCTGCAGCGGGTGGGGTTGGTCCGTCGTAGACAAGGATGGATCCGAAGAGGAAATGCTGGACGACAGGAAGCTTATTGAGAACCTCTGCTAGATACATCTTGATCATGCCCGAGTTGACTTTGTCCCACGTTTTTACCTACCACCGAGGAGTTAGTACATCCAATAGGTTGAGAACGAGTGAGATATATACCGCTGAGATGTCGTCCAACATGGGCGAGTGCCATCGAAGTGACGCAGTTTTGATCTTCATACAAAAGATGCGATGAGTGAGGCAGTCATAAGTGCGATGAGAAGTACTCACCGAGTTGATGAATTTTATACAGGCGAAATAGATGTAATATTTTGAGTACTCGTCGATAATATCCGCATCATGGATCGATTTTGGCCGAATATACTTGTGTCCTGACAATCCGGATCGGACAATGATCGTGATAATGACTAGGAAACCCACCTAGCAATTGTGCCGAGCCAAATAGGAATGGCAAGAAATGATAATCATCTAAACCCCAGACCCCATGAGATCCTGCAGGTTCCAGCCAATACGTGGATTGCAAGATCCTCATTATTTGGATATACCTGGGGATGGATATCGTGAACCAATCAGACTCAGTAAAGGTATCAAGATACGTGCCTCCAAAACACCTTTATGATTAGTGCTTTGTGATCACTCTCCTCAACAACACCTAGGCGTTCGATGCATATCCTGTACACATAATATGGGTGAGAAGGAAGATAAATATTAGCAGGAAGGCGATACGCACAGCCAACATAGGAAGTTGAGCTCCATGCCACTCCCATAATCAATCCGGGCGCGATTCCCCCAAGCCTCGGTGAAATAGACCGATACCTCTTGAATGGCCTCCTGGGGAAGATTCGGAAGACTTGCATGAAGTGATGGTGCAATCTATGCCTCAAAGAAACCTTAGAGTCAAGCCTCGCAAGTCAGAACAAGCACATACCTCCGAAACTTTATCGTAGAATGTCCTGAACGCCGGATTCCCGAATCTCGATGCTGAGTTCTCCACCGGTGGCGTGCTATTTGCTACTCTCTCCACCTCATTCAACACGTTTAGAATTGCAACTACGCCCTGTGTAAACCGTTCATAACTCGTCTAAGCTTAAGGTCGTTATGCTTACTGGTGATTCTGAGCATTCATCGGTCAGTTTGACTCCTATTACTGCTTTGTTGAGAACCTCAATGTATGAAACAATATCTTGGTGGGTCTTTGATGTTTGGAAGTAGGCGAGTTGCTCTGGTAGTAAGATCGCTTTCTTGGGGATTTGAAACGACATGGCTGTTTAGCGAAACGCAGGGCTCGGAACTGATGATGTTGAGCGATCGGCTATGAAGCAAACCCTAACCTTAGAATTTTGCTCTTCCACCAGCGACCACCATCAATGCCGACAGCATCGAGCACATTAAAAGCCTCATTGGAACGACATAATGACACTTTTGAAACTTTGCTGAAGCTTATACCAGCGAAATACTACATAGTATCCGAACAAACCGATGAACAAGTTAGGAAACCGCCACTTTTGATAAATTGCTGATGGCCTGAACGTTTTCAGGCTGCATCGAAATACCAGAAGCACAGCAAGAAACAAAAGGCTCCAAAACAAGCCATAAAAGAGGCATCGAAAAAGGCCAAACGGGAAAAGGTATGAACTCGATATATCTCGACGAGATGAAAATTTCTCATCGCCGCCTAGCTTGACCCTGCGAACCACAAATCTATCATCGACATCCAGAAGGCGGCCGCCGCTAACAAGGGAAAAAGAAAGGCTGTATCTGACGATGAAGACTCTAGTGACTCAGGTGACGATGCTGCCGTCATGGACGTGGATATTGACTTGGACGAAGGCGACGCTGATGAAGGGATGGACGAGGATGTCGACATCGTGCCAATGCCAGAATCAGGCGGCATAGGATCGCTGCGAGACAAGCTTCATGCTCGAATGGCTGCTCTACGGCGTGGAGGCGGGGGTAAATATTACCCCGTTAATGGAAGTACGAATATGGTTGGCGCGGAGGCAAATGACAGAGATGAGCTCTTGGAGGAACGGCGGCGACAGCGGGCAGCGATGCGTGAGAGGCGGCGAAAGGAGACAAAGGAGAAGATTCGGCGGGAGGAGGAGATGAAGGGTAAAAAGGGCAGAGGCGAGAAAGAGAAGAAGGAGCACCGAGATAAAGCAAACCTAACAAAGGTGCGGTTCCATGCATATTTCTCTACACTATTTGTTAATTTCACATATAGACACAATTATTGGTGGCTGACGATGCTCATACATCTCGACACCAAAATGGCCCCCAAGCGGCCTTGACCAACGTTGCATTTTCTTCCCTTGCTGGGTCATCTTCAAAGAAGGGCCAGCACCTCAAAACAACTGCAAACCCTCAACAAGCCCTTGAACAACTGGCTGCTCGTAAGGAAAAATTAGCAACGATGCCCGAGGAAAAACGGAAAGCCATCGAAGAGCGGAACAAATGGGAAAGGGCCGAAGCAAGGCTGGAGGGCGTAAAAGTACACGACGACGAAGGCAGGCTGAAGAAAGCCATGAAACGGAAAGAGAAGGAGAAGACCAAGAGCAAGAAAGAATGGTAGACGTCCCTTCGTTGTTTGGGTTTAAGGCAGCGCCTCTGACAAATATTTTTTTCACTAGGGATGATCGCAAGGAGCAGATCGCGGCTTCGATGGCAGCGAAACAGAAAAAACGTTCGGATAATATCGCAATGCGAAATGAGAGAAAGAGCGATAAACGGAAAGGAGTGGGGAAAACGAAGACCAAGGCTAGGCCCGGGTTTGAAGGCAAGTCGTTTGGGAAAGGGAAGGGTAAACCTAGTGGCAAGGGTAAATAGCGATTTATTCAACACTGCTGCTAGCCGCTTTAAAATCCTCCTTTGGTCGACGTGTCTCCATGGATCATCCATCTGATAATACCACTTGAAATACTTGGTATCTGGAGTGGATCAGCTTAGGCTTGTACCGTCTGCCTACGATTTCAAAAATTGGGGCAAGCTTTTTCGATGTCGTCGAAACGACAAATTATTGTGAAAGCGGGCTGGTTACGATGGGTTATTTAGATTTGTGTCCTCGTCGATACAACTGCTTCTTACGAACTGATGCCGAAAATTCAATTATATCTATGACATTGAGCCTTCATATCGGATACGAATTTTCTATGTAATTATAAGGGTGAAAACATGAGTGTAATGCAATGTCCTGATGAGAAAACGACTGAGATACGTAGGGATACTAGTGTCTGCAACGAGAGGATAGTCCAAGTAAACTAAAGTAAACGAGAGGTCATATCATAGAAGTTCGTGAGGTAAGAATAATGATCCAAAAAAGATAAAAACATCCAAAATCCCTTTTCAAACTTGGCTGAGCAAAACTCTGTCAATCGCGGAATTAATGCTGGCCTTGCGTGCGGTCAAATCCATCCCAAAATGGTCTTCTAATTGACGCCGGATCTCCCTTTTGGTAACGGAATTGAGGTCAGCGCCACGCAACACGTTCTGGACAGCTTGTTCAAGCTCGGCGTCGGTGGGATCACCAGAAGACAGGTTGAAATTATCTGGGCTTCCCGTCGTTGGGATGGGAATGTCGAGGAAATTCGTGACTGGTCGAGAGGGTGCTGGTTGATAAAGTAAATTGGGGTCGCCAAAAGGGCGAAGAGTGGACTGCGGGGTATTTCGTCCGGACTGATACCCAGGTGCCTGATACATGCCAACTTGAGATGGTGCAGGGGAATAACTCCTGGGATCATAATGTGTTTCTCGTCCGTAGATAGACACGGTGTGCGATTCTGCGTATCCCTCTTTGGATTTAGCAGGGGGTACCCATGAGCCGATGCTGTGGTTAGATTCCTTGTCCCATAGCTCGTTTTCCTGCGCCGTTGTTAAGTAAACTGATCAAAACCGGGAGAAAGCACGCACATAGTCACTCCATGACTTCAGAGGGATTGCTCGAGAGTCGAATTTTCCTTCGTCCTGTAGGAGTATATTAGATTTGCTGGAAACGAGGCATAATAAATGCGGCTTACGTGAACGATCATTTTCTTTCCCGACTCGCCAAGTACCAGACGCGTAGCACCCCAAGAGAAATCATCCATCTTCCAGAACGAGTATAAAGGAAGGAGGAATGAGAAAGCAGGAATGGCAATGATATAGAAGATCATCCATCCGATCATGTCCCATTTACGTCTCAAAACGAATACTAAGGCTTGAACACCATAGATTGCGGCGATCATAATGAGAGCAAGTTGAGGGATTTCTTTACCGAGGCCCGCGGTCAGGTAAATCAAGTAAGCGATCTGTTGGAGTATGAGGTGAGTCTTCATTGTGATGATTGAAAAGGTTTGACATACGTAAGCCACAGTGACAGGTTGGGTCAGTGTTGAGAGCAGATCCATCATGACAACGAATCGCATGGAAAAACAACAGAAACCGCAAAGCTGCTCCAGGAAGATGAGTTCACCAAGGTTGTGGACCGTTGAGTTGATCCAACGGCGACGTTGCGACAGCAAAACTTTCCAGTCATCAGGGGCGACTGTGTAGGCGTGGGCATCGCGGACGAATTGTGTCTTAAATGATGGGAAGTGCTTGAGTAGGAGGGTCGTGAGGTAACGATCCTCTCCAAGGTGCAGGAGGTTTTTCATGTGCAGAGTGTCAACCCGATTCTCGGAATAGTCGTCGATCATTTGATTGGAGATGAGGAGCGGCTTGTGGGTGTCAGGAGTTCGGATGCGGTAAAGAGTGAAGCAACCCGGAAGACAAGTGACGGAGCCAAACAAACTTTCGAACGCCTTGGCCATGTGATGCGAGATGAAATACTCGTATACCTATCGATCAATTAGCAAGGGTGACCAATGGGACATCATAAAGTAATAAGACTTACTTGCATCATGGTGATTAAGGATTGTTTAGCGTTGGCCAGCTCAGTTTCACCGCAAACACCCAGCAGTTTCTTGTCGTGAATCATCCTATGAAAAAACTTTAGTTGCTGGGTGGCACTTGAGAGGGGAGTATCTTACGCAGAGATAAGACGGTTGATGGAGAAAGGATCGACAGTGGTATCGGCATCCACCATGAAGAGGTATTCATAAAAAGTGGGATTGACGCCGATGACGTTCTTGATTTGATGATACATTTCGAGCTCTAAGGGGTTCATCGGCGCGTTGAAGTGGACCTAGTGCACAGTTAGTATGAAACGATTGAATTACAAAGAAATAGAAACAAACCTTGTTCAAGAAATGCATGATGACCATCTGCGAGTCACGTTTGCCACGATTTCCGGGGCGCGACCTTTCGGATGGTTTCCCAATTTTCACGACGACCATATATGGAACGACATGTCCAGAGCACTCATAAAGACCAGAGTAAACTTTACCCATGTTATGTTGTTTAGCACCTTCTCCGAGGGACAAGAAACTCAATGGCTCTGGGTCGAGATTTGGGTCTGCACCCAGGATGTCGAGGACGATACGAGGAGTGGGCCTGTCATTTCCAGAACCAACAATCATACCATCACAAACGACCAAAAGAAGCTTGCGCTTGTCGTCGTACTTCATCTGGGCAAGCGAGTCGATCGTCTTCCGGAGTGAAGCGTCACCTTCGGTATAGCAAGGAACCTGACAAATGACGAATTTGTCGTGGTCCTCTGGAGCACGGGCGGCCCCGAAGTTGACGGAGGCCAAAAACTTGAATCCGATGACGGAGACCATTAAGATGGAAAGACTGAGGAGTAAGTATGTGGCGAATTGACATTGTGTTGACTGCCGATTGTCGACCTTGCCGATTGTGAACAGATTCCGCAGGCACACCTTTTGTCGAGCTAGGATGGCCTTATCGATGTTCAGATTGTCGAGTTGCTTAGTTACATCTCCACCACCACTGAACTTGAACACATCTAGGACAGCTCCATGCATGAAAGCAGTGGGTGTGTTGGGGTCCACGACAGTGCCGGGAGGGGCCGCAAGAGCGGGAGGGTTCCTGAGATAGTTGGTGACATCGTAAACAAGTCCATTGTAGACAGCGACGGAATTCCCATTGACAGCCATATTCCTGATTTCCTTCGGGGTGAATCCAAGGAACCCACGTCGAGAGCTATACCGCATCTGCACCATCCGTTCAAAGTACCAATCAGGCCGCGAATCATTTGTCCAGGCACGGAAATCGTGGTATAAGGCATTGGGATCCGTAATATTCCGGGAGTCCAATTTAATATAGGGACTAACGTTGCCATCGATTCCGTCACATAGCGCGCTGACCTGAGGAAATAACATTATTACGCTTCCAAGAATTCAGGCAAGAGAGAAACACACCTGAACAGGGAAGATGTTATCAGCGACCTGCCCGCCGTACTTCAGGATAGCCTTGGTAGGGATCACCCCAACGATGCGGAAATGCGTTTGTGCGATGCCCGTAAGATCGAAGACCTCTCCACGGATAGCCGTCAGGACATTACTAGGATCAAGCACAGACGAGTGCGACGCCAATTCAGCGCGGTTGAAAACATATTCCGTGGGACAGATAAGAACACCGAGCACCGCAATGATAAAGATCGCACATCCACACATAAACCAGATCAGAATATTGAGCGCAAGTTTCTCTCGCCAGGCTTGCCGAACATCCATCCGTTTCATCCGTCCGACGTGTGTCAAGAGCGGCGTCGGTACCCAGAACGTCAACATCCAGCAAAGTGCAACCCACTTCCTCCTAGCCGAACTCTCCTTCAACACCTCGGACGTCTCGCCCTCGTGGATCTCTCCCGGGAGAACCTCCTTCTCCATCAAACCTTTGGTGTCCGCGTTCTGGAACATATTACGGGAGGGCGCATAAGACTCGGAGCCGAAGTTCGACATGGTGTCTTCGCGCTGGCTCGTGAACCTGCTTCGACCGTCAAAGTCATCGCTGCGGAGCGACTTGTTCTCATCATAGTCGTCATCATACATGTCTGCCCGCTGAAAGGGCGACGCATTCGAGACCAGCGGAAGCGCCTGGTTCGATGCGTTGTAAGCATCATTGTACCCTCCGGCCCAGGGCGAACCTTCCGGCGCATCGAGGCCAGGTGAAAGGTAAGGAGCGTAGGGGTCTGCAATCCCCCGAGGGTCAAGACCTGCTTCAGCTTCTGCGTCGCGGATCCTATTCCGCTTTTGTTCCTCAACATCTTGCGAGCGTAGTTGATCTTCAAACGTATGGAACGCGACACGCGACAGGAAGACCTTGATAAAAACCCTAGCTTAGCCGATAAATCTTATCACAGCGGAACAAAACACACCTTATGTTGTCCGATTACCAAGTCCCTGTCGGTCAATCCAAACGTCGTCCGCGCCTGCTCAACACGCTCAATCGCACTACCCTCTGTAACATTCCCAGTCTCCATTCCTGTCTTGTACCTATCACAGAACTCATCTGGCGTCATCCCCACCTCAAACACATTAACGTTCCGCTTGGCGATCTCAACCAGGCCCACGCTCCTGACTTGCCCCTTCACGCTGCGTCCCTCCAGCTGGTTGGGCAGCTGCGAGTCGTTCGGGTTCACACAAAACACGTACCACGACTGCGTCTCATTCAGCGTCTCGAACAACGTGTCCAGCGCAGACTTGAACTCTCCAGCGACACAAGGGCTGCCACCCGATGAGGACGTTGCTTCCTCGTCCTCCTTGACTTCATCCAAGTCTCCGCCTTCCTTCAACGTCGGCATCCGCTTAATAGTATTCTTCCTCCTCGTTGAAGGCGCACGCATGGGCTTGATGGGCTGCTGCGCAGCCACGATCGTATCTTCGTTCCTCGGGTGCGCTTGCGTGGCGATGGCCTTACCCGAGAACAGGCCCTTGATGAACGGATTGTTCGACCCTGATCCTTCCGAGTGGTCAGTGCCTCCTCTGAGTAGAGACACAAAGTCAGGATTGAGCGCATCTAGATTGCGCTCAAGGAACGCCTCTGCACTATAGGTGACAGGGCCGTTGAAATGGCTGATAGTGAATGTTGGGAACCCCGACCGGTCCATGGATCCTGCCTTGAACGACGTGTGATTACCCCATCGTTTCTGGAATGCTTCCACCATCGTGTGATCTGTCTTCTTCGGCGCCCTCCTGGCCTGGTCGTCCATGATGTGGATCAGACCTCCGGGCTTGTTCTGCAAGAGGCGGATGCACTCGGAATTGTCAAAATAGGAGATGTTTGGAACGAAACGCGAAATCCCTTCGGTATTATACTCGTCGACGTGGCTCTCGAACAGACGCTTCTGCGTCCAGTTCTGCAACCGTTCGTTTGCAAAGTTGATGCAGAACTGATCGAGGGAGTTGGCGCGGCTCGTCATGTTCTGTGGGCCGGGCAGGTCGAAAAGCCCGATGAATGTAGAGAAGTCGTCACGACAGAGACGCTGGTTGATGTGCTCATTCAGCCATGCGAAAAGGAGTGAGTAAAGGGTCTTTGCTAGGTCGTCCCGATTATCAGAAGCACCATCGGGGTCGAGGAAAACCGTGCACAGCTCCTTCTTCACGAGCTTCGTCTTGTACGACAGTGCAGACTCCAACGCAGACGGTTGGATCCCGAGAAAGTCTGCAACAATCTCCAGCAACTCTGTGTTTCGAACAACAGCTGCATCCTCGTTGCGGCTCCGGTCAATTGTGAATTCCAGGTTTCCGAGGTGCAGGATAGCAGCGATGAGCTGACATGTCTGTGCGACGTGTCGCTTCGACAACCCGATGGCCTTTAGTGCAACCTTAAGCTGATCGAACCGCAACTGATCGTCATCACGACCGCCGTTCGGCCGTCCCCCCGTCCCACGCTGCCCGAGGTATCGATAAGTGGTTTTGTCGAGAAGATGAAGGTGCTGTCGCTCCTCGGGTGAGGCCCCGGCAACGAGGTAGTAGAAGATGTGAAAGTTGCGTTCCCCGGACGGCGCTCCTGCCACCCGGTTCCGCTCCAAGTAGTAGTCAAGCGTTTTGATGCCAGTCAGTCTGCCCCTCTCACTGAACTGTAGTTCGGTATATTTTCCGAACCGTGAAGCGTTGGGATTGAAGAGCGTGCGTGCGTTTCCGAATGTCTCCAGCACGAATTCCGAGGCGGGCACTTGCGTGGCGAGTTTCGACCCTTTTTTGCCTGGGTTCGATACGCTCAGCTCGAGCAGCGTCTTGATCGCCAATCTCCTGTTCTCAGACTTTCCACTTCCTGTTTCTCCACTAAAACTCCCATCAAACAAAATCCCGACATGCCGGAAAAATGATGACACACCTGAAAAGAATGCACTGGTCCTGTGTCGTCCGCTTCATGTGGTAGTAGGCATTGTTCGCCATTTGGAAGATGTGAGGTGGCAAACGCTGTTTGTGCTCTGATGTATCCCGGTACTCTGCTGCATATTTGTGTAGAATGGAGTCGGCGTTGGAAGAGACATATTTGTGCGGGTTGAGAGCAACGAGGGCAGACGACCCGATATTCGTGTAGATGTTGTCTGACATGAACCGCTCACGAATGCATGCAACGATGATATCGTCAGATACCGGTGAGAGATTCGTGAGGTCTGTAACCGCCTCCATCCGCTGGTGCGCACTCATTGTCGCTGAAGATTGCCTATTCATGGTCGAAGACGCCCCGTGGGCAGTCCAGGCCACTTTCTAGTCGTTTAAGAAAGAAAAGGAAACAGAGAACGTGAGCTGCACCCTCGCAGCAGGGCCTGGTGTTGTGGTAGAAAATTGAAGAGCAGTCGGCTGTCCTGCAAGCTGACCCAAGCAAATTTCCCACGCTGCTAGCGCATAGGTTTCACCAATAGCTGGACTAAGTACGGGCCTATAAATTTGGTACGTTTCTTGACTACTTTTACATTCAACTTTTCTGAATTCTTGATTCGACATGGTATCGTGGGGACGAACATCCATCCTACAAAGAATAAAAATGAAAGACGCTGGACTAGTGATGACTCAGAGCTCCATCACAACGGCCTCGTGGGCCGTGGCTTCGCTGAAAGAGTATATATATAACTGTCTGACGACGAACAACCAGGATCAACCTCATGTCAACGGCGAACGTTCGCCGACGCCGAAAGTCTTTGTGGCGAGGCCTGCATGGAACGATCTTGCATATCCTTGTGGGCCCCTGATATATTCTTTCCCAACCTTTTATGTTTAGTAGGTTATTAGATCTGATCAGCCGTTATTATTTGTGTCGAATGCAGCAGATTAAATCATACATAATGATGAGGAAAAAATGATGAATGTGGTATCTCATGGCCTTGTAGTCTAGAGGTACGATACTTGCTTTGGGTAACTACATGTTTGACATGTAAGACGCTGCAAGTGGCCTGGGTTCGATTCCCAGCAAGGCCCGAGATGCTGATGTTGCAGACTCGTTCACCTTATCCTTTTCAAAGGATTCCCAAAAATGTTATGTTGGAGCCAAGCCTCGCATTGCATCTCAATCTATTATTAGTATGAGTCATATGTAGGTAAGCGCATGGATACGTTACTGAGACAATCTTTTTGCTCTCTCTCTTATCATCCTACCACTGTGCTACACAATATCAATAGAATGGAATGGAAAAAAAAAATGCTAACCTCGAGTGTTCGTTGACTAATCTTTCGACAAGGCCACTTTTATTGTCCAGCCTGAGCATAGAATTTCGATGCTCACCACTTAACAGTGCGCGTAGGCTGTTCGTATTCTGGGTCCTGTTGCAAACCTATGGATATATCCGCCAGGGCACTGGGGAGCTGGTAAGTACAGTTTTGATAACAACCAATGCATCAGTGCACTGATACCGTTTCCCCGCAGATAAAGAGATCATCGGTAGGTGTCAAGAGACTCAAGTGCGATGGCAACGCCTACAGGTGCACTGCAGATCTGGTATTACTCGCTCCTCAGGTGGTTTGCTCTATATCTGAAGGCCTGAATACTAGAAATACAGCACGGGGAATAGGTCGCAGATTGACCCACATCTGTTTTTCTAGGAAGGCCTCCGCTAGGCCCTCGGCCCAGGAACTCGTAATCCATACCTTTCGTATAGTACGTGACGACTCGTCGACGTTTAGGCTGACATATCCCCCGTCGACATCAAGGCCTCGTACTGTAACGGAAACACCTATATTTGCACTGGTATATTGGTGTTATGTTGTTTCTGTATTGCTGATGCCTCGTTATATAATTACGGAGGTGGAAACTGGGTCGCTCAATACTCACCGTTGTTTTTCATCAGCTTATATTAGATGACGCGACTAGGAACATTAGTGTGAGTGCTTGTAGAAAAATGATATTGTGGTTGGTCACCCTTACCTGACCTTCCCTACAGCGCATCCAAGGCGCTGTCAAGGCCAAAGATTTGACTTGCGACGGAAATACATGCAAGTGCACTGGAAAAATGGTATGCGCGTTTTCCCTTGCTTCAGAACTTGCGAAATCGAATTAATCCCTGGCTTGAAAGACCAAAGACACGTTGCAAGGCCATGGAGATGGAAAGTGGGTCCCCAGTTGGGCACGTCGGTTTACCATCGCAGTCTTATCGACAATGAACGCTTCTTCCAGTAAATCGGCCATCGATCGAGTCGTTCGTGGGTACTTTTCATCTTGGGAAAAGCACCGAATGATTCTTGTCGGTTGACTCAGTTTCTCCGAAGAGGGCGGAGCTGGGCATTAATGTCTATATTGGAATTCTTTTTGTGTGTTTTTGACTCCTGTATCACGTTTGAAGTGATATGCATGGGTTTCCGTATACTTGACTCTGGGTGCGAGCCACTCCAGGTGATAACAATCGTACGCTTGTCCGCAGTGAGGACCTTTGTTACCAAGGCAACTCATGAAACAATCGGATGAGGGACTTTATTGACTTGAAGAGGCCTGAGGTGAATCAGTATAAAGTATACTGTAGATCTGTGTAAAATAGATCCGGGGCTTAAGCATGCGGTGACACGGGTGCATTCAATGATCTAGGAGAAACAATAAAACTGTGAGTGTAGGCACAACAGAGGCGTACTCCCTTAGCCACCGATTGGATGAAATTCGTTCCTGTTCATAGTTGTGGAATTGATCGTCTGAACACAGAACAGGACACAAGGTGTGAAGCAGTACTTCACACTCCCCCACATCCTGCAGAGGATTCCGATCGGAATCTGGAATTCCAACAGGTATCCGACCGGAATCCAGAGGAATGCAGGAGGATTTTGAGAAAGTTTTAAAACAGAAAATTCCTTTGAGGAATTCCGCAATATTCCGCTCGGAACACAGAATTCCGATCGGAATCATTGGAATTCCACAGAATTTTGAGGAATTTCTTACAAAGTGTGGAAGAAGAAAATTCTCACAGGAATTCCGCAACATTCCGCTCGGATTCTGATCAGAATTCATAAGTTTTAAGTTAAAACAGTCAATAAAGTCAATAGTATATCTAACATTTTGGACTCCAACCAAAAGTCGTGCACCTCACTTACAGATCAGACACATCACACATCCACCATCACTCTCACACTCAAACACAACCTCAAAGTGATCTTAATTAAAAGTAAGAACAGAGTATGATATCAAGTAGTGCCCCAAAAAAAAATACATTGCTAAAAATACATCTCAACCTACACTGACCATATGCAAGCAAGATGCACACCCTGAAAATAGAATGGACAGTTGAAAGGGCAGAGTGTATGCTTTCAGAAACACCCAGGCTCGGGATGTGTCATTGAGCAGTCATCTTGCAGTTAATTAAATCAGTTGGTTACAGTTAGTGGCAGGTAAGAGCAGGTACTCACCATATGCAACGGCGAAGCACATCAGGAAAGAGGTGTGGTCAATCAGAAGAGAACCATGAACGCTCTCAGGAACACCCTCCCTTGGCGCATACGGTTCGACGGTTGTCATGCTATAAAAAAAACAAATTTATAGGGCCAGGATGAAGAGAAGGCACTCACCATATGAAACAAAGGCACAAACCGTGACAAGCGTGCGGTCATTCAATAGAGGAATAGGAACGCATCCAGGAACACCAAGCGTTATGCCATACAGATCAGCGGTTGTCTTGCAATAAAAATTTTGAGTTTATGGGGCAGGGTGATGAGGAGGCACTAACTTGGCATATGACAAAATCAATCGTTCATTGTGCGCATGGGACGTCAAGAAATAGAGAGTTCAGCGCATTCAGGAACCCCAAGCGTTTTTCTAAATGGCCCAGAACTCGGCACACAATGAGCAAAATGATTGGTGAGGAGATGAAGTGAGGACTTACTCACCTAGGGTCGCTCCCGGGACACCGCACATCCCACATGCTTAACGTCCAGCTCAGGGAGACATAGGATGATGAGGAACATTAGTCATACCTGTAAAGAACATGGCATTGGTATATCAGTTAACAAGATGAAGGTAGGGGTAGATAATGAGGAGGTACATACATTGTATGGGGTACAAGCCATCATTTCTTGAATGGCTGGTATAGCCATGTAGACACTAGGCGGGACGTTCAGGAACCGTCAGCGCTTTGCTGAACGGTGCAGGAACAATAATGGGGTGCTCAAAATGACAAGTTATGGGATAATGGCCAAAAACACACCTAGGCAGATGCACAGGGAACCATACAACGAAAAGGACATATGTCCAGGTAGAGGTTGTCAATGGCATTTAGGAAATGGCCTGGTTGTGGTAAACGGATGTGTGCTTGCTGTGGAAAGTGCGATTTAGTAAAAAAAGGGACAAAGTTGAAGTGTGACTCACCAAACAAGTGTGCGAGGTGGTTGATCTTTAAACAAATCTTTTTCCACACCTGTCCTGGCATAATGCATTGATGATTAGTCACTAGCGCGTGAAACAAACAAGGTCTGGGGTGGTTACAGTATATTAGTGCATGCATATGGGGTTGGTAACATTTATGACTTGCAACAATATCGGTGATGTCGATGGGTAATCAGCCATGTTGAAGACGATTCATACGTCAAGTTAATACTGAAACAGCTTTGTTAGTTGAGATCAGAGTGATGCTGGATACAGAAAAAAAACAACATCAAACAGGTATGCACCCTGCCTTCAGCTTGGCAGTGCTCGCCTTGACAGTGGTGGCAGCTTTCATGCACTTGTGGGCTTCATTGTCCTTGTTGGTCACTGAGGTGGCACGCTTGCAACCACAGGTGGAAGGCGGGGGCATCACACAGACATGGCCTCTCCTTGTCATCAGGCGTTCAGCAGCTTCAGCAGCAGCAGCAGTGGCAGCAGCTTTGTGGGTTGACATTGTGATTTGGCAGAGTTTTTGCTGGGTTGCTGGGTGCTGGGTTGCTGGGCCTCGGTGTGGTTGAGGTTGACAATGTGCCCATTGTCGATCAATGAGGTGGCCAATAAATCACATGACTAAACACGTGACCACAACATGTCTATTACGTCCCTACAATGCTCCAGAATTCCTGTGGGCTCTGTCAGAATTTCAGTGTTCCAAAGCTGGAATTCCTGTGGAATTTCATTCCACTCGGAATCCGAGCAGAATCCATTCGGAATTTTTGTCAATTTTTACAGCCATTTCCTATAACCTCTGCAGCCAAAATTCTGACAAGAATCCGAGTGGATTCCTGTCAGAATTGAGGATTCCGCTCGGAATCCGCTGGAAGATGTGGGGGAGTGTAAAGACCTCGTGTGAAGTAGGAAAGAACACGCGTCGTCCAAACAGCACGTGGTCCGACTGAGCTAAATGGGGAAAGAACGACACGATCGGAGGAGGAAGACTTCCTAATGCGCGTCCAAGGGTATAATAAACTTGAAGACTATGCCCTTCTGTGCAGTCGACTTGAGGACTTCGTAACGTGGCTGTAATAGAAGAGACAGAGAAAGATGTGGGGAAGAGAGAGGACCGTTCTCCAATCAAGAGATAGGAGTGCACCTTTTATACATTTGCGAAGTAGATTAGATACCCAATCATGCGCGTTCTCGTACGCTGATTGGCCAGAACAAGAAGTAACGAAGGAGTTTATGACGTAGGTATTCGTGAATAAGGAGTGCGATCGGAGAGGTTCTCGTAGCACCTGGATGTATCCGTGATCTTGATCATGACGCGCAAATGACGCGTCTCGGTTCTGCGCCTCTTAGACAAGGCGAGACTCCACACACGCCAGGCGTCGCAGGCACCCAACCTTATCCATCGTCGTTAGGATCTCCGATCTGCCGTGGTCTGAGATATGGGAAGTGGGGTTGGGTGATCGGAAGGATGTCCAGAGTAGAGTAAGTAACGTAAAATATTGGTAAGTCTGCGAGGAAGGTAGGGTCCCCTTCCACACCGATTATGCATGTCCTCCAATTTTTGTAGATCGAGTGCTACGAATGATTACGCGGCACACAGCAGGCGTCAGCGAACACCCTTCTTCAGTTAGTGGAGTAAAATTTGATTTCTTTTCGATTCTGACCACCCGATTCGAGAGATAGTTTGTAGGTTTCCATTCAGCTCCCCCATTCCTGTTTGAATGTTTGAACGTATCAGAAACCAGCTTCTGTCGATGCGAATGGTCACTTGCCGTCGCCATCATCAAACATTAGAAACGCGGACCAGGAGGCTGAGGGTAAAACCCTTGGGCTGCTACGAAGCTCTCAAGCATATATGTGGGGTTTAATTCACCCCGGGCTTGAACAACATATGTTTTGTCAACCGTTGCCCATTACACCTAAATTTGTACAAAAGACTGCGCCGTGAATATTAGAATATTACTATAAAGTTGAACGAGGGAGCCTTCACTAGACTGAGACAGACGCCTCAAATTTCCATCGACCTGTATGCGTCCATAACGGCTTTTTCATCATCATCACACGACATGATGTCCTCCAAATTCGGAAACAACGACCTCAAATGCCGGACCAGGGCCGGAATGTCGTCAATGTTCGTTGACTGTAGCTGTATTTCTTTCAGTGGGTGGGGTGGCCCTTGCGACGGGGCAGCAACCGGTACGTCCACACTAGAATCGAGTGAAACTGTAAGGGATTCAAGGTAGGGACTGTATTTTGCAATGTGCTGCAAAGATAATAAAGTTGGTTGGTCATCTTCGGTGGGGAAACAGAGATCGAGCGTCGTGAGTTGAGGCAATGCAGATACAATTTTGCAAACGTCATCGTCGGATAAGGGCATGTCCGCGGGTGGTGAAACACAGAGGTCCTCAAGCCCTTTGATTGCAAGAAGAGGCTCGATCAAAGAAATGAACCTGATGTCCTGACAGTCTTGCAAGATATCCTCGTCAACGGCATCCGCGTTGATGGTAATGTGGATTGTTTTGAGGCCGCCGTGGCGGGCCAAGGCGGTAAAACAGGCACGCCAACTGTTCAAGATTTCTCGCAACTCCGGCGCGGTCTGTACATTCTGCGAGATTCTCGGATCCTTGGCCTCAAGATCCCGGAGGCGGTCTGAAGGCAAGGCATATAGAAGGCGGGTTACGGATTGGGGAAGGGAATATGGGATTCGTAAGCAGCGCAGAGATGGAAAGCCGTCATATGGGATGCGATCAATCACTGCGTCCTTAAGGAGTATGAGGTGTAGCTCCTCGAGTTTGGGTAGTGTGGAGATCTTTCGAATTAGGTCAGATGTGCCTTCAGGTGGAGTGATTTGCATAAATCGAAGGGTCCGGAGATTTTGCAAGGGCAGGAGCTTGTCAACGTATGATTGGGATATCCTTACGCACATGAGAAGCTCTTCGATATTAGGTCTACCGTTGGATGCCAGTGCGTCGAGTGCGGTCCCCGCGTTATATAGGGGATCACCCCAATCCGCATCGTCGTTTCCGGGGACCATTCGGAAGGTTCTGACGGTATTCGAGAGACAGAGCATCAGCTCCATTGCGGTATGTACTGTGACATTCATGAGGTTCATTGTATCTAAACGGGGAAGAATGCATGGTCTGGCACGCGCAAGCCGAATATAGACTGATGGATGGATGGTCGTCACATTTGGGAGTACAGATTGTTCTTCGGCTACAGTAAGCACACGAACACGGGCTGCATACGAGTCAAAGCGTGCCCAAATTTGATCATTGAACTCGCCGGGCGCAAGGATCTGATAACTGCTTAGATGTCGTAAAAGGAGGAAGAACGACGGTAACGACTAATCACCAAAGTTTGACCCCCGAGCTGTGTTGGTAAAATGGAGATGAGGGGCAATAGTCCGTGAATGTGTCTCCACAACGCGTCCAGCGCCGGTTCTCGGAATTCTTGACACACAACCGCGGAATCCGCCAAAGTCCTGTCGCCTCCCGTGTCCGCGAGAAGATAGAACACCAGCCTTAGGATCTCGTTGATTCGAAGAGTTCGATGCATTGTGATACCATCGACTCTGGTGGACTTGGGCTAAGGACTTGCTTCAAGTAACAATCTGGAGAATTGTTTTTTAACTTAAAAGCTAAAGGCAAAGCCAACTAGCGTGGTACTTACTTCGTTTTAATTCTCTGTTTCCCAACCATAAATTCAGAAAGCTGAGGGTAGTCTGTGTTTTACAAGTGTTTTAGTCGTTATACGGTGTAAAAGTAGCACAGCCAAATAGTGACGAGGGCGTGACGCCGAAGTCACAATTGCAAGGTTTATCGCGTTCAAAGACCAGACAGATCGATGTAAGATTGATATTCTGTGAAAGGACTACGAAACGACAGGCCTTTTGTAGGTAAATAAGAGTGTCCCAATTGGGTGCTGAAACAGCCAAGTAAAGACAGTCGGGGTAAGTCGGAGCGAGAGAGGGGGACAGGAATGACGTGAGTAAGCGATGAAAACTAACGGGAGCGTTGTAAGTACGAAAAGGAACATGAATCAAGGAGGAAAGGTGGTAATCGTACAGGTAAGAGGTCACATTTTCGTTACACAAACAAAGTGAGGCGCGCGCCTGGGCTCCAGTCGCCACTCACTTATTCGCGCGTTTCTTTCGGGGTCATCCAGTGAACAAATTTGAAAGCCTGCTCAAGCTTTCAGAGGGTATGCACAGGACTGCTCTTCAAGCTGACGTAGAACCGCTACATGGGACGTGCTTCGCTGGTTCATGCCGATCTTCATCAAGATATGATTTCGGGATATCGGTTCCACTCAATCCAAACCATACATCCAAATCTTTCCATATCTCCTCCTTCTGCCTCCGCCATTCCCCCCTCACCTTATCCACACAATCCATACAACCTCCTTCATCTGCCCATGGTGCATCAAGGAGTGCCTGTACACCACATATTGGGTCCCAGATGTACGTCGCGAAGATTTCCGAATCATGCACCAATTTTCTGTGAACACGATATGCATTATCCAAACTAGCGAAAGCACATTGGGCATTGGCGCATAATGCTCGCGGTTTCAGTATTTGGATGTCATCCTGAGAGCACTCGAGTTTGACCTCTTGATCTATGTCGAGACCCGTGGAGAAGCTGGCACCTGAGCCTAGGTCCTTTGGCGGTGATAGGGCAATTTCAATCCACCGTGATCCCAATTTCTCGCGAGCCTTCGTGAGGAGTATATGATCAGCTGCGCTCAACGTCCCTGCAGACTTCACATCTTCACCATCATCCGGGACAATGTAAATTTGGCCGAATCCCTTCATGCGAACAAGCTCGTATAATGTACGTTTGAGTATGGATGGTATAGAACAGCGGCGCGCGAGAATTATGGTTTCCGTGGCGAGTGGCGTACGCGTCGTAGTCACGGAATCTAGAGCAGGCGGCCACATGCCCTCAAGGTATTGCCGTGCCCATGGCTTGAAGCTCTCGAAAGACAGAGTTGTAGACGCGCGCAGGATAGAAGCAACCTCATGAAACGTGGGTTTCGTGTAGGTGTATTTTCTGTCATGTAAAATCAGTTATGTGACACCGGCACGGTGACTATGCGTACATGGAATCGTCTAATGCATCTAAGAGTGCTGCGAAGTCGTCTGCACTAACGCCCATCCTGTCTAGCACAACCTCTGTAACCGCTTGCGTATCCTCAGCGGCGTCTTGGTCGAAAATTTCACGGAACCACGCGCTCAGTCTTGCTAGCCGGCTCTTGTGCAACTTGAACCTAGTCGTCCCGGCCCGTACATACACGTCCCCTTCTTCCCAGTGCCTTGCATGGTTGCGGTAAAGACGTGGATGTTTGTGTTTCCGAAGATGGATTCTGGGCGCCATGCCAGGTTGGGGTTCCGACTCATGGACTTTGCGCTTACGAATGGCAAGGGGAGCGGATGCTGATGTTGACCCAGCCAGAGCTGTCTCGACTGAGGCGCCTTGTGTGGAACTGAAAATGTTCATCGTTTTCGAGAGTTGGAATTCGGGGGTCGAGTCAATCAAGGTTCAATATTGCTCTGTCCAACCGCAAACGGCCATGATTTCAAGGCCGTCCGTTACATAAAAGTTGACGGCCTCGACCCTTGATGCATTTATATATATACTCGAGAAGGAGCACTGATGAGATGAGAAAATGACCGCCAATTCTTGGGTCATGCATTTTTATTACAAAAAGTCAATATAGCCAAGATTGCCCGCCACATAGGAAGGCGCAGCTACAGTTACAACTTATATAGTTTGGTGTCCTTCCTCTCTCTCTCGGTACCACAACGTCAACGGCTCGAGCAGGTTACTCAGCCACAGGCCAAATCGGATCCACATTTCGCCGGATTCCTGGAATTTAGGGGTGGCGACATCAAGATCGGATATTGGGGTACTCATGATCATGACACTCTGAAAACAGAGGAAGAAGGCATTCAACATCCCCATCGGTTGAATGTGCACCAGTCAACACATAACTACTCCTAGACCGGCCTGCCTAATGAGACGCTAGCCAATGACGGAGGTACTTTATTAGTATCTGCGGCTTGAACATCATGTATCAACTCGAAGGTGAAAGTAATTCGTGTTAGGTTTTATTTTGCCTTTCTCTTTTCTGCTTTTCCCATTAAATGTTGACATGTAGCAGGCCGAACGGCAACGGGGATTCATGGAGGCAGGTGAAGCCTAAATTGGGGAATAAGCCGCTCACCCCGATGATGTTATTTATACCTAGAACAACAAACCTTCCTATGCACGATGCAGCAATTCGATAAAAAAATATGCACACCCCTTTCAAAATCTGAAGAATCGCCACAGAGTAAATCAGACTCGTAAGCCTTCGACACAATTTTACAAGAGATTGTGTTAGCTCTGAACCGAAATGAGTGCGTTGTGTTACTTTTGAAATAACGCGTCGTCTTAAATTTGGAACGTGATCGTGGCCAAACATGACATCACCGACAATTGCGAACCCCGAAACCCACATAAAAGGACTCCCCGTCTTGTAAAGACTCGTTCATTCGATCCCCCATTCCCCCCTCTATCAGTTCTCTCAATCCCATCACTGAAATGGCCACTTCAGGTTTCTCAATCAATTTTGCCAGTGCGTATACCACTTCAGTTCTATAATTTACCTTCAATGACGCGAATGGGTTAAAGAAAAATGTATTGTCGTCACTGGTGGTAATCGCGGTATTGGCTACGCATATACAAGGGCTCTGGCTCAAGCAGGTGCCAATGTCGCTGTCATTTATCGGTAACCATGCTCGACATATACGTCGTCTTGAGGACGCGGCTTATAATTTGTCTCATGCAGGAGCTCAAAGGATGCCGAACAAGTCGCCGAGAAGGTTGCCAAAGAATTCGGTATCAAAGCCAAGGTACATATATGCGTGTTCTGATCTCAATTTCATATTCTAACCTACCGGCTCGAGGCTTTCAAATGTGACGTATCTGATACCGAGCTCGTGAACAAGACAATGAAACAAATTAATGACGAGATGGGCCCTATCACTGGCCTCATCGCGGTTCGTCTAAATATCTGCCTTTTAACTATTAATGAAGTACTTATGTCCCCTTTAGAATGCTGGAGTATCCGTCGTGAAACCGGCCCTGGAGCTTACCCATGAAGATTTTCAGAAGGTATATGACGTCAATGTTTTTGGGGTGTTTAATACTGCTCGTGCTGTCGCAAAGTTGGTCATATTTCTTCACTACATTCGCTGAACTAAGTATATCGTGCAGGTTATGGCTCGAAAAGAAGCATACAGGCGGCTCGATAGTCATCACATCATCCATGAGCTCTCAGATCATCAATCAATCAGCGATGAACGAGTCGCTTACTCAGGTATGGGTTATTCAAAAGGTTAATATACGTGCCTGATACCTTTTTAGGTCTTTTACAACTCGTCAAAGGCAGCTGTGTCAAACTTAACCAAAGGCCTCGCTGCTGAGTGGGCAGCTCACGGGATCAGAGTGAACGCAGTAGCCCCCGGATATGGTACGCCTATGAATAATCACGTGTATCAAAAATTTAAATACCCTCGCAGTCAATACCGACCAAACTTCGCATATGGACAAGAAGGTGCGCGATTACCAGTCCAAGGCTATCCCTCTTCAGAGATTTGCAGAGGTTCGTATATGCGTACCCCTCGCATCTGTAATTATGTGCTGATTTAATGTTGTGCACTTTGAAGCCCCATGAGATGACTGGTCAGGCCCTTCTACTCCTCTCTGATCATGCGAGCTACATGACTGGCGGCGAGTACTTTGTTGACGGGTAAGTTACCAAAATTACTTGTTGAAATTTTGGCACGATTAAACTCACGCTACAACAGAGGGCAGCTCATCTGGTAAAATGTATAGAAAAGCACCATGTACTTCGCGACAGAACCAAACAAAGTGTATTTCTCTTCGCAGTGACGCGATGTGTGTGCGTTAGGCCGACGCGACGCGACTGTTTGGTCATGCTTTGAAAATTACATCATCACGTGAATTCTGATTGTTCACTCCACTTATTTGGCACCCACCATGTCGCTCCCGACTATGCACGCCGTCTTGCTTGGTCCTCATCCTATACCAATCATTGATCCAAGCATATGTGAGATCTTTGGCTCAATATCCGATCATCAACGGCGAACTTTAATATCAGAACTTGGAATATTTATTGAACAAGTCGAGTTTGATGGATCCATCATGCATCTGCTTCGCCTGGGGATCCTGACTCCTGAGACCATGCACGAGAAATACCGCAAAAAAGACCACCTCCTCACGATGGCGTATTGGCAACTTGCACAGTTCTATCGGGTGAGTTATGACTTGCAGAATTAGCGCTTGTAACCCTCACCTGCCCATGCTCTTAGTATTCGACGCCATCAAGAATATCTGAAGCAGCCCCAGCACTCAGAGCCGTGATTTCGATACACAAGCGCTTGAATCAAAATATTCGGACTGTCCCTTTGGTGCCCCTGGCATATCTCGGGGTTGCGTTATCCCGAGGTCGTAAACATGACGATGAAGCGCTGGAAATCCTCACGAAAGTCTTGTCAAGATCATATAATGCATTTGATCCGTTCGAGAAAATCCTATTGTGGCCGAGAGCAGAATTCAGTAGGTTGCTGAGGAGGCTTGGTAGGACGGCAGAAGCTGAGAAACTTGAGGATTTGCTTCGGTACGTCAACCCACCAACGACAGTCAGACATGTTGAATGGATTCAGTTCGCCGGCGTTAGATCTTGGATGTTAGACCACTCCGATACCGTATCGTTTAACGATTTCCACACACTCGTGTCAGACGATACGGACTCTGGGATCAATTACATTCTTGCGCATGAAGACATGAGGGAATTTCTTAACGCTGAACCAATTATGAACTCTCTGCTTTCCCAGTTCTGAATACATTGGGACATTACGGACAATGCAATTATAATTAGTACGCAAGGTATGTGTTGATACCCTGAATAGTCAGTCTAACTGGCTGTCCTTGTACCGGACATATAGGATATGTGCATTGTATAGTCCCGCATGCAATGTCAACAAATTTCAAGTCCCATTTTCGAACCTTTGGGCTGGCGTAATAATTTTCGAACAGAGGAACAAATGGAAAGCAGAGGGATATAATTCAAAGTGTGGTCCCACCGAGCTTGTTGATGACCGAGGCCCTCCAAGGTACAAAGGATTCAGTTTCTTTCGGGAAATGCTGTTCTTTCGATAAATATTCAATTCTTTGGACAAGTCAGACAAGTCACCAACAGCTTTGATACTTATATATACATTAAGCAGTATACCCTGGAACACATTGAGAAAGCCTTTAGGGAAATTTCACAGATGAAATATCAACGCGAAGAATACCCAAGAACATAATCCGAAACACACTTCATTGAAGTTAACCCATATTTTTACAGCCGAGCACGTTGTAGGTCCGGTCTAACCAATGCCTTTACATAGATATATCAAAACAAAACTTCTTATAGCGTTGAATTGAAAGGGATTCATACCACCATACATATTCCATTAGAGGACGTACAAAGGAGCATCAAACTGAGTATTACAGAAAGTGGAAGACAATTTGGCTTACTGTTCGGATTGGACCGCCAGTAAGTATAATCATAACAAGGAGTAGGTGCTGAGGCTGTTGATGTTTGAGGAGCTGTTGTGATAACCAATGCTACCTATGCTATGCATAAGCCAGCGTCACTACATTATAGGCCTGGGTGAGCACACCCGAGCCCGTCGTGTGGAGAGACCTAATGATCATGATGGCTCGTCAAGAAGCTAGCGGAAGGGAAAGCCGTCTGGTTTAAACGCCCGGCCCAAGAACCTTGCGTTCAGCGGTCAAGATGTCAGAAACCGGATCGGGAGGGAAAATGGGGGGTAATCATCGGATGCCGTCGTGGTCACGGCCCTAGCCCGTCGCAGCCGACCGAGCTTCTGATCAATGCCAAGCAACGAGAGACGGGTTCGGGGGAGTTGATGCATGGTCATTCCGAGGACTATCGAGCATCATAAGGATATATTTTGAGTGGAAATGGACAAGTCTGACAAAATACTAAGATTTCCCTGTATTCTATGAACCTAGGCATGGAGTGACGTGTCCAGGTAGGCATTGCGAAAAGTACTGTGGTTAATTGCGAAATGCGTTGTGAGTAGCCGGGGACACAGGAGGAATGGCTGGGATACTTACTTCACTGTAGGCATAGCATATTTGTCCAGGAGGACAGGGCTGGCCGTTCGAGCCGGGACCTTGGGGTTATATTTCAGGAAATCATCTTTGGGTAGGGGGTATCTGGAATACGAACCGCCGCATTGCTCATACTATGGAGTGGTCTCAGTTCAATGTATAATCGCGAAACAGAGTGACTGACTTGAGTGGCCGGACCAGTGATTACCGTTGTAAAGCAACCTGGCGCCGATGACGTTGGAGACCACGAAGGTGACGATGTAGATGTCTCTCCTGCCTGTTCATACGGTAAGTAGATGATCCGATAAGTACACCTTGAGGAGGGTACATACGGAACCGGTCGTGAAAATTGCGCAGGCAAACGCAGCATAGATCACCTTGAAATTCATAGTAGCCGGTTGGGGGATGATATTCGGGTCTCAGTCGTAACCGTTGCCAGAGCAGCACGCATCCTTATGAAGCTCGCCTCTTATTGAAGACCTAAGCAGCGGGCGTGCGGCCACAACGGCCCACGTCGGATGGGGGCTGCCGGATGGTCCGGCCCGTTAAAGATCAGTGTCTCTGTCGAACCTCCGTTTGTGCGAGGGTTACGTTGCTGCAATGGTAATGAACATCAGGTCATAAGTTGATGGGACTTGGGCCGAGAAGTTCGAGACGTCACTTGGGCGTGTCGGATGCAAAGAAGGTTGCCAGGCTCCAGTTGGGATTAGAGTACGTTATTTGTCTTGTATTATGACGCTACTACCGTAGAAAAGTATGAGCGATGTAGGGTGCTAAACAAGGTATCGAAAGCTCACAGTGTGATTATTCACGAACAGATCGGCGACTTGAACGAATATATTTTGGACGTGAGATAGAGAGATACGGTCGGGTACATTGGCCAAGATACGAAATGCAGAAGTTCAGTGGGTCAATTGATATAAATTCGTTGAAGTGATAAGGTAAATTGACCTGTAATGAGTCGAGACCTTAAGCCCGGTCAGAGTTGCCGTGAATGCCTCAATGGTCAGAAGTTCTTTGCCGAACGTAAGCGCCCATAAATTAATCGCGAGAACTCATAACCGAAATCCCAGCAACGGATCAAAGCCGCTCGTGCTGTGAATCTCGAAGAGTATTCCGGACATAATTGGGTGAGACGATATTGACATTCCTGTTCTCGAAGCCAGCAGCCGTGGTTCGGGCGTTGGGCGTCAGCACTGTGTCAGGCCATCGCTGCACTGTGAATGTTATGTGTTGGAAAAGTATGGAAAAAATTTGCATGTGCAGAATTCCTCGTCCAGGATGATAGGTCGTGCTTCTGGTCCCGAACGATACCTGATAATGAGGCTGTTAGAATATTCCCAATGGACCCAAATATTTGTAGTACGAACCCCCATATATCGAAAACCTGAAATAGTCAAAAATAAATACATTGCAATTCACTTTGGCAAATCCACCCACTGTAAGGCTGAATCCCGGATCCTGGCATAAGAAAGGGTTGAGGAAAAACAACTGGCTTCCAGTTATGTCGAAGAGGGGTCTATGGTCTTCACACTATCATCCAGTCAGACTGAAGATGACTTCGAAGAGAAAACGCCGTTGTCGTAGGACAACGAATGTTGATGAACACAGATGTTTAAGGTTTAAAAATTGTTTGTTAGTTGTCCTGTTCCTCTTAAGCGCCATTTTTTGCAACTCATTCAAGTATGGCACAAAGTGTGAGAGTGTTAAGCAGCACTTCTGATGGCGTTGAAAGCCAAGTAATGGTCACATGATGTGAATCGAATTTGATCCGGCCCGTATACTTGCTACTTGAAATTTGTGATAATTACTGCTTTCGTGATCAGTAAACGAAGGAACCCCAGTGAGTATGCCGTGAGACCATGTAGAGATTTCACGATTAAAGTTTGACTTTCAGCTTCCTTGGCTCAGTTGGCTAGAGCGCAGGTCTCATATGATATATTGGGCGACGTCGTACATTAATCCTGAGGTCGCAAGTTCGAGCCTTGCAGGGAGCAAGAATTTTTGATAACATTTGTATTTCGCTAAGCGTTTATCTAGGTAAGTATAGGGCAAGTGCCGTTTGCGTAGGGCTTGGAACCATGGTTCCTGCCTGGGTGCTGGTATGGTACACAACACATATTCTGGATGTGTCGTTCCAGTTTTTGGGTGTCTATCTTACCGGGGCCCACTACATATTCTCAAAGAGGATCAAAGTGTTTAGGTTGTGCGCTGCAAACCCTAACATTTTAATTTACGCGACGCGTCTGTTGTGTATTTACGCCCTTGCGGCGTGTCACATGATAAACAAGCCTTTATCTCGACCCACCATGTCTATGCCGACTGTCCACACCGACCTGCTCGGCCCAAACCCTGTAGCGCTTATTGACTCGCGGATTCCCAGAATTTTCAATATCATCTCTGGTGAAGACCAACGCGGACTTGTTTCACAACTAGAGGAGCTCATTGAGGAAGTCAAGGCAGACGGGTCGATCCCACATCTCCTCCGCCTTGGGGCCCTGACGCCGCTGAACATGCACGAAAAGCATCTCAAGAAAGACCATCTCCTCGAGAAATGCTATTGGCAACTTGCTCAGCTTTATCGGGTGAGCTGAGAATCGCACGCGTGAAGCCCCTAATGATCAAGGTACAGCATTCGACGCCGTCGAGGATCGCCGAGGCGGTGCCTGCGATCAGGTTTGTATTGGAGATATATCAACGTGTAAACACAGAGGCAGCGGATACCAAAGACGTTGTACCATTACTGTACCTCGGCGTAGCATTGTCTAGGGGCCGCGAGCACGATCATGAAGCACTTAACACGCTTGAGAAAGCGTTATCCGTGGCAGAGCTTATACCAGAAATGTATGCAAAGAATACACTGTGGGCAAGGGCGGAATATAGTAGGGTGTTGAGGCGGTTTGGGAGAACAGCCGAGGCAGAAGCACAGGAGAGCCGCATCCGGTGGGAACAACTTGTTCTTGATTTGGTGCCATTCTGAGTCCTACTAATTTATAGGTCATGGATTTTGGGTCATCCATATACCATACAACATAGCGAGCTCAAGACATTGATGTCGGACGAAACAGACCCAAGCGCCGACCACGTTCTTACACATACAGATGTGTCCGACCTTTTCGGGCCATCCAACGTGAGGTTCGAAGGGATCAATATGGGCATGATGTATTCGCAATTTTAAACTAGGTATGGAGTTATGATCTATGTATACTATAACCATTTCCCTTTCATGTATTGCAACGTCCACTCACCGCAGGGCTTCACCGCGGTTCAACTTCTGGGTCGATACTTGTTGTATCAATAAGGAGAGCAGCGCTGAGCTCTCCGAAGCCATCAATTCGATGTATATATGGTACAAGAATGCCGATGTTTGCTATGCATACCTGTGTGATGTGTCTAGTGAGGGCGATCCTGAAGATTCCCATTCTCTATTTGCGATGAGTCAGTGGTTTACAAGGGGTTGGACCAAGGGCGTGGCGGAACGGGAATCCCGGACCTTGTGTTGGGGGGGGGTCTGGCCGGAGGCCAGAAAAAAAGTTCCGACTTGTGTATTCAGACGGCGGCGGGCCGCCATCGGACAGCTTAATTACTCATGAGATGGGTTCAAACGTCATAGGAAGCCGTTGTAGATAATTAATACCTAATAGAAAATTTGTACCAACCGACATAACTGTTGAAAATGCCGAAGAAAAAAAAGTGAGTGTCGGCATGTAGATGCAGAGGTTGATGTAATGCGTCCTTTAGAACGACTGGCGAATTTACGGCGGAAAGCACGCTTCCGTGTCCAGATTGTGGAAGTGACATCCGAGTTGGTACATGCGGACACAAAAACCTCGACATCCACCGTGCGTCAAAACCCTGCCAAGCTGAGCGCGATAGGCAAAAAGCGTGTACCTGGCCCAAGCCAGAGGCAAAACCAAATCGGACACTGCCCAAGCCTCTGAGGGGACGCACCTTGTACCAGACCAGTCAATGACACCAACAACCCAGCTTGGTCCAGAGATTTTGCCATCCCCTTCCGTCACTTTGCACGTCGAGCCCCGAGGTCGGCGTGTCCGCAAGACAAGGAGATTTGATCTTGGTGCATGCGAATGTGGCCACGAGGTATCAAATTCCGAGATCGAAAAAGGTGATGCTGTCATGCGATGCAAGGTGCCTGGGTGTGAGACCGTCTGGGTGAGTCGTCATGAAAAGAATCCTCTGAGCTGCTGATCAATCTGGGTCAGTATCATCGTGAGTGCATGAAATACGACATCGTACCTAAGAATTGGTCATGCAGAAGTTGCAAAGCAAGTACTACAACCACAAAACGTCGTCGTACTTGATCTGTAAACCGCTAATTATAACATCGTAGGAAATATGATTTTTTGAGTTGTCTGCGCCAACATAAGAAACATATGATGAAGCACGTGATGTGGAATTACTATATATGGCAGGAGGGGGGTCACCGCATGGTGAACCAAAAGTTCCGACCCTATATGCAGAAGTCCCGTTCCGCCACCCCCTTGGGTTGGACGCTGCAGGAACTCACTGCGCCTAGGAGAGTGGTTTTCTATGGGAGAGACTGGGTCGATATCGGCACCAAATACACCCTGCGGACATCATATTCACTATAACAAGAATTAGCCCAGATGTCATTGTGGGGGAGACCATTCTGGATGACGTGCCCGTCGCGGTTAGAATGTCCTGGGCGGCCAACAGGTACACAACGCGAGAGGAAGACGTTGCATATTGTTTGATGGGGATATTCAACATCAATATGCCGCTCCTTTACGGGGAGGGGAGAGGGGCGTTCGACATGAGATCATCAATGGGTCTGATGATCATTCCATATTCGCCTGGATTGACGAATCCGACTTGATCTTTCGTGGCGACAAGACGTATCGGGGGATGTTGGCACGGGCTCCTCACGAATTCCACGGCTCTGGGAGAATTGAACGGATATCCGAATCACTTGGAGATGGGGGCCGAGCGGGGAACCGTTCTGGCTACAGCCCAGCCCCTCTTCCTTATTCTATCACCAGTCAAGGACTACACATTGGGTCACCCGTTGTGGTTATTTCTGGAATTGAAGGAACACGAGACCGTGGCCTTTTTAACTTGTCGTTTCTCTGGAAGCTCTTTGCCAATCATGATTATCCTCGCACGATCCTCACTCCTTCAGTCCAGCAAGTATGTTAGAACGCAGCTATGGAACCTAGATCGAACAGACATTGATGGTGGGACCCCAGACCATCTCTCCACATTATATATTGCGGATGATTACCATCAGGTCAAGCCAGGTCGTTCCAGCAATCGGCGTAACCCTGCTGATTTGGATTTGAACGTTATCGTGCCCATCAAGTATGGGAATCCCCATATACAGCTTTTCGGTCCAAGTATTGAAAGATTGGAAGATAAAGATCCGGAGGATCTACAAGAGAATGTGTCTCGACGATGTTGGAGAAGTTTCATTGCGCCTAATGAGAAGGTTGTTCTGACATTCAATGAATCTGAAAAAAACGAACGATTCGCAGTTATAGTAGGCTGCCTGAGGGCCCCAGACAGAATGCTATAGTGCGAAGTCTTGATGGACTTTCACGGGGATGAGGACAGTCAGAAAATTATAGACTCCTATCGTTCCGCTTCCAATCCTCGTCGAACAGAAAGAAGGGGATTGCCAGACAGGGCTTCCTCAAATCTTGCCAACGAGTGGCTAGTTACTGTTTCTTGCATCGTGCACAGGGGGGTGTCCATAACCGACGATCGGGTTGATATCGAAATCAAGAAATTGCCAGAACAGAAGTATGACATGCCCCCTTCGCAACACGATTGGGAATTGGAACGCCATTTGATCATCCCTCCTGCGCTCTAGCATGGATATACAGTTAGTGCCGATCTCCAACCAGACTCATCCATTGCGGATTGGGTTCAACGCTTCGGTTGCTTCACCGCGGCACATCCTTCTGAAGGCATTGAAGTGTTGACATTCAAAAGCAGTGGCCCCGGAGGAAACTTCTTTTTGTTGTTGGGATACTCCCAAGGAGGACACAGAGCCTGTGCTAAGATTGAGAAGAAGAGACCAAAAAATCCCTTTCAAGCATTAAAGCATGACTGCGATTCTATTGCGGATGACTATAGCGTAGCTTTGGACGATGGGAGATCGGTTTTTGTGACCGTCAGGCATTATAGGGATTACTCTGTGGCTAGCCAGATCGTCAACGTATCGATCGTGTAAAGGCGATTTTTATAACATCTTTGTACAGCAGTTGCACTGAATGGGGATTTACAAATACAGTGCTTTTTTGTTAGATCAAATCTGAAGCTCTGAGTTCATGGTTAGCCAAGTGAATAATACTGAGGTGAAATCGAGAATAAACGCTGGCTTGTTCTAAGTTTCAATGCATCTGTCGCCAAGTATAGCGAGCAACATCATTCCTCTCCAATTCCGTGTCCACCCCCGGCGGACATTGAAAATTGTTTGCTCACTGCATTGTCATAGGCTCTTGTTGATGTTCAGCACTTGATGCAGTGCGTGGTTCGGCGTACGTCTGCACCCCTGAGCCGCACGTAACGGGTTTTTTTATGGATTTTCTTATGGCTAGTGCCGCGGCTCTGCTCTCAATTTCTAGGCCCAAGGAATGCATTGCTTGACCGATTCAGGCCGTCACGGATCCTCGAGTCTTGCATTTTTGTATAAAGAAATGCGACAAGAATAGTTCCACCTTTAAAGAACCTGAGTTATAATACTGAATAATCTTTGGACAGGAGAAATGACATTACTCAGAAAAAATATCTGTTGGGCATGATCCAGTGCCAAGATAGGATAAGGCAGACAAGGAGTAGCGTGGTATCTTCTTACGTTCGACGTACGTTTCGAGATTATTGTTGGTAGCGCAATTAAAAGCACCGGCACGCCTTACGAGTGATAATGGATACGAGGGAAGCACGACAATATACCGTTCTCACCCAAAGCGCATGCAGGGTTTCGTCTCCGGCTCCGCTTAAAGATATAAGATGACGCGGCCAGGAATTTAGCCGGGAAGACGCTAGCAATGACCCTAATTGTGTATGCTGTTCCTGCCTGGTTTCATTTATGCTTCGCGGGAGTGATGATATGTTGTCCTACATAAGGGCGATGGTGCTAGTGGTAGACTCCAGAATTCGGAGCCTTGGGAATAAGCTCAACCAGCCCATAGCCCGAGTCCCGTCAGATCATCACGGAGCCTTGCGGTAAAAGCCCAGTGTTGTGATATTTGCATCGTGTGCATGCCAACAATTAAGGGCATTTACATGGTCTATGATCATAAATAGCCTACCAAACGTACCAGCGACTGCCATTTCGGTATGGTATTGTCTGATCATTCCCCTCGTGGCCATGGCTGTTTTTAAGCGCTGCCATTTGGTGAGCGTGGGTTTATTCCCAAAATTCAATGTTTGGAAATATGGCACAAGTTCCGATAGGAAGATAGTAGTTTGGCATTCACTTGAGGTTATGGACGAGATCTAGGATTTTTGAGGCATGATTGTAGTGCAAAAGCACTCGTTAGTTGCAGTGTAATGAGACCATTGTGGTTGCGGTCCAAGGTTAGGATCGGAGTTGTTGGATCACACACGTGAGCGCTTGAGCCAAGGCTTGCTCGAAGCTGCCAGCAACCAGCTCGTCCTCTTCTCTTCTCGCTACTCGAATAGGCTGAAGCTTCAGCCTCTCAAGATTAGATTGAAGAAAAGCGCAGCATACTTGAGGAGTTATTGTGCTGTTTCTATTGGTGTTGAGTCCGGGTTTCTGCGAGCCGAGGTTTCGGGACAACATTGTGAGTGCTCTAGCGTTCTCTACTGTCATACAAGCCCCAATGCGTCTAACAGCTCGTTCGAATCTATAGGCGTTATCACTTGGCTTTTAACCTTCAAAACTTGGGTCCCTGGTGTTGAATCTGTTCCTGCGAACGGAGGTTTAAGGACAAGTTCGTGCGTACGGAAGAGTTGTTTTGCGACGGCGCAGCTGATTGATACCCAATGTCTTGAATCAGAACTTCTATCCTATTTCTTTATTTGACTTTCCAACCTCAAACTTGCAAAATATCGGCATTGGTATCACTGCTGGAGTTGACACGCTCTCTACCACACTCATTCTAAATCACCAACGATCATGGACGGGCATAACCTACATCGTCGAAAGTCTAGCAAGGACGAAGATGAAAATATCATAATAATGACTCAACCCATGGTTGAGCATCCACCAGAAACGGTGCCCCTTGTATCAGCGCCTCCTCCCCCTCGCAATCGGGTTCAGTCGACCCCAATGCAACCAACTCAGGGCCATACGCGCAGCGTGTCATCTGTGGGTATGGGTGCTCCGCCCTCTACAGGCCCATTCCGAAACGGCTTCAATCTCCACCGCCCGCCAAACGGAATCAACGGACACCCATCATCTCCATTCCGGTCCTCATTCGCGCCCGGCCAACCTGGCCACGGCAGTCATTCCCGAACCCGTTCAATCTCATCTACGTCATTCTCACCGTCCGTCCACTCCCCCCTCGTATCGTCGTTCCCACAAAACGGGTCTGTATCCTCGCCAACCCTCTACGCATTCCCCCCTCAGATACAAGCATCTCATTCCTTACCAGATGCTGGCACTACAGCTCAACCTGCCGCGAAACCTTCTCGTAGGCATCAACGGTTGCACTCACGGAACCTTTCCGTTTTCTTCCCGCGTCCGGGATCACTACCACAGACCTCCATTTCTGAAGATGGCAGCCAGGAGCTTGAGGTCCGCGTCGACGAAGAAGCACCGGTCAGCACCGTGCCCTCGGCGGGTTCCAACATCAGCCTTCCAGGTTCTCGTCGGAAGGCACCGCCCACGCCTCTCGGGGCCGGGTTCACGTTCGGTGCGCGCCCACCAGGATCTGAAGGGCTCCCGACGCCAGAGCTAATGACGGGGGGGCATACGCCCACATCCACGACGTCGCGGCGTGGGCACCATCACAAGCACTCGATGTCGCACAATTTCTTCTCCTTCCTCGAACCGGGCGCCAATGGCCGGCCCGCCTCGCCGCCGCACGAGGAGCTGCACACGCAGCCTACACCCGTGCCCGTGTCCCCGTGGACACCCATGTCTGCGTTCCCACAATCGGCAAAGGCGACGACGACGATGTTCTCGGAGAACGGGCACCAAGAGCTCGAGCTGCAGCATATGGAGGATTCGCATGCACACGTGCATCAGAATCAGATCGACGACAGCTATGAGGAGGCGAAGAAACCACCAGGCGCGGTCGCTGTCGGGATATTGGAATTCGTCCTGGGTGCTTGGCTGTGGGTGTGTGGGCAGCAGATCGGCTCGCTGGCGGTGACGGGGCTTGGATACTGGGTGGTGTTTGATGCGTTCGGGGTGGGACTTGGGAGCGTATTGCCTAATTGGCTTGGTTTAAAACACGCGAAGGCGGCGGTGGGGAGGAGTAAAATTCGACGATCGTATGGGTACGTGTTTCCTTTCCTTACGATATGGCGTTTACTGAGACCTCTGGGCAGTAATGCGCCTGTGGAGACTGTCTTCATGTTTGCTCAGGCGGTGTATCTGATGTTCTCGTCTGTGTATGTCTGCAAAGAGACTGTTGAGCACCTGCTCCTCAGTGCTGGAGGTGGGGAGGGTCACCACCATCACCACGGCGATGAGGACGAGTCGCTTGTGGGGTATGTTTCACGTCAGGTTGTTGGCACGGATCACTCATCTATCCCTGATATAGAATTGAATATCCAGTCATGCTGGCATTCATCACATTCATTTCGATTATCGCAACATCTATTTTATACGATAATCATGCAAAGCTCGTCAGTGGTATGTGCCATTATCCTCTCTCGCCGATCGCAAGACTGAGTTGTGTTCTGCTCAGTCACAGGCAACCGGATACCTGCCCTAAGGACACTCGTCCGCTCTTTAGCTTCTTCCTCACGCGCGCAACTACACGACCCGCCACCGACATCCACTTTGGGGATCATGGTCTCAAACCCCTTCACGTCCAGCCCCCTCTTCTTTTGTGCCGCCATACTGAGTGTTGCTCTATTCATCCCCGAGTACGTATAAGCAGCCCATTTCCAACATTTTTCTGAACGCTCACGACCGTCAAGATCCCAACACCGTGCTTGTGACTTGATATTAGCGACGGTCATCACCGTCGTGACGTTCAACGTCGCGTACCGTGCGTCTGTCGTGCTCGGAACTGTCTTGCTGCAGACTTCGCCACCACGAGGGACATCGAGTGGGAAGATGGAGGCATTCCTAAGAGCCATGCGCGAGGTACGTTTATAACTAACTATATTACCGGTACTGTTTCTGACATGTTCCCGGTGATCACAGGTCGAGCGACACCCCCAGGTGCTACACCTCCCGGCGCCCCACATCTGGCAGCTCACGCCCACGCCCGCGATAAACTCGACAGCAGCGACCGGGACAGGTCAGGCGGCAGCTGTGGAGTCGCTTGTAGTGACGATGGAGCTCCACGTGCGCCACGACCTCGCCGACGACGACGTATTAAAACTCACGCGGTGGGCCTGGGAGAAATGCGCAGGCGCGCTAGGTGGAGGGAAGCTGGGGAAGACCCTCCAAGGTGGGCCGGAGGTTACGGTTGGCGTGGTGCGGGGATGAGGCTTGTGAAGTATCTAAACTGGCTGCGGAGTGATGTTTAGCTTATATTTATAACCTTCTCTGTCGTGGATGATCTCTTGCTTGCTTGTGTGGAATTTGGATGAAATACTTGGGTGGAATACATTGGTTGTTGTACGTGCGATACTAGTGTGCAAGAGTTATAATGGGTAATCTACAGGGCAAGAAATGGTGAGGATACATATGGGTGAGCTGGGGATACAGGTTTGCAGGATGTTTAGGAATCACAGTTATGTATGATACACTATCAAACTGAGGATATGGAAAGGCCTCCTCTTGCATTGTCGACGATCAGATATCGGGGGTGGGTTTCCCAAGTGCTTCCACCCTAGTCTCTTGTAGCATCCGAATCACATCACCAACTACCGACCAGAAATTCCCTCTCGTACCATGGTGGATCCACACCACACTTTTGACACGGGGAAACGGACAATCGAGATGGCGAGCGGTGAGATGGACAGAGCTCAGTATTGAAGTCACATCCATAATTTCGACATTGCGAGAGAAACTGGTGATTCCAAGAGTGTTGAGATTGTGTGCTACTGGTTGGGGAGCTGCGCGGCCAAGGTTAGCATCTACGCATATAGGCAGGTAGAGTGTCTCCAGTTGGGGACAGCGTCGGGCTAACTCGGATAGGGAGGAAATTGTCGGTAAATCAGGACGAAAATCGACCTCGTTGTAAGGGAGCTTCAGTGTCATGAGACAAGGCCATGCTGCGGCGATTTTGTTGATATCGTATTGCGAGACTGGAATAGTTTTCGATTTGCAGGGACTGGATGTTCGGAAGAAGGAAGAGGGGCTGCAAGGAGTGCATAAATAGGGCACAATGGTGCGTGGGCCCCTGGTGGTCAATCTTGATTCTCCGTAATGAAATGAGCCATTTGCGGCTTAATGTGTGCATGAGGGTGCTGCACTCGACAGCTAAGCTCATGGATAGCGGGCCAGGTGGTGCGACGATGGTTAGGGATTTCACGAACGGGAATGATATGTGCACAAATACATCTTGTATCAAAGATAGTTCCCCGATAATGTGCAGGTTGCACAACCTATGGAAACCGGCTTCAACGCGAAAGGGCAAGCCACGTGTCAAAGGGACACTCTCGAGGCCAAGAATGAGACCTTCCAGACGTTCAAGGGTTCCAAGCTGTTCGATCAGGACCGCATCCATGAATTGCCCATTTCCCGTGATCTCGAGGGAACAGATGCGAGTCAGCTGGGGGTTAAATTCCAAGGTCAAGGCTGATAGTGTTCCCCGAAGCATGAGGTGCTTTAATGACGACTGTTGTTCCCCAATAGCAGACAATAAGGTGCCAACGGCGGAAGAGGTGAACCTGGTGCAATTTTCCATATTAAGATGCTCGAGGGAGGGACAGAGGAAGAGAAGATGAATGAACAAGATATCTGCGTCAACCTTGGGCGCGTGGTATCGTCGGAGAGAAGGTAGCATAGGGCCAGGCAAGAGATGTGCTAGTTGGATGATGGTGTGGTTTGCGATGATGTCGAACTCGTCGTCCTCCTCGGGGTCGAATACCATCTCTCGAACTCGGCGTGAGTAGTAATTGTACCGAACCCAGTGCTCATCCTTCATTCCACGAAGGACCTGCGGATAGGTTCACTTTATGTTTAGGTTGATCAACGTAAAAACTCACGTAGGAAGAGAAACCGTTCGCTTCTTGAAAGGACGGTAACACTTTGAACAAAGGCATGATCGAATGCATGGATCTCCACAGCACATCTAAGGCTGGGTCTAAGAAGGTCTTGCATGTTAAGCCGGCCGATAGTAGCTACTTCTTTCGAGATTTCTCCCAACTCCAGATCATCATCAAGGTGTTTGAAAACCTGGCCCATAAGGTCCTGATTGTTAAGGACATCATTACGCGTGAACGCATCGGTCGACAGTGCAGCCTCCATCACGATTATAGTAGCCCTATCAAAATTCTTTGAGAGAAACGCGTGGACTGTTAGGGTGTCGATGCCCCGCTTTGTTCAAGGGCTAAAGGAAGCCGCATTGCAGTATTATAATGTAGACGGACTTCACAAAGGGATATTTTGTTTGTCCGTATTTTCATCTGGCCGACTAGCACAAAGACCCTCTTGGCATGACCCGTGGACTGGCAGCATCTTGCCTTTGTGGCGTTCTTCATACACACCGCCTTGAAGCGCGGTGGTCGCTGCAATAACGCCCAAGGACGCGACGCGTTTCTTTGGTTTTATTTGTGCAAACTTTAATAACCAGTGCTTCGGACTGTATGAAAAGATTTCTGGACGCCCATTACAGTTTGAACAGGATTTTCGACGTAATGTGTCCACGATAGACACCGTTACCGAAATCCAAAAAATTACTGTCGAAAAACATAAGGATGGCACCAGCCTAGGAAAACGACGAAGGAGCGCGGGGTACAGGAATTCCATAACAAAGAGGAGGGACCTGCTTTTTTGTTTCCAGGTGCCATCATCCCCTTGGGCAATTCGATATACGTTGAGAGTCACCCTATCGCCTGAAATCCGTTCTCCCCTCCGTGTTCACCAATCTAAAATTCACCAATTCAAGTATCTTCCAACATCTACGACTCCAAACGCCTACTACATACAAACAGTTGTCCCGATTCTGTAGATGCGCCATAATCACATGTTTCCCGTGACAAGGCGGATCTAGTAGTCAATGAAGGAGTGCAGCAAACAAGGAAACCATCTTTGCTTTATGACCATGGCTTTATGTTAAGAGGGACCAACGCACATTTTTTCAGGTACATAACCACCCTACCCAACATTTCGTTCCTCGCTAATCTGTCGGTCTGTTGTTAAGTAGCAAAAAATGCCATTAATTAACTTACACAGATAGCCTATAAACCCCGTTGCGCAGATAAATTCACATACCCTACAGTACCACCACCGGCATCTTATCATCATATCCTCGGGATGTGAGCGGAGTCAAGACCATCGGCGCGGATGGCTTGGAAGGTGTGAACCATGACGTCAACCTTGTCCCATAAAAATGGATCAATCCCCGTCGCATTCCGCAACGACCTGAGGAACGGGAAGAGGCGGTCTATATGTCGAGCGATGAGGATCATACTTCGGAACTCCGGAGCTGCATTGAACCCGCCAAGTACTAGTGCCCGAAGGTGGTGACGCGGTGACGGAGACGTGGAGAGTGGTGGGATCGCTTTGATGTCAAACGGTAGCTGAAGGCATCGCAAATCTGGGCACGAATTGGCCAGGTGCGCAAGGGTTGTCAGGGATATGTCAGTGGGCTCCTCAGGATCGGGCGGGAAGCGCAGCGATTGGAGGCGCGGCCACGCCGCTGCGAATTGTTGGATGTCTGCACTCGATGCAGAGAAAATAAAGGACCTAATTTCGATGCTTGCAAGATGGCTAAGTTGGAACAGCGGCGAGAGTAGATGTGTTGGTAAAATTTCGTGGTCATAGACCCCTTCATGGTCCAAAGTGATATCACGCAGCTTGCTCCAACGGCCGCTTATCAGTTTCAACAAACTTTTACACTGATCTTGCCAGCCCGGCGGATGAAGACCTGGGGGGGCGATGAAGTGGACTGTCTCCAAGTTGGGGGTGTCGATTTCTGTAAGAACGTCCTGAGCTACCGGAAATGATGCATTCATCCGCAGAGCCCGAAGTTGCGTAAACCCTCCCTCGAGCTTGTATCGTACAAACGAGGACGAAGAGAGGTCGATGGTGAAGTCCGACAGGCACTCAAGCGCACCTATCTCGCGTAAGAGGTCGGCGCTAATAGGGGCACCTACGGCCGATATCTCGAGCGAGCGCAGCTGTTTTAACTGTGATATGAACGAGAGCGACTGGTCCGATAGCCAGCCGCTCATATACAGGTGTTGCAAGGAGGGTACGCTCTCAACCAGGGTGGAAAGGAACGTCCCTATGGCCTCGTCTTCAATCTCTGAAATCTGCTTCAACTCGATGTACTCGATTGTTGGAGAAAGAAACAGAAAGTGGATGAACAGCCCCGGAGCTTGCACTTCGGGGCAGATGAAGCGACGTAGGGCCGGAAGGAGTGGCGTGGTCCATAACTGAGCTATGCGGACCCGGGTGTGGAATGCCATTTTTCGATCATCTCCTTTATCACCATTGTATATAAACTCACGAACCCGATGGGCGTAGTAGTTATAGCGTTCCCAGTCTTTGGGCTGTATCGTACCGCGAAGGACCTTTCAGAGGCTTCAGTGGTGCGGAGCCAAGGATTCAACGCCACAGGCTCACATATGTACCGTTATTTAGGTGGAATGGCTCCAACAACTTTAACAGCGGTATCATGGAATCCATCGAATACCAGAGAACGTTCAGGGCCGGATTAAGGAAAGGTTTGCACGTAAGGGCCGCCCAGAGGAGCGTCTTTGCGTAGCTCACTATGTGCCCTGGAGTTGAACGAGATTCAATGGTGAAGTGTTCGAAGATGCGTTCCATGATATCCTCGTTATTCAGCAATCCCAGACCAATGTGGAACAGCAGTGCTGGTGCTGGTGATGCCATAGTGTTACAAGGAGATTGCTGCCACAGACGGTTTCGACGAAGGACTAATACCCTTCACGCGCCATCAGTGTTGGCGCACGGTAGTATGTAGTAGTCAGGCGGTTTGGCCTTGAGAGGTCAGGCCTACAAGTCACGTTGGTGCAGACTTTAATTATCTGATTAGATCATTATACGGAAATTACCGTAACTGTTGGCCATGGGTGAAAATTCCACTCCACTTCTATAACTGACCTGATTCTAATGTTTATTGCCCCGTTACTACCCGTTACCAGCTTCCTTACGTTTTCCCTCGTAACTCAAGCTCTGGCTTCGCCTTTTCCTTCGGAGTAACCAGAAATACCGCCTACGAGTCGGTTATGAATGCATTTCCGAATCGCAGGGAAAGGCGTTACTGTCATAACGAGGGTGTTTTGCGCCTTGTGCTCATGTTGGTTCCATCTTTTTGTTTTACGCCCCATCGCCAACTTCTTCACAAGGATAGAACAAGTTTCTCATATCACCCTGCGTTCACCTTAAAGAAGGATCCTGGTGGCGGAAGAGGGCTATTATTTCCTTGACCATCGCGATTCAATCCGCCTCCTAACATGGGGACCATTCCAGGCTTCGTGCTTTCTAAAGTGAGCGCGTATTGGCCATGCGCCTTTGCATGATGGGACACATCTTACTAGTATTGACTCCATCACCAACTCCGATCCCCCCCAACGGAATTTCCCGAACGTTCCAGCGATGTTTATGGAACACCGACCAGGCCACAAGGTCCGCTTCCAAATGGTGTTGCAGCTTATAATATTTCTACAACGGGTCAAACTTCTGCCGGGACGGGCGTACCCTGTCTGCCGCATCATCTTCAGCCCAAGCAGAATAAATTTTGATTGATCAGGCCCTCCGGACGCAGGAGTTCTCGTGTTCTCAAATAGCGGTAGTTTTACCGATGCTTACCTCCCCTCCCCTCCCACCATCTCCACCACCTACCGCCCCTCCCCTCGGGCATTGTTTCACGATCTCTTATGTCTGATGATGGTGCTTATACAGTGCCGGCTGCGAGTCAATCCTCTCGTCCTCAATCATCTGATGAGGTCACTCCAACCTCCACAGTAATGGAACGAAAGGAGTCGCCATCGAAAGAAATAGCCTCCGAGGAGAATACGAAACGCGAGGCTACGCATGCAGAGCCGGATTTTCCAGATGGTGGATGGAGGGCGTGGTTGGTTGTCTTTGGGGTGCGTTTTAGCAAGCAATTCTACTCCATTTCTCAGTCTCAAGTCGTAATCTCCACGCTACAGGCCATGTGCAACACTTTTTCAACGTACGTCGTGCATTCTCTCACCCGTCCGTGCGCGTCGCCCCTGTTCCACTCGAGTCAGGCACTCTTCCGACTAGCCGTCATGGGCCGATCGAAGGTGCATCTCGGAGAGCGCGACCAGAGCGCACACCTTCGCAACACGTACTAGTCATCTGATCCCCGTTTAACATCATCCGTTCTATTTAAAGATTCGGCTTCGTCAACTCATGGGGTGTGAGTTACGTGATATATATCGACCAACCCCCTCAGGCACGTACTGACGGGGGGCTTTTCAGACTTTCCAAGCGTACTACCAGCAAAATACATTGCGCGATTCGTCCCCGTCGAATATGTGAGATTACTCTATCACTTTCACTGAATTGTCCTAACACCGACCATGTCATTTTTCAGCGCTTGGATTGGATCGATCCAGGTACGCACAAGTCACAGGTTTCACTCTGTCATAATTTGATGGGCCGAAAATATGTAGTACTCTCTGATCTTCCTTCCCGGCATCCTAGTTGGCAGGTTATTTGATTTGGGATATTTCAAATCCATCTTCCTGACAAGTAGCGCCGTACTTGTGACATCGACATTCCTCATCGCTCAATGTACGGAGTATTGGCAATTCCTATTATGTCAGGGCTTTGCGGCTGGGGTAGGTCAGATCTCCATCTGTCTTTTTTGTTCTCACGTAAATATGGGTAGTTCGCTTGTGGCGGGATTTTCGGGCCCACGACGGCCGTGATATCTCATTGGTTCAAGCGCAAGCGTGGGCTTGCTATGGGCATTGTGGCTGTTGGCTCGTCGATTGGCGGCACCATCATTCCCATTACTGCACACAAATTAATCCCACTCGTCGGGTATGTCGCACTCAGAATAACCAATGTTGATAGCTGGCTTACCTTGTAGATAGATTCCAATGGGCTATACGAACGGTCGGCTTTATACTTTTATTCGTTCTCGGGATGGCAAATCTGGTAAAGTTGCAACATATTGTCCCTTAGTTACTTATACCAACGTCTTATATACAGACGCTAAAGCGCCGCTTACCCGCCACAAACTCTCCAGGCGGACTCCTGAACCTCAGGGCGTTCAAATCCGCCCCCTTCACATTCTACTGTATATCTGCATTCGTCATTTTCCTTGGACTATATACTGGTAAGGCTTGCCATTATACCGGTGTTTCCTTTGCTTAACTTTCACCGCAGTATTAACCTACGTCGGAATTAGTGCCCTAGTATTGGGTATCCCCCCAGATCTATCGTTTTATCTAGTTGCTATTGCCAACGCAAGCTCGCTCTTTGGACGATACACATCCGGTGTACTCTCAGACCGAGTCGGTGTGTGCACCCATCTACCATTTTTGTAGTCACATGAGCTCATGATCCTCAAATCGTTAGGTCCTATGAACGTCATGATACCGTTTACTGCTGCCGCCGGAGTATTAACTTATGCATGGCCGTTCGCACGATCGCAGGGGTCTCTTATTGCCGTCATTGTGCTATATGGGTAAGATGCTTCGGCCGAGGATCTGCACGACACGGGTTAACCTTTGCCTTCTATAGCTTCTCGTCTGGATCGTACGTGTCCTTACTCTCTAATCCTATGATGGCTCTGGGCGAGACAGACGACGTGGGCCGCCGACTGGGAATGTTCATGAGCATATTTTCGTTGGGTGCCCTAGCTGGGCCTCCAATATCGGGTGCTATCAATAGGGCATCAGGAGGATTCGAGGTGGTTGGGTACTATGCAGGTAACGGGTGACCCTCATCGTGCTGACAATGATGCTGATGATCGATGGTTCTAGGTTCCATGGTCATGGTTGGCGTAGCACTGATGTGTATAACGAGACACTTGGTATTACGTCGCATCATTGGGAAATTCTAAAGTAGGGGGCCTGGTTACTGGTGTGTACGCAAGCAGCCCGAGTACGTCACGAAACATCTATCTTTGGTGTGGCTTCCGTGGTACTCTCCCTTCAACCTTGCCTCCTCATTATGGTTGGCATACCTTTCTGGGTTTTAGATATAGATATTACATGAACTGAACTCCAAGATAATTATATAAATATAATAAACAAGTGTCTCGAAGATTATCTGGGCAACAGAGATCTGAAAGTGTGACCGATCCACTTTGAAATTTCAGAAATGAGCTCCGGGTGCCGGCCCGAGGTCCGGCTTTAATTTTGTCGGCAAGTTGCTTTCACGCCAGACACGGCCAGACACGGCCCCGACTCGGGGTACCACTGCCACTGTGTACGTCGAAATTATACCTGGACCCAATGCTGTTTAACCGGACGCATTGTCTGTTGAACAACCCCCGTCTGACATGAGTTTGAAAAACTCCTCCTGTAGACGTGGTAGTATGCCTTACGATTCAACGAATTCGCGAATTCTTGTTTGATTATAATCTGAGGGATATATTATACCCCTTCTCGCACTTCTCATCGTTCCTTTTCCCAAGCCAAGCCTTATTGTGTTCATGAGATTCCGCCCTTCGTGACCTACACTTAGCCAACTTATGCGGTCGGACTTGCCATGATGCTGTTCCCCGCATTGTTTGCGTGTGGTGTCCGCAGTGCCGCGCGGGAGGTGGAGCAAAAAATAATGGTTGTGTTGAAATTGTTATTGAAATGTGAGTCGTTTCCGGGCTTCCTCCTTCTCTGATCGTGGTTTGCTGATGTTAAATGTTTTTGGTAGGTATTGAATATTATTCTGATAATCAGGTTGGGAGACGAGAACCCGTGCTCAGATTGATGAGACACGGGGGATCGAGCTTACTTCTGTGTGGTGGACTAGAGTGTATCTTGTTGGTAACGTGAGTTTCGGCTGCACGCCCTTCTTCGCTCTCATCTTCATTCCAGCTCTGACTACATCCTCCGTATCCGACCTTGTCCATGTAACTCCATGTGAGTGCTTGGTAGCGTTGAGTATTTGACCGGCACTAAGAAGATTCGAACAGGTTTAGTGAAAGTCACTTAATTCTGTATGCGCACTATACAAAAAGCCTTAGTGCAGATGTGGTTTTGCTCAACGTGTTATCTGATTAGCTTAACGTAAACCTAAGAGTTATTCAAACCCCGCCGCTAGTTACAACTCTTTTCATCTTGAATTATCCAGAATTTGAGCTTTCCTGACTTCTACTATTTTACTCGAAGACTCAGCTCTGGGTTTCCCTCCACGCTGTGATATCAATAAGCTCTGGACTTCTGTCACATAACGTAGTACATATGGGATGTGAGGCATCAATGCTTCCTGTATAGCCAATACTGATTCACCAAATATGTGATAACCATATAGGTCTCCTCGTGCCCAAACCTCGTGCATAAAGGCGTCAATGTGACTCAAACGTTCCAGCTGCGAAGCAAGGGCACTTAAGAAGTATTTGCATGCACAATGCATGGTCCACATACTCATTGATGCGAATCGCCTTTCTCGAGCTGCATACGAGCCAGTTGGCCCTCCTAGCGGAGGTCTCACATCAACTCCCAGCGTTTGGGAACTACATCGTTATGAGCCTGACCCACCATGCGCTTTTCCGACAATGCATCCTCCTATCTTGGGTTCTGTTTGGCATATATATCTAAAGGGTCTAGTCGACTCCTTCTATTTTCTCCTCGACAGTATTCCTCCTCTCCTCGGACTACTAACAGTCCATGCCCCCTTGCATATTCGGTGACAACCAATGGGGTATTTCTTGCACCTGGGTCACACTGGCGAACGCGCCATTATGTAATAATTATCGCGCCCCGAGGCAAGAGCGCCTAGCTTAACAGGTGTTTACGACACGTGCACACAGCTATATCACTCACCATGGTACGACCCTGTTGAAGGCTATCCTTTTCGAACTGCGTATGGACCAACCAAATCCCTCACAATGCCTACTCCCACGGGGGCATCAAGTCGACACGTGCGCAGAAGAGCTGCCAGTTATCGACAACGCAGCGATCCTGGGACGGATCTTCAAGGATCTGGAACCCGGAAGTCTTCTCCGTGTTGCGTTGGCATGTAGGCGTTTCAAAGATCCTGCCCCCGACGTTCTCTGAAGTGCGCTCGATAGCCTTCTGCCTCTGTACAGGCTACTACGACCATTCAAACTAATCAATAAAACATATGTGAGGAAAGTCTAGTTGCCTTTCGATGTTGCTGATGTTATCCGTCAGGTGTCACAAGGTCCATTTGATGAGGGGGTGTGGCCTGTCTTTGACGCCTACGCCCGGCGAGTAAAGCGGTTGACTCTCATAACCAAAGAAGATGATGAAAGAGTCGCTTATGCCACCATTCAGCGTTTGTCCCGGCGTCGCCCATGTTTTCTTCCTGACTTGAAGGACCTGGGCTGTCCTTTGGTTTTACCGATAAACATTCCCTTATTCTCTCTGCTATCCCCAACTTTAGAGCGCTTGGAATTAGGTGGAGATCAAACTGCGTATGAAGAGGTCATCGAGCCAGCGGTGTCCACAATCATATATGAGTCCAGTACATCGCGGCTCAATCTAAAACGACTTATTTTGCACGGAAATACACCAACGAGTCTTTTAGGTTCGTTGTGCCAACTCTCAAACCTGTTACAGCTATCCATATCGGTACCGGTTGACTTTAACTTCTTCAAAGAAGTGGGGAGACTCGAAAACTTAGAGGACCTCACCATCGCATTGCCAGACTCTCCCGTCCTCCCCGATGGTGAGCTCGGGTTCGAGAAATTGCGAACACTCAACATTACTTCATCTGTTCTACCCCTGCGGGTAATCCTCTTGGGTATCCTCACAAATTTCCTGTCATCTATTAACATCACGGCTATTCGAAACTACTCAAAGAAGAAAGGGAAAAAAGGGGTCAGGACAAGTGCAACAGTTCCGACTTACGACATATTGACAGAATGCTTCAAAATCTTAAATTCACGATGGAGACTATCGCTTCAATCCATCACACTAGGCAAATCTTCTTCGTATTATAAGGCCGCGCCCCTGCCCTTGGGCGCATTTTCCTCTCTTTCGTGCTTTGAGAGGCTAGAAAATCTCCAACTCCGTCACTTAGAATTCTGCCACTGGGATTCATGACCTAGCCCTAGTTTGCCCGAATCTTCAGGAGTTATACCTCCCTCTCGACTGTCCCAACCCACCGATGGACCCTCGGTCGGTGTCCGTTTCTCCCAACGCTATGCTCAGTGAAGGAGGCGGCTCGGGGGGTATTGACGACATCGCGTCGTCCCAATCGCAAACAACAGCGACCATCGTTTCACTATGGTCTCTTGTCAAGTTGTGCCCCAAACTCACACATCTCCAGATCAGTCTCGATATCAGCATCATACCTCTTTTCACCGATAGCAACATCCATTCACACGGGCTTTCCCACTTATCAGTCGGCAGCTGCGGCTCCGTCAATATCGGTTCAACCCGCACATTTGACATAGCGCGTCACATTCATCGTTTATTCCCTCACCTCACAATTCAGAGTCATCACGGCCATAACTCCGTGACTTGGGAGCAAATAAGGTACGCCGTGGATGCGTACAACAAGGTTGCAGTAGATGAGCATCTGCGGGGGTTGAAGCAACACGCACTGGTCAGCCAGGCGTCAAATTTTTTGTCTCATTGAAACGAAACCATTATTCGAATATTAATGTGGAGAGTATTGCTGGTACTGTTACAAAAAAAGTTTTGATTACTTGGGTCCTTATTTCTTAGAACCTGCCGAATTCACGAGCGCTACCATTAATCTCTTATACGACCCACTCGTCTCTGATGCGACCCGTGCGTCCAATTTCTTCTTTGTTCTTCTCAGATATGCCTCCTTGATGGCCTCCATGCGTCTTGGGTCCCATTGGGCGCGGACAATCCTATCAGGTCATATATACATGCTTTTACAACACGGATCACGATGGCGGGACGTACCTCCAAACAAGTTGTTTGTCCTTCGTCCCCATACCCACCATGGCTTGATCGATAAGCTTTGCATCACGCCAGATGCCTTGACCATCCCGTTTGGGTTTAGCGCCTTCAACGATGTAGAGGAGTCCAGCACGCATATGGCCAGAGCTATCCCATTGGTTAGGCGACGCATACATATTATGAACAAGAAGCATACGAACAATTCTGACTTGATGACCTTACTTAAACTCTTGTACTTATTTCCGTACATGCCGATGCTAATTTCCCCTATTCAATGAATGATATGTGAGGGATGTTAGCTTTGGTACTTACATTGCAGTGAGGTGAGCTTGCGAGCGGTTAATTAATATTTCGCAGAACGCCATCTGATATATATGAGAGATGAGTGGGCGATAAAGTGATTAGTAACACTACCTCATCGGTCCCAAGCTTCGCCTGCCCAGCTTTGTATAGGGTGTCCACATCCCTCGCAACTTCAGCCTGATTGACTGGTGTATTGTCCAAGGGACGGTTAGCGTTTAGAGCCATTATGAACACTGTCAGATTTCTTAATTGAAAATAATACTCATGTGAATGAAAAATACTTGCTGCGCTCAGTCTTCCCACTTAGATCCCCTTTGACCTTCTGTGAGAGATCTCGACCATATCTATGGCGATACGCATTTACCAGCAGGCGGACTTCGGAACTGGGTCTACCGAGAATTAGCTCGGTGAGCAGAGCCTCGTTTGTCCTAATTTTGACCTTAAGTAACAATGGAGGAAAAGTTATCGGCAGTGGCCTCTTACCCGGCTCCGGCTAGTGCCTGGTGCACGAGCTCTACATCCCACCAAAGCGGGCCCGCTATGAGCCCGAGTAGAGCCATCCTGCGACCCGGATTTATTAGCGTTCTGGCTCATGTGGATGAAGAGTATCATTTACCTGAAATAGCTACTGGTTTCACTCTCGACGACGGCAGAAAGTTTCTTTCCAACTCTCGCCATGAAAAATTCTGCAAGTGCATCCATTTTAAGGGCGGAAAGTGGCACGAGCGTTGTGATCACTGTCCAATTTAAATTTTGAGCCGAAAGCTTATACGACGAATGGCGTCGTGGAAGAAATATTTTGTGGAACTTACGCATGGAATCATTAGTTCCAAATCCCTTCGTTGCCTTTCTAATAGCTTCACAATCTGCGTTTGGATCGTACCCTGGCACCTTTTGCACGCCATACTGCGCAGGCGGGGCGAAGGGATCTGGAATTGGCGAGCCAAGGTACCATAGGGGAGCTTGGGGAGGCGGATAATACCCTTGTGGAGGGCCTTGAAAATGAGACGCAGGGGGGCGATTGGAATATGCCTGCGGCGAATTATACTGGGAGACTGGCGGAGCAAAGGGGTATGGCGATTGGCCCGGAGGGGGTCCAGGAGGAGGGGCATAAGATCCGGGATATTGCCCCGCAGGTGGTGCGTAACCCCCTTGAGGCGGTGCATACCCTCCCTGGGATACGTATCCTGCGCCGGGATGATTCGGGGGAATTGGTGGAGGCGGGCCGTTACCCGGGTATGGTGACGAGTTCATAGGTGGCGCTCCTCCCTACGACAACGTTTTAGACTTGTATATTAATCTGATAATCGATAGGTATTTCTGACCTGGAAGGGCATTCCGATGGGTACTCCAGGTGTCTATTTCAATCAGAGAGTCAAAGTAAATTCATGAAAGTTTATGGTACACACGAACGGGTGCATTCGCATAGTAAGAATTCTGAGGAATGTGTTACCGATCAGCTCAAGAGTCAAAGAAGCGAATAGGTGAGATATGCGAATGTCTACGTACATGTTGCTGAGGATGGTAGGCCATTAGAATAAGGGTCGTCGAGGACAAATGATCAAGGATTTGGTGACTCGACTGTAGTATTTATAACAGAATGATTACTGCAGTACGGACTTCTGAGAACAGGATCTCTGGTCGGATAGGTGTGGCAGTGAATTGCTGTGCGGACTCGTCTTCTGAGACGAGATAGATTACGTGGCTTCTAAAGAAACCAGGAACGTGAATTGAGGTTACACGTTGATAACAAAATCATTATACTTTACGGTCGACTGCGAATGGTAAATTTGAGGCGTGCAAGGTGAGGATGATTAAGAGCACTTATATAGAGTCTCAACTGGATTGCGTCATCTCTGATTGCAACAACTAAATCAGATAAGATAAGATGCGAACAGCCACGTGTGAATTTTAAATTTATGCGCAGACCCAACAGCCTGAAGCCCTTTCTTGGAGGAAAGGTACCTGCCTTCGGGCCCTAATTTTACCATGCTTTCGTTAATGGAGATATCTACATTTACGCAATTTTTAGTAAGTATACAGTGATTGATAAATCGAGACTGAGAAAGGCGCTCAACTGACGATGTGATGTGCATCTGCTGTTGAAGGGGAAACGAGTTTATTTTTAGATTGTGACACGGCCCACGTGGTCCCCGCCTGCCCTGAACTTCACTGGAAGACACCCAGCCTTAACACTAATCCACTCTCGAATAGCAGAAAAAATACAGACCTTAACCTGATGTGGTCCGTAAGTTGATAACTAACCTTCTCTTCTTTATTCAGAATTACACAAGGACTCGTTTGAGGGGATTTGTCTCCCAACATGCCAGTACCAGATCGCAAGTTTTACCTACCGGACCTTGCGGCTCTCGGAGCTTCATGTTTGCAATCAGATGTTAGTCTTTCTTCTTGCCTCCCCTTCGTAAAGAAATCAAGGTAAAAACCTATCGGTGGTATTTCAAGTACATTGACCAATCATGGTTTTAGGTCCTAGCTGCCAGGGCGGAAGCCAATGAAGCCTTCGCTGACCTCTACGAGCTCATGAACTACTTTCGACGAGAGCCGATCTTGGCCCATTATCAATAGCTTCAAGGTATATTTTTCCGTCTCTTAGATGCCACACCACCCCCGGCTTGCCAAAATCCCGTGCAACGGCGGGCTGCCAATCTCGCCACCGTGGCGCTACAGGGCATTGTAGAGATATGCACATACCTAGGTAGCACTTTGCACAGCGACACATCACGCCTCAGCATCACATTCCTGCGTTCCTGGCCCGCTTTTTGGAAGTGGGTACTGTTTCTGTATTCCCAAACCAGCATGAGCTTGGGCAGGTCTTCCACAACGCCCCTCAATAAATCTGATCAGAGAATAATGACTGTGACCGTTCGCATTATCTCGAGGTTTTTCGCCTGGCCACCCACAACAATTTGCAAGACTATCCAGGCCACATCGGGTATGTTCCTAGTGGTCGCAAACCTTTGGATAAAGCAATGCGAGCGTATAGATGACGACGAGCGTGCAAATGACTGTGCAGGGATCACAGGCGTCCTTGCGGCTTTTTTTGAGAAGGACTTGGATCGCTACCCCAAGGAGTTTATTGAAATCGCAGGTGGGGACAGGGAGGTTGCCTCGAAGATCCTAGTAATTATGCGCCTCGCTTGCCAGGGAGGACAGCCTTGGATGGTACCGTTCCCCGTGCTCACCAACGTCTGTACAATCATTGCAAATTGCACTCCTGGAGTCTATAGCTATCTTCTGTCGCGCAATTTCATGCGTGAATTCTGCGAAGCGCTTAAATTCTTCGCTTCGAATAAGGTCCACCATTCAATTACTCTCACACAACGATGTCTCTGCACTTTTCCAGTGATCGATTTCTTTGTTGAAACCGTGGCTGCCACTGATGGGTTTAAGTGGATCATCGAAGCAATCCAAGCGGACCTCCTTACTTCGATCCTTCGGTGCACCAGGTGGTCAATTGATTCAATGAATAACCAATGTGTGCGGGCCTTGAGGGTCATTTTACCATACCTTGTGTATCGGTCCGTTCTAAGGGCCGTCGGCCGTGCGTTACAGGATCCTGTGCTCCGCCAGACCGAGGTGCAGGTCCCACTGGAAGCCAGAGATTTCTAGACCACTTGGGCGTTTTTCAGAAGAACCGTTAAAATACAATTGGAAATCGGGGCGGGCTTTGATGAGGCAGGGAAATTCTCGCAACTCTGTTCGTCACCAGATGTGAGTTTTCTCCCTATAGGTTCCATATTCCTTATGTATATGATGTCAGTGCTCGGCGGTGGAGACAACTGAGAGCTTTAGGTTCTGTGCCGCTTGCCACGAAGCCTATTACTGTTCGAAGTCCTGTCAGAAAAATCACTGGAAATCAGGAAAACATCTTGTGGAGTGTGAAAACTTCGAAAGGATAGATTATGTACGTACTGTGAGCTGTCCAACAATACAACAAGCTCAATTCACAGGAACGTTACAAATAGGAAGGCATCACCTATATCTCCGCGAGATCATGCATTCTTTGTTCACCTTTCGGGTGAGATGATGGATCGTCACTATGATGATATTATAAAAATGAGAGACAGGTACCTGTGGGATGAGCCGTCTGCCAGGCTCGCGTTCATGATATTGCTTGACCACGCCGACTTCCCTTCAACGATTGGCGTCTGCACGTCCGATGCCTTCCTCAAAGGCCTCAATGAAATGACACCACGGTACCTGAAATTGGCCGTTGAGAAGGTCGGCATCGCTCCGGTTGATGAGACGCCAAGACCCCGGGACTCGACGATTGTGTATTTGTCGATCAAGGTGCCGTATGGAAGTGAGAGGCTGGTGGTGCCAATGCGACCGGAGCGAGTGAGCGAGATGTTTGGGTGGAACAATCCCCAGCCTGGTCGACAGAGTGGGGTGGAGGTGGTGAATGAGTTCATTGAACGTCCTTTGACGGCGGAAGAGGAGAAAGAACTGGCGCAACTTCGCGAGCTTGATAGGCTTGTTCTGAGTTGGAGCCATTACTTGTGATTTTAATGTGAGACTTGTCAAGATATATGTAGTGTTTAATTCATGTGTATTTTATCGTTGTCAGCAAGCTGCAGCTGGCGCCCAGGAAAGGGTGGTGCGTTGTTTGTTCCTATTTGCTTTGCCTGACTGTAACACTTCGGACTTTGGATGTGAAATTGGTTCAACGCGTTTGCAAGTTCAACGAGATTTTTGCCAAGTTGATTCTCAAGTTGCGGATCTTCGAGTTAAAATTCAAGGGTGAGTCGTGACTTATATGCTGACTATAGGCAATATCATTTTTGGAACGTCTTCACATTAACATCGACCGAAAGAACGGCGGGTATCGCTTAGGGTTGCTTCGGAGAAGCTAGATTCTATCCCCCTTTACTCAGTACCAATAATCAGAAGCATTTCGATATATATGTCTAATCCCGAACGCCTCAAGGGCATTGCACTGTACGATTATTATTATTTTTAATTTGTCTACCCCATTCCCACATTGTCCTTTTTTTATAGTTCCCATCTAATCTAGGAATATGACCCAGGAAGCAGTCAACAGCCACACGGACATTTATTTATACTTTGCACCCAATAACACGAATGCCATCAGCTGCCGAAGTTTACTCATCACGAAACCGTCATAATTCGGATTAGTGGCGACGAGGAAAGCGCCTGTCACATGGCCATCAATACCTTGGGGAGCGGCGCCTCGTCGTGCGATTCTCTCGATGAACTTGTGAGTAACTCTTATCATCCTTCTGCGCCAACCTTATGTTCGTTGTTATAGTCTAAATACCGTTGGGTGACTGGGGCGCACCTTCCTTACCATACTCGGGCAGGCTCGGTTCCTACTGATACAGCCATCCACATCATTTATCCCTTCCATATCTCTTGATTGTTCGCGACTACCAATCACGTAGAGTTGGCCTCGTACCGGGGCAAGCGTGCTAGGCGGTCCCCATCGATTGTTAGGATGAGCCACCCATATAGTGGGGCTGCGAGTTACATATATGCGAACGATGTGAGTGGTCAGATTCAGATTTTGACACCCTCGGCACTAACCTGCGAGGAGCAGTATGTAGACCCTTATCCTAGACGTGATCAGGGCCCGTACTCTCACATGCGCAGTGTCATCCCGGTACGGATACGATATGCCAAACGTTCCGCCACAGATATTTTTTTAACGAGAAAGCAACATTTACAGATGCATTCTTTGATCGATGTCCATGAACCTTGGCCCCAGGAAGATCCCAACCGGATATCTAGAATGACCGACCAGAGGACATCCAATTGGGGAAGCGAGGGTGGCATGCTATCTTCCGAAGTGCCGCGGAGAAACTGGAAATCGAGAGCTACTGTTTGGCATAAAAACCTCAGGGTGAGTGAATGCGTTTCGAAGCTGTAAGTACCAGCTAAAGCTACAACGTGATGATGAGATTCGAGTGCAGAGAGCCTTGAAGAACTTTCGAACCATGTTTACCCTTCGGTTTCCCCCATGGATAGTCCCTGCTCGACCACCTTTATCCACCGTACAATCGGGTAGTCCAGTATTTGGCTTCTGACGAAATACCCCACTCCTTTGCTTAAACAAACTATAGCGAACATTACTAGCATTTCTCTGTATACCTTTCTGTGTTGTACTACATAGTGACATTTTAAATATTGTTTTAAACCAAAAATTTTGTTCAAGGCAGGAATCGAAATCAGGGGTTCGGCAAAAAAACAAAACTCCGCCCAAAAACTGTGTGAAATTGGGTGAGTCTGGTTGGTCGTTGTATTCGACGACGAGCAGCCCTTTTAAATTTACCTATCACCTGCGGGCTCTAAGCCCTTTGTTTTATATTTTCCTCTCTATTCTCCACACTATTCTCAGGGCAGATGCTGCGAATCGTGTCTACGGTGTCGCGGCCGTCCTCTACGGGTCGTCTCGGAAAGGTTGTGGGCACACAACATTGTGCGTGAACAGTTTTCTTTTCTTGTTCTGAAGCTTGACGTGTTCATCACAGCCCGTCGAACCTTTGCATCGACTTCAGCGAAGCAGGCAGACATCACGCTTACGGTGGATGGGAAGGAGGTAACGGTACCGCAGGGTGCGTCTTAGGAACACGTCATTGCGGAGGACGAGCGTTGAACAGATGTTTTATACAGGTTCTGCTCTTATTCAGGCTTGTGAGGCTGCTGGGGCTACAATACCACGGTACGTGCTTATGGGTTCTGTCATATGAACACTAACTAAGGGATTTCGTGGTACAATAGGTTTTGTTATCACGAAAGGTATTGGATGAGTTTGCTGTTCAACAATAGAATTAAGGCTAACTAATGTCGTAGGCTCGCCATTGCTGGCAACTGTCGGTGAGGGCTTACCAAGCGCCGAGGTTGTACATCGCCGCTAATTTTTTTTTTTCCAGTATGTGTCTAGTCGAGGTCGAGCGGTCACCAAAGCCAGTCGCATCTTGTGCCATGCCCGCCATGCCGGGGTCCAAGGTTTGGACAAACACACCGATGGTGCACGAGGCCCGGTGAGAATCCTAATGTCTGTGAGCTCAACGCGACTAACTTTGTTACAGTGAGGGCGTCATGGAGTTCCTGCTCGCGAACCACCCGTTAGACTGTCCTGTCTGCGACCAGGCGGGGGAATGCGACCTACAGGACCAAGCGATGCGATACGGGTCGGACCGTACCCGATACCACGAGATCACTGGCAAGCGGGCGGTTGAGAATAAGGATCTGGGGCCGCTGGTGAAGACATCGATGAACCGGTGCATTCAGTGCACGCGGTGTGTGCGGTTCGCGAACGAGGTGGCCGGAGTGGAGGAGCTCGGGACCACGGGGCGAGGCAACGACCTCCAAATTGGGATGTACGTCGAGAAGACGATGGACTCAGAGTTGTCAGGCAACATCGTGGATCTTTGCCCCGTTGGTGCACTTACGAGCAAGCCGTACGCGTTCCAGGCGCGGCCATGGGAGCTGAAGAACACCGAGTCGATAGATGTTATGGATGCACTTGGGTCCAACATCCGTGTAGACTCGCGTGGTGTGCAGGTTATGCGGATCCAGCCCCGGACGAACGACGACGTCAACGAGGAGTGGATTAGTGACAAAACTCGGTTCGCGTACGACGGCCTAAGGTTCCAGCGGTTGACTACCCCTCTCGTGAAGGAAGGCGACCGTTTCGTTCCTGCTTCCTGGGAGGACGCTTTGACCGCCATTGCCAAAGGGCTTGCCGCTTCCGGTGCACAAGGGGATGAGATCCAGGCCATTTCTGGACACCTTGCGGATACGGAAGCCATGGTCGCTCTGAAGGACTTGGTGAACCGCCTTGGGTCAGACAACCTTGCCTTAGACCAAGTTGGTGGAACTGCAGCCCCTATCCATGGCGTCGACGTACGCTCCAACTATCTCTTCAACGCAACCATTCCTGGTGTAGAGGAGGCTGATGCCATCCTGCTCGTTGGCACGAACCCACGTCACGAAGCTGCCGTCCTCAACTCGCGTATTCGCAAGAGTTGGCTCCACACAGGATTGGAGATTGGGCTGATCGGTGAACGCATCGACACCACATACGGATACGACTACCTCGGTGGAGATGCCAACGCCATCTCGGAGTTCATTACCGGCAAGGGCGAGTTCGCCAAGAAGTTCAAGGCTGCCAAGAAACCCCTCATCATTGTTGGTAGTGCTCTGGCCGAACATCCCGATGCTGCTGCGACCTACAATGCATTGTCAAGATATGTGGAGCTCAACAAGAGTACACTTGTCACACCAGATTGGAATGGCTTCAGTGTTCTACAGCGTGTAAGTATTCGCTGAATTCCTTTTCATAAACTACGGAGTGTTAACCGGATACCTGTTAGGTGGCCTCCCGACCTGCTGCGTATGAAATTGGCTTCGTGCCCTCAAAGAAAGCCTCCACCACAAAACCCAAATTTGTCTACCTACTAAACGCTGATGAGGTTGACCCCAAATCGATCCCCCAGGATGCTTTTGTCGTGTACCAGGGCCACCATGGAGATCTCGGTGCACAACTAGCGGATGTCTGCCTACCCGCTGCCGCCTATACCGAGAAGTCAACGACATGGGTCAACACAGAAGGTCGCTCGCAACTCGGGCGTGCCGCCGTGCCTCCACCCGGTGCATCACGTGAAGACTGGAAGATCATCAGGTGTGTATTGACGATGCCCCAAGCCATCCTTATCGAATTTGACATATTCATGCAGGGCCCTTTCCGAGGTTGTCGGTTCTCCACTACCCTACGAGGACATTCTCGAGATCCGCGATCGTATGTGGGAGATCTCACCCACCCTTGTGAGGTACGATGTCACAGAACCGACCTCTGCTGAAGTGGCACTGGCGGGGCTCAAGGCCTTGTCGGTACGGACAACCGGAGCCAAAATCTCTGGTGCTATCTTCCAGAAGCCAATTTCCAATTTCTACCAGACGGATCCTATATCCCGAGCGTGAGTCTCCTCGTTCATTCTCGACTCGCCGACTGACATAAGATGTTTGCCGCTCCAGATCTGTGACCATGGCTCAATGCACGCGGTCGTTCGTGAAGGGTGAAAACTACGGCTTTAGTGAATTTGGCAAAGCATCAGAAGCTGCCTTCGCATAACGATCGGTCGTGTACATAGAAAAGTAGGAAAGCTGCGCAAAAAACTCATTTCTTTCATCTCTACCCTGCATTCGCGGTACCTCCAGTTTTGAAGAAGAGCGCTCAGATGGCAGAGGATCGGGTGAATTAGGGAGCATGTTCCGCGTTTATCCTGACAGCTTTCACTTTGGGTGACGCAAACGCGCACTTGCAAATTAGTCCGCTACGATGCTGCCGCTCCCTTATTGCCGCCCTACTCAGGGTAGGTATTGATAGACAAGTCAAGTGTGCGGCGCATTTTCCTCCGTCGATTAAGGGCAGATGTGGTGGGCCGGCGTTGCTGGCATATCCATATGGGCTAAAATGAGTTGTTGGTCGTTACCGGCATCCGTCAGCGTTAGATTCGCCTCGCCAACAGCCCGACCTCGTAACGTTACTTCTAGGCCTCAACTTCGCAACGCCCAACAGATGTTCCACTGATTGAGCCTGCCAGGTCCGCAAACTATGTAGTGATCAATCCGTTTCTCTAACTTGTCGAGTACGGTCACCTGCTCAATCCCGACATCAGCGATGCGTCATACGTAGCTTTCAATTGGCTGTCGTGTCAACGTCGGTATGCCCATTGGAAAAGCCAATCAGGCAGTAAGTATGAATGGCGGTTGATATCATCTGATCCATTCTGATGTCCTCATTGGTAGGTTTCGTCCGATCAATAGCTCAAAGCCAATCCAATGATAGGGCCGCTGGGATACAACTACGAAGGGAACCGAATAACGTCGTCTCAGTTCTGGGCAAGTAACTTGCAATGGAGTACTTGTGGGTCGTTCATTTTTATGCAAAATCCAATCTCGAAACATTTCACCAGATTTGACAGTAACCATTGCGGTTTCTAATTAGTTCACTTGCAGCCAAAACTCAAATAACCTTACATTGCCCATAGAAACCGGCGGCTGGGGACTGGGCTCGACAATAACGTCATGGGCGTCTGAACGTATTCTTGACCGAAGTCGATCCGAGGGGGTAAAATCGTCCCTAACCCCCATTGTGAGTAACTGACAGTTCCCATTGCCACCAAGCATTCCGTGTTTCACATTATCATGCTCGACTATATATATCAATTCGATCCATCCTTTCCCAATTTCGCCCTCTTACGCGCCCAACTGCACCTACTACAGAACTACCGTTTACCATGACAGTCACTCCGCTTTACGTTCCTCAGGACGTAATCAACAGTATTGTGAATGAGCTGGATGATGACAAGCAAGCGCTTTCGAAATGCTCAATCGCCGCTCATATCTTTTGCGAACCTTGCCAACGACATCTCTACGCCCGAATCGACCTCGACAATAACGCTGAAGATGGAAACCGTAAGCTGGAAGAGACCCTCACAGAATACCCCCATATCCAATTCTACATCCGACACCTTCGTCTCCGCCTGATTTCCCGGTATGGCCGGGTGCTGGATGAAGGCGCACTCCCTGAAATCCTTCACATGTTACCTCGTGTGCATTCATTCAGCCTGAGCCATGGGATCACAACCGGGTTGCTCCATTTTGGAACCTTATCGCAACCGCTAAAGGCGTCGATATTCGACCTCTTGCAGTACGGGCAGCTTACCCGCGTGGAACTCTCTCATCTGCAAGAATTTCCCATATACTATTTTAGTCGGTGTTCACAGTTGAGGGAGCTGAGTCTTTCAGATGTCAACCCATTCCACAACGATCTATATTTTGAACCCAATCCAGAATTGGTCCCCGTCTCGAAACCTCTCCCGAAAACACAACTCCAGTCTCTTTCCCTCGAGATGGAGTCGAACCCGTCATGGTCATTTGTCCACCCGCAGACTTTCCACCATATCCGGTCGTCCATCGATCTCTCCCACCTGACCTCAATAAACATCGGCCACTTGTTCGTCAACGAGGAGATTGATGAATGCCGGAAAATATTGGAATCTACCAAGTTCCTAGAAGATCTCACTCTCACCTTGGATCTGAGCCACGGTACGAATGTCACCTCTAGATCCACTGCGCTACTAATGCATTCGCCCTCATAGCCTCCAGCCCGCCAAAAGTGCTGTCATTTGACATCCCATCTCTGATCAGCGTCCGCAGCATGTCTGTCGTCATTCATAATGGCTCGCACTCAACTACACCTCTTCCCATGAGATGGCACACCCTCAGTTGGCTTCACGATACTCTGCGGGCGGTGTCTCACACGAGCCACATTGAGGTTTTCAGGCTCATGGTGGGAGATCAGACAGTAGACGACACTGCACGGAGCGATGATGTGAAACTCTGGAATGGGATGGATTTGGCGTTGGCGAGCAAAGCGTTCCCTTATTTACGGAGTGCCTCCTTTACTTTCGATACACAGAGAGAGAAACCTGGGGATTTATCGAGTTTCCTCAGCAAACGTATGCCTCGCCTTTTGTCGAAAGGTATAATCTCTATAGTGTGGGATAACCATCAACCTCCGACTGAAGCTTGAGGGTTTGGTAGTACCGAGTGTGTATTTGTACCCATGACGTGCAAGAATATATTATATCATACGTATCACAATAACGTATTACGATACCAGCTACATAGTGGTCGACATCTGGGGTATGATAATGTGTACAGAAAGCATAGTGTAAGGAGGCAAAAAAGCATGTAACTAGTGGTCTGGCAATACAGAAGGGGTAACACATCGGGAGGTGGGCGATGGAAGTTTAATAGACCTCGTTCATACAATATCCACATGGGATATGACGATTTTTAACGCAAATCCACGATTTCGAGAGACATGTCTTTCATTTGTACGTGTCCCTTATCTGCGTCCTAGATCACCACAATTAGTCTGGAACACTTGGGCCCGAAAGGCTAGACGTACCGTGTATATGGGCAAATCGGGATGGGGGTGGAAAGCTTCTTTGGCCGTACACTCTAAAACTGTTTTCAGGCCAGGTGGGTCTGTGAGGCGGAAAATACCGAAGCTAAAGCGAGCGTCAGTCACACAAGATAAGGGGTAACGAAGGCGAATCGTACTTTGGTGTAGATTTTGGTGCACAGACGACCGCGAAGGACTCTGGGAGCATGCGTTGGAAGCCGGAATGGGTATGCAAATCAACCGAGGACATGAAACCTGCATGCGAAAGTGAGTTCTCCACAAACATGAATCCTTGTTCAGCTTACACGATTGGGAGGGGTGTGTATGAATCTAAGAAGAAAAGAACTCAGTAAGGTAACCCACCTGAATCAAACAGGACAAAACATACCCATCCAAGAGTGATCAGGTTCCTTTCCTCTGTGAACTGCATAACCAGCTCCTCCTCATCCATGGTACATGTGTCACTCGTGGAGTGTTGCTTCGGGATCAACAAAGTCGTCACCACGAACTTCGTCCCCTTGTCCTTCCCGAGTAACAGCCCGCACGTCTCCAAGTTCATGTTCGTATTAGCCTTGGCGAGCGTCAGGAAACGCGGGAGACATTCACGAGGCATAGTGACAGTCCGCAGGTTAGGCGATGGATCGGATGGGTTTGTAGATCGCGTAATGCGTTCGGACTCGGACCGGGAGTGGTGCGGCGCGGAGACGGGGGGTAGTGGAGGCACCGTTTCGGGGACAGGAGGCGCAGGCCGAGAAGGGCCCGGGTAAGACGGATACTGCACTGACTGAGGATGCGGCGAGTGCGACTTCTGGCGGTGGTGGTGAGGCCCGGGTGGCCCGTAAGGATATGACGACTGTGTGGGGGGTGCTGAAGGGGCGGGCAGCATGTTCTGAGGGTACAGATCCTTCGAAGACGAGTCCGGTACAAAGAACAACGAGGGGGGTACAGACGGCCGGACGGCGTGGTCGTTTTGAGGCCCGAACATCGAGTTGAGCGAAGGCCAATACCCCTGGCGCTTCTGGTGTTGCGACATCAGCTGTGGGTAGTGTATTCGACCCCCTTCTGCGGCCGCAGGTGAGGTCGTCGTTATTGGCGGAGGGTACGATGGGCTGCACGTATGATAAATGTCCATTCCGATATTAAAGTATAATTAGTTTCAAAATTCCGAGTCCACGTGGGGAACACGCACCTCCTCGCAGGTGCCCGACTAGGCGTTCGACTGCTCTCAATTGCCTTTTGTTTACCTGCACGACGCCAGTCGTGCGTCCCGTTGGTTGTCACCGATTCCGAATCGGTAGAGTCCCCTTCGTAGCGTGTTGGGCTTTCCAGGGGCATGATTGACGGAATATTATCCAAATGCTCCACGAAAGACGGTGGCCGCGATTTCTGTGCTGCCGGGGCTTGCAGGCCTGGTGTATAGGCTGCTTGTGTCGGAGTCGTTGCGTAGAATGAGGAAGATGGCGTCGATGCGAGAGAGGAGCTGGCAGTCGAAGTAGAATAGCTCATAGGTGGCGTGGACGATAATGACGACGGCGTGTGGTCCACCGTCAGCCCAGTATTGTTAACAGTGATGTTGTGCCTGACAGCCCGCGCTGCCTCATCTGCCTCTTGCTGACGCCGAGAAATCCCGTCCTGCTCCTGCCTCCGCTTCTGCTCCCGCTTCCGTATGATCTCCTCTTCACGCTGCCGCATCTCTTCTTGCTGCCATTGGTATCGATCATATCCATCTTGTTGTCGCCGTCCATCTGCCACTGGCGTCCTCGAACGCCCAGTGTTCTGTGGCCGAGAGAACGTGTAGTCCACGCCAGCGCTCTGAGAATGCCCCGCCGCATCCCGCGCAGCAGACTCCTTCCTGTGATCTGGTGCCGCTGCAGAGGCACGCACCGTCGTCCGCTGCCGCTGCCGATCCTCTGCTTCCCGCAGGAGGCGCTGCTCCTCATTATGCCTTGCCATCTCTTCTGCTGCGATCCGCCTTTGCTCCTGCACATCCCGCTGGTGATCTCGCTCCTTTCCCCGTGCCCGATGCTCGTCATGGCGTCGTTCGGGCTGGCGCTGACTGTGTTGCCTATTCAGCTCGCGGTACTCGTTGTCGTAAGACCGGCTCTGACGGGCCTCTGGAGTCCGTTCCTCGTTGGGATGTAGCTTCACCCATCGTTCGTGCCGTTCGAGCAGGGTAGGCTTGAGTTCGCTAAGGTGGTCAAGGATATCTTGTCCGTTCTGTAAGTAGAAAGTCAGAACTTTATTGGCTACAAGTCCGAGGTAAATTAAATGCATTGTGTCGCGATTGTTCACGATCGAGGCCCTAGAAAGGCATCATGTAAGGAATAAACTCACCAATCCCAGGTTGTATCGCTGAGTGGCGTTGAGCAACGTGTGGTAGTCCCGATGAGTTGGCAGTTTCTCCAGTACGAGTGTCGCCGCCTTTGCAAATTCCACAAAAGCGCTCTCCAGGTCGCCCTGCTTCACATCCTCCTTTCCTGCCTTTCGATACCGTTCGGCAATCCGCAAGTAATGCTTTAGCTCCCTCGTTTCGTCCCAAAGACCGTCTAGAGCCCGCTCAGCGAGCTCAGCAATTGTCGCTGGACGCTTCGATGGACTCGAAGAGTATTGGCGTGAATTTTGAGTCGACAGGTCCATTTGCGGTGGTGGTTTAGAGCAAGAAATCGCAGCACGCCAATCTCCTCAACTCGCTGCGTATACCGGGTCACGTGCCAAGAATCCTCAGTAAAGGTGGCCGTTCAAGCGCTAGTCTTGGTATTTAATGCGAGTAATATTATAGTAATGGACTCAGGGGGGAGAGGTTACAAGAGAACGTATTGGTGTTGTAATTTTTTCTAGAGGAAAATTTAGAGGGGGAAATGCAGCGCCGCCCAACATTGATAATCATATATATGATTCAGAAGTGTCAGTGAAGCAGTGACATATACAAAAGAAGTGATGTATCCAAACATATTCGATGGTGCCGGAGTGAGCCGCAGTCGAGACCACCACTAGCTCCTGATGATCTGTAGTGCCTGTGCAGAGAACTAGAAGGATTGCCGAAACACCATCAAAAAGGAGGCTGTGTAATAGTACGTGACTGACACACCATGGTGGATTACAAAAACAGACGGTCCGCAGAGCACGTGGGGAACGCATAGCGGGCGTTTACCAAGCAGCAGCCAGCCATAAAGGGATGGGGAAGGTCTATATTGCATGTCAAAGGCCATAGTGCAAGAATGATGTGTTGGCAAGGAGCAGCATACCCCATTGCAACATATTTCGATGGACAACACTAGCTGCTGTTCTGAATCACAGGATTCACCAATACCCAACCGAAGGATCTGAGGTTGGATGGGATGATAATTGTTCCAAAGAATAGCCGCGAAGGACAGAAAGCAAGACCATTCCTGGCAAGGGATTCGGGAAACCCAGGATCAAGTTGGATGAGCCTTCCGCTGGGTGCACGGGATAGTGACGAAAACCCAACCTAGAATAAGATGTGTGGCGAGATGAACACACTAATCATCCTGCATACCGCGGCTCCAATTTTGTGCCATGCAACGCATCCGCCGGCACCTCGATCGAGCTCCAAAAGTACATAGTTGTGTCACCATTCTACATCGATCTGGTGCTGCGCGGAGCGGCCTTTTCATTTCACATTCAGAATGTGGGGTTCCGCAATGCGTGGGTTTCAAGCTGAGGGAGACTGCCACGGGGTAATCGATTGGTCCGCGGGTTCTTGAAGCCAAGAAATTTCGAGGAAAGGAAATCGATCTGCATCGTACAATAAAACCCTATGGGCAATCATCAAAGTTACATTAACTTGAGGCCATCAGTGAAGCTGATATAGTACTAGAATCGGTGCATCCGAAAATTGATGTGCCAAGGTATGGAGGCGGAACCTCCACAATGTATCGCTCGAAGTGATATGGCTTAGGCAGGTTTCAGGATTGTTGAACTGTTTGGCATCAAAATCTTCTAAAACGATCAAATCAAATGATTGACCAACAAACAAAAAGGTGAAGACAATCACGTATTAGATGACCGACCGAGCACTTATGGATAATCTTTACCCCGCATTTTTAAGACATTAATGAAGTCAACGCTAACCTCCTATGGGCCCGAGGATGGGTGGAGTACTCTGTGATACTTGACAATGTTCAAGTACTCGAGGATTTCTTCGCTGATGAGTTATCCGTGCTGATGAATATGTATGATTTTCCAAATGCTGGGGGAGCTACAACTGTACTTGAAACGTCGCGGTCGTCCGTCACTAATGAGGCTCATCCCCCTTCAAAGGACAAGAGGTAGTTTGGCCACTTGTGATGACCGAGCTTCAATTCATGGGCAAACCGGGCGACCTGGGCGGCTGACGCTATTGAAGTGAGTGGGTATCAAGACCAATTCAAAGGTATGAATATGAGGTATAACGCGGCAATAGACCGCAGTGAGTCTGTCATCGTTGCTGTTTGCAAATGAGACGAACACTGAGTGTTCGCAATGTCGATAAGCCTAACCTCGCCCGCAGGAGGCCAAGCAGGTGGCATGATACTAATGCTCCCAAAAGCCCCCCTGGGAGCGTCCCCCCTTCCTTGAAGAAATCAGAGCTAAGGGGTGCTGGGATATACATCGTAGTGCAAAGAAACCTTCGTTAGTGTAGTTCAAGTACGGGAGGTACCTTGCTGTAGTTACCAGGTATGTAAAATTGCATATGCTGTTTGTGGTCCGGGAATAGACTCCTGACCAGCCGTTATAAAAGAGACAAAACCTCGATATAACCTTGGCTCTTAGAATTGATGGATCGGTCATCAATCTGGTCCAGGAAGAGGCAGACGAGTGTCGAGAGAATTCCAGAACGAGCCCACGGCTGGGTCGTTGGGGCGTACACATACGAACGCAACAAAGGAGGATCACGGGGCTAGGTCGTTGATGCCGTTCAACTTTCAGTATGGTTCCAGGATCGGAGACTGGATGTTGGGTTGAGGGAGTATCGGCGTTGTACGTGAGCACTATGGGGAACTACTGGATTATAGTGGTTCACTACTTGGGGTATCAGTTAGTCTGTATGGAGTTTGAGAAAGGCGATCACACGACAGCGAGCGTCCGACCACGAATATGCGCATGCGCATAAACAATCAGTAATCCAGCCTTGATTCTCCGGTTGAGCACTTATGTTACATCGGTGCATCCGCTGGTGGGGACCTGGTATGGAGAATATTCTGTTGGTTGTCACCTAGTAAGTTGACTATATGCGCGCCTCGGACGAGATGTATTTACAACTTCAACAGCGCGTAATATCCAAAATGTGGGTCGTGCGACAGAAGTTTGAAACTTGCTTGTGTCGGAGGATGAAGGGAGGCACTGAGATAGTAGTTTTTAGTTGAGTAATGTCGCATCATTGGTTGAGAGACCATAGATGGTAAAGTTCAAAAGGACTCTGCGTTCCGAACAAACTGCTTTTAGTTGCGGGGTTTGAAAAATGTTTGGTTTTAATCTAAAGACCATATCATGGAGATTTCAGCCCGAGCCTGTGTACAGTAGCCATATAGAATCTAAGTGGAAGGGTGGGGGCTACCAACCATAATCACTTTATGCCTGCACTAACTTCTTCTAGAGGTGATCTACGTATGCTGTCGTCCAATCTCACCATCTTATATACCGAAAGTATGCGTCTGACTTCATTCCAAACTTCCGCACCATAGTAGGAATGGGACTTGATTGTTTCTAGGTATGGAAATAGGCGATCGATATGTCGGGCGATATCCATGAGATGCGAACGACCTGCCTCGGTGGACTGATGGCTGCTGACAGATAGTCGACTGAGATGGTGTGAACGGATGGTAGTGTTCAAAAAAGGGGGAAGGTCGGTGACATCAAGGCCTATCTGGAGATCCTCGAGTCTTTGACATAAATCACAAAGTGACCAAAGGGCAACAATGGTTGTACTTGTTTCAGATAGAGTTGGTTTAAAATCAATGGCATCTGGATCGGCCTTAGGGGGTGCAAACGCGGGTACGCATTCCACTGGGAGATGAAGCATTTTGAGATTGGGGCATGCTAACGCAAGGAGGTGTATTCCCTCATCACATGGGAAGAACTTGCACTGTTGTATTTCTAATCTTTCTAGGCGTTGAAAGGGAGAGAGATCAGAAAATAGGTTTGATGGAGTTGGGTTGATAATGGTATCAGGGATTTTATCCTGGATGATTGTGATCAATTGTAGGGTCAACGACCACCGGGAATTCACAATTTTGACCAATTCTCGCCAGTTATTCAGAGCCTTGATTACTGGCAGAGCCTTGAATCTTGGCGAACGCACCGGTGAATAACCTCGCAAATTATTCGACCGCTTTTTCAACGGAGTAGGGGCCAGAGCTGGATCTGGTACTGCTTCTGATGTAGTCGGCGTGGCAGTAATCACTAATGATTCCAGATTGGTCGTAGCTATCTTCTCAAGAACGAATAAGAGTGAGGGGAACGATGAAGCTATATGGAGAGATCGCAGTTTCCGAAATCCGAGTTCCACATCCCGAAGGGTAAGAGATCTTGGTAATTGGATAACCATGCTTTCAAGATTATCTAACTCCCCTAACTCCCTGAAGTTGTGAGCGTCGATGACTCCCAGTATATCAAGATGTCGGAGGTTTGAGAATTGTCCCAATAGACCTGGTTCGTGGGGGGGAGGTTGTCCGCAGAGCGTCAAATGGGTTAAGCTCGCGTTTCCTTGCTCGGATTCGTACGCAATTATAGCTAAAGCTGGGCTTATTAGTTTGTGAAAAATAATTTGATCACCGCCTATGTTTAAGCGCTTTAAAGTTGGGGATAAGAAGAGCAGGAGATTGGTGTCGCGCTCTGAAGTTGAAGGTGAATTTAACTCCTCCAATGCAGGCAAAAGGAGCGGCCGCAGCTGTGCTAATCGAACATATGTCGACGGAGCCACGTTGGGGCAATCTTGGATGACAGTAAGCTTCTTTACTCGATAGGAGTATGTATCAAAACGCCGCCAGTCTTTTTCATTGAATGGTCCTTGAAGCACCTTGTGGACAGTCAGTTATGAAAGCTGGGACGCTTTAAGATTCCTTACATAGAAGCCGTTGACCAGTTTGAATGGAGGGAGGAGCTTCAAAAGTGGCATTAAGCTGTCAAGTGACTCCCATAAGACATCAAGGGCGAGATCACTGAGCGTTTTGCAAATTAACGCAACAGAAAAGAGGTGGTGCTGGGGGATTGTCGAACCAATGACGAGGTAATCGATTATACGTTTCAGCACGGAAATGTCATCGAAGATAGGATGGGTCTCCAATGCCCCATGGAAAATGTCCGGTGGAGTTTGTGAGGATTCAGCATTCATTGATGGAATACAAGAGAGATAGTCTCAGGTCGATGGGGGTGTTAGTGAGAGGTATGCAGGTATTCACAGCCTTTTTACGCTCCATATATTTGATGATCCGAGCTTCTTTAATGGGTACACAAGATATGCCTTGTTGTCTAAACGTGTTTTTCGGTGTCAGTTGAGTTAGAGTTTGACATTAACTTACGTATGCCACTGGATGTCGGAGTGAGGGCAACTAGACAAAAATATCTATGGGCTACTTTTTCCACCCTGTTCCATAAAAGAAACATAGCGTTAGTTTCGAGTGGTTTCTGTCAGGATACAGCAGATAGGCGTGGCCCCCGCCCAAGTGTTGATTTATCAGTTTACCATTATCTGATCGGTAACGTCAGAATGATTCTCGAAGCCGGTGTGCTTCTTGACCCAGTCACCAGGTAATGTGACAGAATACTCCCAACGAGTAATGTTATATGCCCCTTATGTCGATGTCGGTTCTGAACGTAAGATACAGGGAGATCTCTCACATGAAATTGGTTGACCGGTTTGAAGATGCAAGTGGACTCAAAATGGTATTAAGTTAGGTTGTCAAGGATGAGATCTTTGCATGTTAGAGTAATGGAAAAGAGGCACGATCGGGCGACTGCTAAACCAGTAATGAGTTAGACCATGTGCTTCAGTCTGGACGGCTCTGGAGGATGGAAATTGACTTTAAATGATATACGAGATGCCCCTGGTTGAGCCTGCGAGCTTTTCGTGGCCATTGGTATAGAAAAATTGATGGTGGGTTTTGAAGGGGCAAGGGAATCAAGTCAAATTCTGCTACGTGCCCAGAGGACATTCGGTCGCCATATCGCATTTCGTCATGGGATCCGCGATTCATTTGCACCTCGTTTGAGCATGTTGCTAACGGCTGTGAAACAGTTTAGAATGGCCACATAGGGACAAGCAACAAGATATCTGTCGGGGCCGGAACGAAACGCTGGGGAAATTACTGGTCGAAGAACGGTCTGCATGAACGAATATGTAGAATATCCGTTGAGAGGTACTCGTTGCGCAGATGCCAACCAAAGCGCCGCTGCCTTCCATTCCCATCATACCGAGATGCGTCTGAATCGTGTATTCCGTCCCGATCTTGATGAGTGGTAGGCATCAACCGTGTTTTGGTTCAGTCCATGTGATTCATGCTCCAAAGAGTGGCTTGGGAAAAATGGACTTCGAGTCATGGGTCCTTGTGAGCTGGATGGTCTTGGCAATGGACAAATGCTTAACGAGTATTGTGGACTCTGTTGAAACGGCTGAGGCCAGAACTGCACTCCGAGAACAAACTGTACGAACCAGAATCCAATCCCTGGTTTCGAAACTTCGGGGCTCTTTCGAACTATCATTAGGGGAAATTCCAACACGATATGTCATGATCTGTACCCGAGTTATTTGGGTAAGTCTAGAGTGCCGGTGATTAAATTAGATTCCTTGGAAGCTTCATGTCAGAATATGGCCTTGGGCGCTCCGGCGTCTGCATCCAAGATTGAGAACATTCATCATCTAGAATAGAAGAGCAATAAAAGGTTGTCTCACGCCCATTTCTCCTCCACCAACCCTCAATTACACATACATAGTTCATGAGTCAGGAAGGCTGAAGATATTCGTGAACTGTACTGGGAACAAACGTCGAGTTGAGCTTGCCAAGCGACCCTGATGCCAAATAAGAACAAACCGACACGTCGAGCAATTCAGCTCAAAGTTTCCGTCCCGGCAATAAATTTGCACTTTGCTTTAAGCCATAATACAGGCCAGGACGTGGAAAAAGCGGTAGTAGACCGACCTACTATGCGCCTTAGGGAGAAACGTCACGCTCTAGGATGTTTAGGCAAAAGAAGTGGATACATTTTCCTATTTTGTGTCTTTATTGCGTTTATGCAAACAGGCCTTTACGCAAGACGCAATAACCAGGTTTCACCAAAACATTCTGACCTCACCGACGACGATAGTAAATGGTTACCCGAGGCAAACTCATTGCTGCCATTTTCGACGGATGGACGGCCGAAGAGTTCAATTGACGAACACCCAATTCCGAAGCTCATGGACGCGGCAGAGACTGAGTTCCGGAAGAAATTGGGAGGCCAGAGCAAGACGCTGAAGGCTGCTGTTGCAGAGTATAGAAAGCGGTATAGGCGTAATCCTCCGAAGGGATTCGATGAATGGTGGAGTTTCGCGCAAGAACACGGTGTGAAGATGGTGGACGAGTATGATGGGTTGATGAAAGATTTAGCACCGTTTTGGGAGTTATCCGGGGAAGAACTGAGACGACGCACATTACAAGTGAGTAGGTCTTATAATCTTCTCTCGAATGTACACTCATCTTTTCGAAGGTTGGGGAGCTACCCTCCATCGACATAGTTCGTTTAAGAGGTGGAAAGTCTTCAGCCAGAACGTTCAACGATGATTTTCAAGACTCAGAAGGCGGAGCCAGAGCTTTAGGTTTCCGCGCAATGCTCGAGAAATTCGAAAACACAGTGCGTCATTCCAATTATCCTGGATCCAACATGCTGAAATTCCTCAGCTCCCAGACATGGATTTCCCTATCAACGCCAAGGCCGAAGGACGTGTTCTTGTTCCATGGGAGCATCGAAAATACCCGAACATGACTCTGCAAGATTCCTCCGGTGAATTCTCATGTTAGTCTGGCGGTGTGTCGGGTAGCTAACATGTTTTATAAGCCGGAATCGAAGAAATGCTTGATGGACCCTTCCAACCCGACTGGCAAAATGACGGCAACGTCTGGGAAGCCTGGCGGCGCACTTGTGTACCCACCTCCGCTGCCCGCCGCCTCTTCTCTTCACTTCGAAATTCTTTCTCCAACCAAATTACCAACTACCTCACAACTTTCAGATCTGGGCCGGGGTCAGACTTCGGTTTTGTACCCTCCACCGCTGCCACAATCCTTGATTTCTGCACAAAACCTTACGCTCACTACACACAAGGCCACTTTTTCTCGGATTGGCGTACTATCCCAGCATTATACCCCGTCTTCAGCCCTGCCAAGGCTCAAGGGTTCATGGACATCAGGATTCCCAGTCACTATTACTACGGAAGCACAAAGAGATACACTTACGGATGGGACGCGGTTAATTTGGAATTGAAGGAGGTCGACGATATGGATGTACCGTGGGACAAAAAATTTGACAAGATTTTCTGGAGAGGTGCTACCACGGGTGGAGGCAGCCACCCTCCTGGATTCTCGGCCCAATATCAAAGGCATCGGTATGTTTTCTACTTGCTTTTGTATTTCAAATTTTGATAGTTTGTTACTGTTTAAGGTTCCTACGTATGGCGTCTGATACGTCTACAGCTAATCGCACGATAACCTTCGTAGACCCGCCTAACTCCAACAACTACGTTTCCGTACCCGTACCTGTGTCCCGCCTTAATGAAGAAATGATGGACACTGCTTTTGTGAAGGCGGTTTCGCCCGAATCGTATCCTGGCGGACTTCAAGCCCTCATGGAGTCCCATCGATTTGGTGACTCTGTTCCCCTGGGAGAGCATTGGTCGTACAAATATTTGATCGATCTGGATGGGATGAGTTACAGTGGTAGATTCATGGCGTTCCTCGCAAGTGACAGCGTCCCTGTCAAAGCAACAGTATATGAGGAGTTCTTTAGCGATTGGATACAGCCTTGGTATTTACCCTCATGTTTCTCTTTTTCGGTATCGCTTGTTCATTACACTATTAACAGGGTCCATTTTATTCCTCTTTCGGCGGCGTATAACGAGATATACAACATACACTCATTCTTCTCTGGTCCGACGTACTCCACTCTCCACGCTGCCAATTCGACACAGGTGCACCTTCCTGCGAGAAGACGCAAATCAGTTTCAGCTGATCGACGCCTACGCCGCATAGCCAGAGCAGGGAAACAGTGGAAAAAGACGATGGGGCGGACTATTGATATGGAAGGTATGTCTAGCCTTTTCCGTTTCATGTATCCAACCTGACGCCTGCTATGACAGTGTATGTATATAGATTATGCCTAGAGTGGGCACGACTCTGGGCCGACGATCGCGATTCGATGACCTTCTCGCTTTGAATGCTTTGTTATAATTTTTTATGGACGGACAGTAGTAGCCCTACACCCTAGACCCTGCACGATCCACCTTAAACAGGATGGACAGTGCTACTACCTCATGCACCACCAATCATTACATTGTACAAGTCCTAGAATTGCCGCACGTAACGTTACCCATCTACTACTGCTAATCGATGCTACATCTCACTTATCGCCCGGTCGTATATATTGATTTTTTTTCCTTGTCTGTTTCCCCAAAATCAGTTTGTAAGTGAGATTTTCGTTCGTCAATGGTTACGGCGTTCTTTGTTCTAATCAGGGGATGTCTAGTGCGTGTTTCTTTTCTGATCAGATACGATCATGTGAGCTGATGCCTCTCTTGCAGAACCGAATCCTGCAGGAGGACTCTGGCAGCTTCGCGACCGAAGTGAATTCTTAGGCTTGGCTTCATATCGAAAACTATCTGCTCTCGCGAGCTTGCTACATGCCTGGGCCTTACACAGCAAGCTTAGGCGAAGGTTGATACTTTTACATCACATTGGTGATGTATCGAAAACTCCCGCACAGGGCCTTCACCTCGTTACAAGTTCAATTTACTATCCAGGAACTTCCATTGTCCAGTAGAAAACCACCTGATCAGCATGTTCAACACGTTTTCTTTGAGCTTTTCCAAAATCGATGGGGCAGTCTTATCAGATCAGTCAACACGTTGCATGAACGTGGTGAACACTTGCACCCCATCTATAGCCTTTTGCCATCTGAGTTTCTGCTTCGTTGCATACGCCCCAGTTACTTTTAGCTCTTGTGGTACGACCTATTTCCTGCAACATAACTTCCACCTACCTACTCTCTTCCAGGTCGACTGATCATTATGATTGTCTCGCCCCGTGCTATGTCGTCAAGCCGTATGGGTTCCCCAACGCCCTCAGGCATCAGTCGCTCCTCAGATGGCCTCCCATTCCACCGTGTTCCCAGTGTATCAGACTTTCAAATTGAACGGGTGCCCAAATCCTCTGCTGTAAATCGACGATCAATGCCTGCTGCTGAACCCGGATACGAGGACGGCCTCGTCTTCAGAGACTATGTCTCTCGCTTACTATTAGCAAGGAGTCGTCCATTCTCGGTCTGCGGCAGGATCCCTTTCGATTCGTCACAGCTTGTCCTCTTCTTTCGTTCAAAGGTACGTAACATCCGTTCTCGGACATACATTCCTCTGACACTTGTTCTTCGTTTCGCCAGAGTGGAATCACTCACTCCTTGGACTTTCCCATTGATGTCGACTACAACACACCACCTGCCCTCGACGTTCTTATCGCTGCGTGCCGACCACATCAGACATCTGATTTTGACGATTACCCCGATCGTGAATCACTTTTCTATCCTCCCAACCTACCTCTTACGCCATCCCTTGAAATCGCAAACCATCCCATCCTCGATGCTGTCCGGGCGACGTTGTTTCCCAATCTGCCACCTGGGCATTACCTCACGACCATGAGGGACAGATTGGAGGTGTTGTGCAGTGGGGGTCGTATGGGCCCTCAGTCGCGATCGCTGCGGAACGACGGTCGGTCGGCAACTATCATCGTCACTCTTCCTGTGCGCTTCAGGGGTGGTGCCCTCATCATCCGCGACCCAGACGGAAGCCAAGAGAAGTACTTTGGAAGAGGTGGAAAAAATGGGGACATCGAGTGGACGGCCTTCCTCCCAGACTGCGACTACGAAGTTGAAACAGTGCAGAAAGGATGTAGAATATCCATCTCCTATGCCGTGTTCCTGAGGACATATGGGCCCGTACCAGGTGCCAACCCCGACCCTCTGATTCACCCAAGCGACGATTTCCTCGATCTCTTAGCTCCCATCCTCAATATGTCCCGTGGCCGTAGGATTGCTTTCTATGCCAATTACGATTACCAAGTAAATCCTGCGGAAGCACTTGCAGAGACGTTGATCCCGCATGTGCGTTATTTTTGCTTTCTCTCACTTAGTTCGCCAGCTAATAACGCACTTGATAGTTGAAGGCCGGCGACTCACTGCTATATCACGCCATTAAGCTATACAAACTGACCCCAGAACTCCACTGGACGGCAGGTGGCTACATTTGGCCCGTCGATCGCACAGTGGAATTCTTTGGCGACGACATCGCAGGATCTCAAGTGAAAAACTTCCTCCCAGGTAGGATGCCGTTAGGCGTGCTCAATGGTCCCCGTAGCGGCGTGCCCCCTGTCCGTGGGCCTTTCAGCAATTATGGAGACACCGATGAAGATGAAGTGGACAACATTCGGTCCAGAGTGGAGGATAGTGGAGCGATCCCTCTGGCTGAAGCGGATATCACCATCTTGACCGACTGGAATCCTACACCAACTTCGGGCATCGGAAAAGAGCGGGTGTATTTTGTTTCTGGGGGAGAGCTCGAAAAGCTGGTTGTCAATGTTCTCTTGGTAGTATTTGTACCGTGAGTCAGACCATAGGGGGTATTGGGGGCCTTTCTTTTCTCGTAACGTTTTCTCTAATATTCACTTTCTTGATTTTCTGGTTTGTAATTTTGTCTACTTTCCCTGGAACTTTGCTATCACAAGCGCCCAGCAAAGCGTAACAAATCTGTACTGTATTCCATGCTCTATAAGTGTGCTCTAATGTAAATAACCTTGTACAAAACATGACTTACAACCCGAGAAAAGGGCGATCGATATCAAATATGAATTGCAAGCAAGCTGATCATGTCATAATGGCCGGTATGTACTCTAATTAACAGGCTGAAGGGTTGGGGCAAGTCATTAAATATAAGTTCCTGACAATCAACGAACGAAGTGAGGAGCGTTCAGTATGAAGCCCATCAAACAACCTATTGCATACATCAGTCAGAGTCAGCGATGAGACGAAACCTGAGCGTACCTGAGATGGTGCCCACGACAGGGACTGTAAGGATCCAGCCCAAGAAGATCCAGCCAAGAGCACGCCAGTTGACGGCGCGAACTAATTATTTAGTAAACGCAAGGCTCAATTATCTTGAGCCAGACAACTACTCACGATCACCATTGCAAAGTGCAACTCCGAGAGTGGCCCCGGTGATGCACATCGTGGTGGAGACAGGAAGACCGTATTGAGAGGCGAGGATGACAGTGATAGCAGCGCCTGCGATTTGTTTAGGGTCAAGTAGGGAGCGGAGGATAACAGTAGTGTGCTAACCAAGTTCCATAGAGAAGCCACGGGATGGAGAGTGAAGAGTGATCTTGTTTCCGAGGACTTTCATGATATTGTATCCATACGTTGCAAGCCCTGTTCAAGTCGAACCATGATTTTTATCGAAAAAGGAACAGGTCGAGGAGAAAGGCGTACCGATAACGATCATCGCACCACCGAATACGAGGAGCCAAACTTGTATAGGTGCTTTCGAGGCAGACGATTCTCCCGTACTCCAGATACTGTAGATGACAGCATAAGGGCCGATGGCGTTGGAGACGTCATTGGCTCCATGTGCGAACGAGGCCGTGCAGGCGGTCAATACTTGCACGAACGAGAAAAGGTGCTCGACTTCATTGGGGTATTGCTTAGCACGAGAGTAGACCTCTGCCATGCGGCGACCTTCTGCGGATCCGACCTTGCCCGCTTGTGCGGCATGAATATCGATGGAGGTGCCGTGGGTGAGAACTTTCTTGAGGAAGGGAACTGCTTTGTACCTGTTGTAGTTGTGTGAGGGAAGAACGAGTATACAATAGGGGGGACCTTACCGAAGGATGATGTACAAGTTCTTTGGCTCTGCCCAGGCGCCGATGATAGGATGGGGGTCAGCTTTTTCAACCTGCTCGCTTAAAGAACTTGCGTGCAAGATTGGTGCAGGTTCGCTAGGTTCATCTTTCTCTTTGACTTTCTCCGAGGCGCTTTCCTCATCGCCAGTGGCAGCAAGACCGGGGACTGACAAAAATGAACTCTTGGTTTATATTGCAGAGCGGGGAGAGGCCATAAACGTACCCTCTTGTATCCCGTCCTCACGTTTTACGATTCTGTAATCGGGCACGGCGTTCGCAATATCGGTCGTCGCAGCGTCGAGAGGTGTAGGGCGGAACCACAGTGCAGGTCCCAAGAAGAAATGATAGAAGCGGAGGGCTAAACAAGACTTAATAACTGCCACTTGAGAAATCATGGGACACTTACTGTAGTCCTTGCGAATAACTTTTGCGTACACCTGGATGAGTATGATAAGCGATTGAAAAGAGTCAACGACTCAAAGTGCCCACATAGGGTAGCCAGAACAAAGCTGAGAGACCTGCGACTACGAGAGATGTTCCGACGATAGCAATCGTAGTCGTAGACTCAGGCAATTTGTTCAGACCAAGACTGGGTGCACCTTTATAAACTGTGAGCAGATGGTGAGTCTATGGCTTTTCAAATCAATTATGAAACGAACGCACTGATCGACATCGTCAAGACAGCGGCAACGGTGAAAAAGATGAAGGGGGAAAACAATAGCGTCCAGAGGACAGGGTTCTTCCGGGCCAACAGTCCATATTTCACAGATAAATAACAAATAGACGCGAACACTGCTGAGATTCCAGGAGCTAAAACGAGGATATCATCAGTAATCATGAATTGAGCGGTGGGGGAAATGATAAACCAATGATAAGACCAGAGAAGATAGTCGCAAGTCCTTTGCCATTGTTCCAACCCCAGTTGACGGAATCAGCACCACCAAGAGCAACACCAACACCAGCAACAGCGGCGACAACTGCGACCATAAATGTTAAGCTTTTCACTACGGATAAAAATGTGATAAGCGTACTGGAATAAGTCGTGGAAACCGGCCAAGACATCCGGGTCGCAATGGCAAGCCAAGTCGCGGATACGGTGATCGCACAGACGAACGCGAGAAGCTGAACACCAGCGTTGTCTTCAAACACTGAAATTTTCTAGAGAGCGATCAGATATTTAGTTTAAATGACGCAAACGACCGACTTACAATGATACCATTCTTGATCGTATCCGCAACACGGGCTCCAACAAGTACCGCACCAAGGAACTCGCAGACCGCAGCAGCAAGACAAGCTTGCTTCATGGTGAGCGATTTGGAGCTGACGCTTGTCGCAAAGGAGCTGAACAAAACATCAATTAGACATGCATACGAGACCTCTATTGATATATTCACTTTGCCACATCGTTGGCACCAATATTAAACGCATCAAGGGCAGCCTATGACAAAAATACAATCAGCACTATCACTAGTTCGTCGAGCGACTAAAAACCGACTTACGAATATGGTACCAAAGGCAAACAGATAATCCCATTGGTGAAGGGCAGGCATGACTACGGATGTCCGTCTTCGGGAAGGGGGGGGAGGGGTGGGGGTTGCCTGTCAATGGAGAGGAGAAATACATGGGACATCATGCTTTTATCTGCGGAGCCGTACGGCCTAGAGACGGTAGTAAGTTTTTCAATTGCAAACAGAATTTTTACGAACGTGCTTGGAACGCGGATACTGGATGTAACGAACAATCGCCAAGAAATTCGATGAAAATTGCCGAGTCATGTGACTTAACTTCCCAGAACAGAGTTATGAGTACTATTAATGGTGGCGCCTGGAAATGACGTTGGTATCTCTACAATTTAAGAAATGGTGTCACTATAATGCCGCGATGTGGAATCATGAAAAGAGTTCTTACCTTGGTAGCCCAAAATTTCGATTTGGTCACGTGGTATATATATTTTCGCAACCGCAGCCCAATCGCGACGCACCAAGGAACGCTTATAAGCTTGGCATAATACCCCCCCACCGTACCGCCTCTTGATCTTACGCATGTGCGTTCTATGGTAGGTCGCCCGTCGTTTCAGTGTCGTGTGCTCCGGGAGTGGAACCTGGATCGATGTCAAAAGCTAACTCCGAATAGTTTAGTTCTACCCCACCTGCTCGTGTGCCTCTCAAAACATTCAAGCTCGCGGCCGAATTTCCGTCGATTTGTATTGGGGTGACCATGTCCTTTTGCAACGTTCGTGGATCAATCCAGATGTCCCTTTTGCTGTGCTGCTCTTGGACGTATGTATGCAACCGATGCACCAACAAGTCCGCAATGGGTCGAACTCAGAACAAGCATGGCGCTGTCATAACTTTTCACAAACCATGTCGACGTTTGCGGTAAATTCAAGCTTGGGTCGGGTCACTGCTGGACCGCGATGATCATACACAGCCCGAAGCTCGTGCGCGAACGAGAAAATCTACTCCAACCGGATATCCTATTTCGCGGAGCATGGGTATTGCGGATTACTCTCCTTACACCCACCGCAAGTCGGGCCGTAATTGCAATGCGGCACCTCTCGACGAACCTCCAGAACGCATGCCATGGACCCTAAAACCCGAATACATGCAAGCAGCCCAATTGATTAGTCGATGCTCGGTACCTGGACGCTTTCACCATAACCCACAGATGATTGTCTGTCCCCAAAAAGCACCTCTTAGACTTACTAGCCTCTCCGATTTTGTCGCGTGGAGTCGAAACGTTTGTTTGCTATTATTGATCCTCACTTTGCTTTGACTCCATCTCTTGGAACCGCCACCACCACCACCACCATCTACCGGAACAACGTTGATCATGGTTGGGACGATGGGTAAATACATCCTAATTACATAGAGGCTTCAGGCTCTAAGTTTACCGGTACGTTACGTTGACCTCCACGTGGTCATGCGATTATCTCATACATTTTTGAAGGATATTCGTAACTTCTTCAGCCCCATCACAGTCGGCAGTGGCCGCCAAACCCCATGACTTAATTCTCGCTCTTTTATCGACTAGTTTAGTATATATAACTCGCACACCACCCCACTCTTGCCTCCACCTCTGTCGACGGGGTTCAGATTTGTTTTCTCTGGTTCGATCATGTCTCTTGACGAAAAGCAAAGCTCGGCTCATGGCAACTCGATTGACAAGGGTGTTCAAGATGATACCAAGCTGGAAGATGTCATTCGTGATATAGATACGGGAGAAATAAACGAACTGGCTGTAGTGGCAGAGGGAGAGGAACGCACGACGTGGTTCGTGTGGGTGCTCGTCTTGTGCTCGACGATTTCTGGGTTATTATTCGGTTAGCCCTTGTTGGAAGCCTGCACTGAGCTATCTCAAACTGATGTTTTGACTCTAGGATACGATACAGGGGTCATCTCAGGTGCTCTCGTGAGCATAGGTTCTGACCTAGGGCCTGAGAATTTAGCGAATGGGCAGAAGGTTAGTTTCACTATCTAAACCCACAAACTACCTTCGGTCAACCGGTAATCCAACACTCACTCACCGGGATGCATCTTCTCTGTCATCCGCATGTGATTTCTTCTCCGTCCCACACGGCGTTTTACGTATCTTATATACATGCCCTCGGCTATTCGATTGGCACATTTGGAGCTCTCCATTCTAACGCGTCACTCTAGGAATTCATCACATCTGCAACAACTCTCGGAGCACTTCTTGGTGGTCTAGTTGCTGGTGTACTCTCAGACTGGACGGGGCGGCGACCCGTTCTTGGTATAGCCGATGTAATATTCATTGGCGGAGCCATCGCTCAAGCGGTCAGTCATACCGTTTGGAGTATGGTAAGTTCTCATCATGCTCATCCCCAGTTACGCACTCAGAAGTCCAGATCGGGGGACGTTTTCTGATAGGAGTCGGGGTTGGCCTAGCGGCGTGCATCGCTCCTCTTTATATTCAAGAGCTCTCCCCTACCCGACTGCGTGGCAGAATGGTTGTCCTCAAGTCGGTTAACTTTCTCATTCTGGGTTCATTTGGCCTGACTTCGTGTATTGAGTGTTGTCATGATTACGCTGGGTCAAGTCATAGCATATGGGATCGGAGCAGGATTTGAGACTATTCACGGGGGATGGCGATGGATGGTCGGCCTAGGCGCCGTTCCGGCAGGCATTCAGTTCATCATTCTCTTTTTCCTGCCTGAAAGTCGTAGGTCGACGATCCGACTGATTACTCGAAGTATTTTGACCAAGATTTTAGCCCGCATCTTGATTCGTAGGGGTAACATGACGGCCGCCCATGCTATCATGACGAAGATTTACGCTTATGCTAAACCTGAGGAAGTCGACCTCAAGGTAAATTACACCTATACTTTTATTAAAGTTTACATACCCGAATTGACGACCATACCAGGTGGCAGTTTTGCATGCTGCCGTGAAACAAAGTATCGAAATAACGAACAGTACCACATTTATGCAACGATTGAAATCGATGACGCTTGACCCTATAAATCGTCGGGCGCTAAGTACGTACTTTAAATTCTCATTTTTTAGCGATTACACCTGTCTGATGATATGAAATAGTCGTAGGGTGTGGGATGCAAGCGTTTCAACAACTATGTGGCTTTAATACTCTCATGTATTATTCCGCAACCTTATTCAAGGAAATTGGGTTCGATCAGCCCACAGCTGTTGGCCTGATTATATCCGGGACTAACTTTATCTTCACACTCGTCGCTTTGAAGTGGATTGATAAAATCGGGCGAAGAAGAATCATGATCTGGAGTGCACCGGGAATGATTGTCGGCCTTACTTTGGCCAGTATTGCTTTCCACTGTTCGTTGAACAACTATGGGTTGCAATTTTTTCCTGACTGACGATTATGTTTTACACGACAGTCCTAACAAGGAAGACGAATGGAGATCTCGTAGACGGGACTCAGTACTCCACGGCCTGGTCTGCCATCGTTCTTTTATCTATGATATTTTTCGTTGCTTCGTATGCCACCGGGCTTGGCAATGTACCTTGGCAACAAGGAGAGCTCTTTGGTCTCGAAGGTGAGTCCGCACCTACATATCTCCTTATCGCAAACTGATTGATTATGATTCCCAGTCCGTGGTCTTGGGACCTCCCTCTCAACGGCCACCAACTGGGCGGGTAATCTTCTCATTGGATCAACCTATCTTTCCCTTATGGCTAAGATAACGCCTGCGGGTGCCTTCGGGTTTTATGCGGGGCTATGTTTCTTGGGATGGCTTTTTGTGCTTGGGTGCTTCCCAGAAACCGCAGGCCTTAGCTTGGAAGAGGTGAAGATGGTATTCAAAAACGGGTTCGGAATTCGCGAGAGCCAGCGATTGAGGAAAGCGAAGAAGGATATTCGAGATAGGGATCACGTCAAGAGGGTAGTGGACGAGAAGGAACGATAAAACAATACTAGTGGGCTATCCTGACGAAAGAAGTCAATGACATTCTAGCCCTACATACCGATTTGTACGACGATTTCTAAGATGACTCTCACATCTCTTCGCATCAGCCATGGCGTTAGACGGGTGTGTGAGCTTGGTGGGAGCACATATTTATTTCGCAGTAAGCGGCGTTGTGTGTTGTCACCCGTGTGACCCATCTTTCCGCGACATTTCAACAACGCACCACGCCACCAAGGCGCCCCATCAAAAAAGGAGATATTTCATTGGCCGCTGAGTTGTTGAAGACACTAGCCCAGCGTAAACACGCCCAAGTGACGTTCTGTTCGGATTCTATTTGGGGTATATTTTTTTTGATCAAGGCTCGAGTTGCACGATCACAGCTTTCCATGGGCAACGAGCCCGACCCTGATGCAGGGTTATTTTTGTATCAACACGTTGCCCAATTAGCAGTTAAGGAGTCAATGAATCTTCGTTGCGGTCCAAAACGCAGCGTGGTATACGTAACCCAACATCCCTTCTGAATTACTTGTGTACGTCGTATCGATGGTTCTTTCGTTCTGATTCGAATACCACGAAGGAGATAACACCACATGAGGTACGGTAAGCGGTTTGAGGGAAAGTGGAATCTTACAGAAAGCTCAAATCCAATCGAACGCGCGAGGGATTTCAATTCTTCAAGATCGAGCTCCACAGACGGGTCGTTCGTGTTGTTATTTTCGAAATGCCAAAGGAGGGGACCTGTCCCCAACCTCAGGTCAACGCTGTTCTAAAACGCCTCGAGGACGAATCCTACCTAGATTAATCCAGACCCCCCCTGGGGCGAGTATCCGATGAATTATGCGAAGATAGTTCACGATGTTTTTAGCCTATGCCACAAATATATCAGAAAGTAAAATTGTGTAAATAACCGAGATCAGCGAGATCAGCAGAAACGGGAAACTAACAGTGTCAATGAAGAAACAGGTCAGTATCGCGTCCCATTTTCCCGATTGCGGTTCCCCAGGATCAGTTTCTGTGCCATATATCTCCTCGAAGTCGCCTGGAAAAATATTATTCCTTGTCCAGTGCGGTTTGAACGCACAGGTGCCTGACTCACCGGCAACGAGAGAAAAATTGGAACCTGGCGGGAGCGCTGATGGCAGGACGTCTGGAATGGAGATCGCTTGTAGCATCGCTTGTCGTGTCGCTACGTTGGAAAAGCTGTGGACGTATGGATAAAATGTATGTTTCTTGATCTGGTCAGTCCTTGCGATCAAGGTTTAGTGCTAGTCAGTTTCACAGCTTTGAGCATGGGACAAGCCAGAACCCCACTTGTTTAAAATGAAATACGAGGAGAGAAGCATATAATGGGAAAACTCATTGCCTTGGCAGGCAAAGCCTAAAACCCAATAGGTTGATGTTTCAGATGTGTAGACAAAAAAAGGGAGTACCCATGTTCGCGACGTCGTATGCCAGTCGGCCTAGACCAGCGCCAGGAACAAGGACTCTGAGCCGTCGTCTGAAGAAAAATCGGCAGGCTGACTTGCACGGGGATATGATAGGTACGGACCGTTCCTCGAGTGATATATTAGAGAAATGCTGGACAAGGGCATCTTTCATCGGCTCGTAGCACATATCTCGTTCCGCCTTCCCCTGAGTAGACCGATTCGGGGTGAACTCGTGGAAATGCCCTTGAGAAACTACTGACCTCTTCACTCCAATCTCTGACAAATTGTTTGAGAGTGCTTCTCAACTTGTCCATGTCGAAATCGGTGGGTTTATACCCTTTTCCTTGCCCCAAGCCGCCATGAGTATGGCTGTGGGTGTGTGGATGTGAGTGCGGATGCGAATGAGATGGATCTACATTTTTCTCAATGTTTAAATGAGATCAAGGTACATAAGACCAAATCGACAAACCGGCGTTTTGTTCCTGAGCATGGATACCATCCGCCGCATCAGACCTTTGGCCTTCGTCGTCTCCCATATCTTCCAGGTCATGGCCAAATATCTCCGGGTTCGCAACGATGAGTCCCAGGAACTCAGCGTTGGCAAGTGTGGCCTTATCAACTTCGTCCAACTTGCGTTTATATCCAAGTTCATCAAGGATGTCCTGGTCTTCCTTGGGCAGGCGATATATATCCTTCCTCCGGCGGTTATTTGCTGCAAGCTGCGCGCGATTTCAGTCGATCTGTATAGAGATTGTAGCTCAGACGACACAAACGGAGTAACGAGCGTAATTTCGAAATGTCGTGATGACATTAGAAAAGTGAATTTCCTCTATTCAGACTTTCGTTAGAAGGGAAAAGGGTCTCATTTTATGCTTACCTTCTTCAATCTCTGAGAAGGAGCGTGCCATGGTTAACGTGATGAACGATCCTTAGGGCACAGTGCGGAGAGATTTGTTTGTGGCTGTTGTCCAGAGGCTTCCACCTTGAACCTCAACCTCCACAATGGTAGCCGTTTCACCCTTCGTAGACTTTACAAACGTTGATAGATCTTCTTAATCTATACAGGCACGTAATGAAGAGAAAGCGCAATCTATGCTGTACCGTTTTCGGGAGGCCCAAGCTGCTGAGCTTGGCCTTGGGACGCGCTCGGACCGTCGGCCAAAAATGGCGAGTGCATGCAAAAGCCTGAGGGACTGTGAGCGATGGAGAGGAGAGATTCTAAGGGAAATCAGTCGGAAAGTCTCCAAGATTCAGGATGGTGTGTTTTCTGTGTGTTTTCAGTCAAGACGAGGGCTCACTTTGCGTCAATAGCTGGCTTGACCGACTACGAAGTCCGAGATCTCAACGATGAAATTAACAAAATTATGCGCGAGAAGCGTCACTGGGAAAATCAAATAGTGGCTCTAGGTGGCGCAAACTATCGACGAAATGTGGCAATGTTGGATGATGATGGCAAGGAAGTTCCTGGGACGAAAGGTTACAAGTGAGTTCGATTACCGTCTATAATCTTCTCGCTCCAATTCTCCGGTCATGTGAACAGATACTTCGGCCGAGCAAAGGACCTCCCTGGTGTGCGCGAGCTTTTTCAAAGTCGAAAAAAAGAAGAGGAAGAAGAGAATCAAGCGTTGGCTTTCTACAAAAAGTTCATGAACCAAGGCCCCGCATACTATGGTGATCTAGATGAGAGTGACGGGAAATTGCTCGAGTATGAGCGACAGGCTGAAGAAGAAGGTATGTTTGCCACCTTTCAACATCCTCCATGAGCTCATAAATGTTGCAGACTGGGAGGAGGCGACCTCAAACCTCAGAGAGACCCTGAATCTTCCTTCCGATGAGCCAATGCCCAAGCTTCCTCGAGCCGATCCTTCCCTACCACCCTCGCAACAAATGCAGACGATATCGACAACACAAAATGCGGCCGATGAACCAGGTGACATAGAAATGACACCGCCTGGCGAAGATCGTATGAAACCTACCGAGGTAGCCCCATCTGCGTCCGCGGATATAGACCAAACCCGTATCCACGCCCAAGCCGCAGCGTCTTACATTCCATTCCTCCAGACAGAGCATCTCTTACCACCCAAAATGCCAACGAGAGCAGAAATGGAGGCCATTCTGTTAGGGTTGCGTAAACAGGCACTCGTCGAGGAGTATTTTGGTGGGGAAGCCGCAGCCTAAAAAGCACTTCTTCAGGATAAAGTCACCCTAGCGTCCATTTGGCCAGTTCCTGGTGCCTAGTGTCCTTATGATGATCATAATCATAATTTATTACGTTACCATGCTCTTTACAGATCTGGGTCCTACGACGGTCGAAATAATGGGTTACTTTGTCATGATCGTATATGGACGACGGCGTTGAGTCTTACATCTTGTTGAACTTGAAAGATTACCCTCGTAATGAATGGCACTTGTGACAGGAACTCTCCACGCCCGACATCACATCACCACCGTTTTACATGGCGTTCAGCTCAAAAAAAATACTGATGACCGCGTGGTCGATTCGGCGAATTAATAACCCTTTCCGGGGACTTCCTCGCCCGCCGTCGCGCCCCAATATAGGAATCTCGTTTGTTCTTTGTAAACGTGTTGCTCCTGGCTACTTCAACATTCGCCGTATTTCTGTTAGCTTGATCCAAAGATAGTTCGACGATTGCGATTTGGAGAGAGCATATTCTCGTTCCTTTACTTAAAGCCTTACCCGAGGTATCAGAGTGGAATAAGGAAGTCACGACCCATGGCGCAAGCAAATCCCATGTTCAGGGCCCCAATCCATGTTTTCTCCATCACCATCAGCCGCATCCGAACAGCAAATTTTGGACAAGCAAGCGACCTTAATCGGCTGAGTATTTTGTCATGAGCTCAATGCTTGAAATTACGACTGGTGGTCAGTGACTACGGTCGAGACAATGGGCGGCGTTCATTATATATAAACCGCTCATTTTGATGCTCCACGAGGCGGTTTACTCATATTAGCCCTCAGTGCCGGTGCGCCCCGTACAGCATAAAAGTCAGGATGATCTACCTACCCTTCAGGTTCGTCAGCTAGGCGATCCAAATATATCCAGTTCAACAAACAAAAACCCAGGATGGCATCAGGAACTGGGACATGCGACAACCAAGCTTTCTCGTGGTGCTTCAACCCTGATTTAGGGTGGAGTAAGCTGATATGTCGTGCCCAGGTCTTCAAAGGGTCTTCCTATCTTTCTTACCGTGGACATATATAGTGTGACATCGAAAGGATCACCACTGTGGGTCGCCTTCACGCTCTTTACTCCACCTCCAATCGTCGTCCCCGTTCGGAGCCTCTCCATCTTCGAACAAAAATGTCTCCCCGAGACCATCTCCCGCGGCTTGATGCCTCTCAGCTTGCGGCAGTCATCGGCGAGACAGCTTGCTATGGTGAGCCAACTACGACCCGCTACTGCCCATAGTCAGATAATTGATCGATTCTTAAGGCATATATCTTGTGCTTCTCATCCAATGCGTGGATGCGCTAATTTATCGGGCGCGAGTGCGGCAAGAGAGCCTCTTTAAGCCCATGCCGATCACAGCCGGGGTCCTGTTCATCACCATCAGTGCAGTTCGTCCAATCTAGACTTGGTGTAACGCATCGCACTCTGACCAGTCGATTCTATCTAGCATTGGATCCTCGATATCCTCCTCGCATTTGAAGGCTTCATTCAGCCTTCCGATCTGGGTTATTGCGTAACTCCACCTGGTCTTAATCCCGCCGAACGTGTATACCTGAACCTCCCCGACCCGAAACATGTCCTCACCTCGGCACTATATGTAACTACCACCTTGGTTGGAGATGGGTTTATGGTGAGTCTCCATTATTTCCCGGAAAAACATCGTATCAATCTCCGGCACAAGATTTATCGTCTATTTATCGTGTGGGGACGGAACCGTTTCATCATCATTCCCCCAACAATTCTGTGCATCGCATTGGCAGGTCTGTACTCCGAACTGGTCCAAAATCAGCATAATTGACGTTCCATCAGTCACTGGGGGGATGGTTACTTATCTTTTCTCACAAGCGAAGACTCCTCTGTTCCAAGCCGCGGGTGCCTGGATCACGTCCTGTTTCGTTCTGACATTCCTGTGGGTTGCTCATTGGACTCTTGATATCTTTACTCATTTTTGGACTGCTTCCAGTTGCAACCTATTCTCAACTTGTACGTATCTTATTCAGTACTCTTGGAAAATCGCTAACATAATGACCAAACTAGCCCTTATTGCATTCAAGATCTTTTCATCTAATAAATTGTTAGGCCGTGCACAAGTTGATTCTGCAGGAGTGACCGTGAGGATCTCCATGGAAGCCTCGCGTATAATTTTTAACGGCCGCGGTTTTTTAGAAAATTATGGAAATTTTGGTCGAGAGCGCCGTCTTGTACAGGCAAGTCAGCGCACACTCCAAAGGAGGCATCCGTAATTGAACCTTGATCGCCCAGTGTGTGCGTGATTCTCGCATTGGGGACGTATGTTTCCAATTCAAATGTTCAATTCGTCATCGTAGCCATCGTGAGTAAATGCACTACTTGACTTGGTGCTTATGTCTCAACCTTCTCTCGCCCAGAACGGCCCCATAATTGTAAGCTTCTACCATAGTCCACGGTTACGCAAATCCGACTAAATCTCACTTAGGGAGTAATTTTTTGCATGATTGTAGCGCGCGCCCATCGCTCCATCAACAACACTTCGCACGTATCCACTAACGGGAGATCGCGAATGACAGGTGGCAGTCACCCTCTTCGACCGATGGCAGTCAAGATCACTACACAGGTTGAGAACGAGGGAGATATGGGTAAAGGTGCTGATTTCGGTACACCTCCCTCATCGCCCCGCGTTTATCCAATGAACCTCCACTCGTCGCGCGACACTCATACACTACGCGAAGAAGTTTAATGTATAAGCGGGGAGTAAGATTTCCTCTGTACCGTTAGATGTACTTACTGTTACATGGATGTGGACTTGTTGTTCTATTAATACCAGTGTAGGCTTAACATCACCCCAGGCCAAAGCTATCAAAACTTTGCGGCTGGGTGTCTTAAATTGAATGTAAAATTCCAATGGGCGAGTGCTCCTTTGGGCCTGCCAACTCCCTCTACTTATCTATCTCATTAGTGAGGCAATCCCAATAGCACATTGGTTTATCATTCTCAAGGTAGGAACGGATCGAACACGCCACTCTATCTTGCCTGTCAATGGCTGGGATAAGGTGGAACAGATCCGGTTGACGAGGGAATATCGGGGCACCTACGCTATCCGAATTGACCGACCCGTGAAAGTAGATATCTTCCGCGGGGTGGGTGTAAGTTGGCCTAGGAAGTCAGATGATTTGCACTCAATTATAGCGCCTGTTCTACTAACCTTTAGTAGATAAGAGTTTCTTTGACGTTTGATTTTGGACCAACATTAATATACCATCCGACCACTTCCCACTCACTCGATACTGCCCGTGCGGAGAGGATCATGCAATCCTGAATAATATTATGATGGTTTCCAACCCTAGGATTCAGCCTCCTTATGAAATCCAACGTGGCCCCAAGATTACCTTTTTTTCTTTCCGAAGGCGGGTTTCTGCTCAGAAAATTACAAACAAGGGAGGTATTAAGCACCTCTTGAGGTGGAAATTTCCGACGAAGCTCAGCCCTCATGAGTTTCAAAACAAGAAGACAAAAGGAAAGAGTCACCGTGGTCAGGAACTACATACATCTGCATTTCGATCTATGAGTTAAGGAGTTGGCCGCACCCATATCAAGAGAGGGAGTACTCTAATAATCACAGCGGATCTCAGCATGGAGCTCCGAGTGGCGAGTCAGCACCCAACAAGATGCCATATATATATAAGGTGCGAAATGACGGATTGTTCAAACAAAAGGACTGCAGGGCCAGCCACTAAACTGTCGTTCAAGCTCCAACCGGCGGTCATCACAAGAAATCCCACATTTTGCGTTTCGCCGGCGGGAAAGTCAAACAACATGGCCGCGGATTGTATTGTCAGTGTCGGCTTTGCCACAATTCAATACAATAAGAGGATCCCACCTATAACCGTCCCTATTCATATTTATGGTTGTTTGCGAAGAATCGGGCTCAATCCCGCCAGGAGTGCGCTGATTAGTATGGACGGTGCCGAACCGTGGCGGGCGTTTAGTCGGTGGCATTTGTGTGTAGGAGTATCGGAGGATTCGACATGAAACAGATTCGGCATTGCGTACGGATGTTGGTCATATAAGTTCCTTGGGGCGTATACCCGACAATATTGGTCGATCTTGAGTGAAAATTGGCGTGCGTACAATGCTGCAATTGATTCCGATCCTTGAGAGAATTGAGCGGCCGCCATGTGGTCAACAGAGGTGCCTGGAACTGCTTGGATCACTAGGTATTTCACGTCGAGCATGCGTACTTGAACAAAACTATTGCACGAGTCAAGAAGAACAATTGAAATAAATTGTTAGGGAGAAAAGCCTTGTTTTATGTAAGCAAACTATGGATGGCGCCGGATTTGGCAATTCAAGGCTCTCAGGCTGTCGCTGGCTTTTCCTTGCACACACGCAATTACTCAGATATTTCGATGGCAGAGTCCGCCTTGATTATATCAAATGGCAGAACTTAATCTGACGCCGCGTCCCGGTACCCTCGCGCAGCCGCTTCAGATTTTTCAGGTTTCATCTTGTGCAAACCCATTTCGTTCGGGATTCCAAGTTCAACACGTGCAACACGAAGCTTTTATACAACTTATGAAAGGGACCCAGAACATATACAAGCGCAACTCAGGGGGAATATAAGCATCAATTTCTCCATTCAGTAATCTCTATCGTACTCCGATTCACCATTCGTTCCAACCAATTTGCAATTGATGCCAGAAACAAGGCTGCACGGGCATTATTCGTCGTCATTGTCAAGGGTCGTTGGCTTATCATCCTCGTTGTTTGATTTTCGGTGGCTACGTAACTCATCCATACGTTGACTTCTGCTGTTGTTTCCTCAGCTCGGATTTCAACAACCTAGCCAGGTCTGCCAGGATCGCAGCAATAGGCTCCGGTTCCGGCCATAGAGTTCTAAAAAATCCGATTGATCTCATCATCGAGATCTGTGCATTTCGGATGAGATCACTTCCACCCCTCTACCTCTTCACTTACAGAGTTTGGTGCCGGCACGCGTGGCCATGTTTCAACATATAAAGGCCACTGTACATTCTCCACCACATCCAACAATCCATCCCCCCCGATTTTCCACCTCTCCTCCTTCGATCTACGACAGCAATGGGGCGCAGCGACAACACCGAGACAACGCTCTTGCTCTCCCACAAAACACCTTCGACGCCTAGCCTAAAATTTCCCCTCGGTTTAGCACCTGAATTTATCCGTCCTTACCTTGAACTAATTCGACTAGAGAAGGTGCGTCTTCTGTTCTGAACGATCGAAACTTTTCTAACGATGCCTTCGTAGCCGACCGGAACCATTCTTATGTTTTGGCCGTTTGGTACGTCATCAGGGTCAAATTTCCCTCCGTGTGCTGAATAGCATGTTAGCATGGGGCCTTACGATGGCAGCCTTGAAGACCAACCTTCCTCTTTCACGATACACCGCAGACATTGGCAAATGTTTCATTGGCGCGTTCATACTACGCAGCTCTGCATGCACGATCAACGACATATTCGACAGGAAGATGGACGCTGGTGTCGGTGAGTCTCTTCGCTTCCGACCTCGCTCACGCGGCTGATAGGTTCCGCGCAGAACGGACAAAGAATAGACCCCTTGCTAGTGGTCGAGTATCCGTGTTTCGCGCTACTGCATATCTCATGTTTCAATATCTTATGGGAATTATATTTTTCTATCTCACGGTCCACGATCTCGCGTGAGTGACCCTTCCTCGATATTCCATTGTCTATTTACGAGGTTTATATTTAGCCTCTGGGTTGCCTTGTTCCAGCTTCTTCCGCTGTATGTTGGTTTCCCTGAGTCAATATTTTCATTCCCTAACATTTACGTTCAGTTTCGCCATATATCCCTTACTAAAGCGGATCACATATTGGCCCCAAGCGTGGCTCGGCTTTGCCATGAATTTCGGGTTTATCACGGCTTGGGTTGCCGTTACTGGTAGTCTCGACACCCCTTTACTCTCAGCGGCGATGGCCGGTTGTTGGTGGTATGCATTCTATTGATATCTTCCCCATTTTTTTGGGACTGACTGTACACGCCCCTATCAGTTGGACGATGTTATACGGTATGGATTTCCCGCGGATTAAAGTGCCTCATCTTACGTTCTGCCCCTAGACACCATTTATGCCTGTCAAGATATCAAAGACGACGTCAAAATGGGGGTCAACTCCACAGCAATCCTTTGGGGATCGTGGATACGCCCCCTGCTCGTACTATGCGCGATTATCTTTGTCGCTATGCTTGCCATTGCCGGTCACTTGAATGGGCAAGGGCCAGCATATTTCTTCGTGTCCGTTGGAGGAACTGCAGTACACCTGTTATGGCAGTTCGCCACGGTAGACCTTGAAGTTCCCGAAAGCTGTTGGAGTGGGTCCTTTGACACTTCCTTTTGGGATTATACTTATGATATCTATAGGGAACTTCAATAGAAACGGCCATCTCGGTTGGGTCGTCTGGGGCGGCTTGATGATTGACTATGTCTTAGCCATGGGCTTCATTGAGGCATGATCTCCCCGTTTTCTCTATCATACTCCCGTTTCCTTTAGACTTGGCGATATAGATATTCTTACCGTCGCGAGATTGTTCTTCGTTCGCTCGCATCCCTTTAAACCTCCCAACCTAACTACAACTTATGATCTTCTACTTAGTATATATTACACATTAGCATCTAACACAAATCCAATGATTCATACATAACAAATAAGCCATGATCTATTCAACTATCTCGTGTGAATAATGGTCGCATTTGTATCATAGGAGATATAAAAAAGTGGACACTGTGGGAATTGAACCCACGACCTCACGCAAGCAGTAAATGCGAAGCGTGCGCGCTACCCCTGTGCCAAGAGCCCATATGTTGTCGCTCCATTATTTTAAAACTCGATTACGACCGTGTTGTTTCAGAGAAATTTTCGAACCACCCAAGCCTTTTTACCTCAGAAACGGGGTTTACCTCAGGTTAACTATGATTCAGTAGTGGATCAACGGCCATCAATCACTGCTGTGCATTCTATACAATCATACCGGCGGGTTACTTACATTTGTATTGAACCGTAAATCAAGGACCCTAGAAAACGATCGTGACACCAGGATCGAGAGTTTATATTCACTAAAGAAAAGTATATTCCCTGGGGGTCGTCCAGGATCGGGTCCATTTTCCTGGATCCCCACCGATCAACCGCCGGATCTGCCATAAGGTGTCGTGGTACCTGAATTACGACCTCACTGTGGGCACAATTCGTTGGTACATGTCGCGGATTTATTCTTTTTCCTAGAACGAGGAGGGGCTCGTAAGGACCAAGATGTGGCTGGGAGTGGAGGCCTTGTGAGTTTTATAGCTACAAGACTTTGAAATTCGGATTTTTTTGTAGCTGAGGTCGAGCCGCAAGGACCTGCGTCGATGTTCAGTTGTGTGGGGTTCGAAAGGGGCAACGTCAACCGATGATCAGTGGGTTTCTGGGAGGGTGAGAGATTGATGTCCAAGGCATCGTCGGATGGATGACGGTCCAGCCCGGATTTCTCAATAGATCTGGATGCCGAAACATGGGTGGATCCATTCTCCATCCGAGCGGAACTTGCGGGTACCGCGAACTTTAGCTCCAAGGCCCATTCATCGACCTTTTTGAAATCTGTCCTTATCAAGGCTGGGCACGCAGCGCCACACGGTCGCCGAAAATCTGAGGCCGACGACGACAGAGTAAACCCCCGAGCTTTGTACTTGAACATGTAATCCTGCTTCTTGGGATCTGCCTGAAGTGTAGCATGATGGGTTGGTGGATCGTACTCCTCCAGGGCGCTCGAGTCACGATGCTGCAAAACACCTTCACGTCTGAAGGTAAATGCTGGATACAACACAACCAGAGATTCGGGGGTGAGGTAGTTCATTACGAGGGTTGAGTGGAACTGGGTGATGGATGGAAGGAAAGAGAGTTTTGAAGATTCGATAACGTCAATGAAGGTGTTTACCCCCTTGCACAGTTTGAATACGCGGTAGATTTCTGCTCCAGGCATTTCATAATGCGGCTTGTCCGACCGGGGTATTTGTGTACGGTAGTGAGGAGTGGTGAAACCTAAACCTCCCTCATCTTGGTCATCTTGTGGAAGGACAACCATGTGAGGTCGAAAAGAAAAATTGCGCGAACCATCAGAGACCATGCGATAGCCTGCATAGATTGTCAACCATTTAGCGAGTGTGTACCCCGTCCCAAAGGGTGCGTAAAGATCGAAGTCTCCCGGTTTCCAGTGTGTGTCGCGAAGCAAGAAGTGTAGAGCAGTTGATCCTGAGATGACGGCGCGTGTGTCGAGAAGGAGTGTTCGAAAGCTAGGAATTTGCGTGTTTGGCACTCGGGAAGCTAACAGGTTATCAAAGGAGTATCGAAGATGCGCTCCAAGCTTGGACATCAAACTTGAGTGTGTCCTCGAGAGTGCCATGACGGATGTAATAGGAACATGCGAAGCAATGCGATCGAAAAAGATGGAAAATATGTGTAATGGTAGAGATACGTGATTGTGTCGCCGCTCAGAATCCTCCTCCGCAATGGGATATCGATGGATTGGCATTTTCAGTTGTACTGGAATTGTGAAGTTTGGAATTTTGGTGAGATATTGAACGTAAATTTGAATCAAGTACCTGAATAAGGTCTGGACGCTTCTTAGCATAAGACGTTGGGGATGGTGGCGCAATTATATGAATCGTAGGTTCAAACATGTGGGCTCATGTGGGTGTTGAAATGTTACTGTTTGTCCGATCAGGTGACCTTGATATTCAATCACGTACATTATTTCTTTGTCAATAACACTAAACGCAGGGCGTGGGCCAACTTTGAAAACTCAACGCCATTCTCGGCAAATCTCCACTTGCAAAATGGACTGCGTAGCGTCAGGATACTCTCAAAAGGATAGCCATTCTGACGACCCAGGCCCTCATCACACCTTGCGCGGCGAGCCTTGGTACAACGACGGTAACATCATCATACAGGCAGACGGTGGTACAGCGTTTCGAGTTCATCAAGGCGTCCTCATAGAAAGCTCTACGGTCCTTAGAGGCATGTTGAAGGAATTAGAATCCAAAAAGTCTCCTCTATTTAGTGGATGCCCGATTCTATACCTGCAGGAATCCCCAACGCTTGTGAAAGACGTCATTGCGGCTTGCTACAGTCGAAGGTGAGAAAATCCATTCGTTGTCATTACTTGACTCTACTTTGAAACTGCTTCAGCTTAGCTCCCCGTTTGAAACCGCCTACCTTTGATGTCGTCGCCACGATGCTTCACTTGGGCAAGAAATATGGGATACGATACCTCACTGAGGAAGCGACATCTCGCCTTCGCGCTGAATTCCCTTCCAAACTGAGCGCTTTCGACGAAGATGATAATTGGACCCAGATAGAAGAACCCGAAGACTCAGATAGTACTGACCTACTATTCTTGGATTGTGCAAATATTGCCCGTGAAAACGCTCTGCTCGACCTCTTGCCTTCGCTCCTTGTTCATCTCCTTGATATTGATGTTGAAGACATCCTCAAAGGCCTTCCACGAATGGATGGCTCGCGCGCCTTTCTGTGTCACGAGAATCAACAGTCATGGATACTCGGCTTCGAAGGATTACGAAACGCCCAGTACGAGGAGACTTTTGGACACCTTCAGCATTTACCATATCCAGAATGCTCATCCCCAGAATCTTGCTACAAATTTAGAGAGAAGCAAGTCGAAGAGTTTGTCGCCCCTCCAACCACTTTAGCTCCAGTTAAGCCATGGGATGAATCTTGGGATACACAACTTTGCCCCGAATGCAGAAAATTATCTAAAAAGTCTCAGTCAAAAGGACGTCGTCGTGTCTGGGCCAGTTTACCATCCTTCTTTGATTTACCGTCCTGGGCGGAGCTCGAGGCAAGCATGTAAGCGTCTCGACGAGTAATCTACTCAAGCAATGAACTAAAGAATATTTTCCCCCGCCCCGAAAGGTGCCAGCTATAATTGTATTGTTTGTACATATCTCCTTTGCCTCGTGGTCCCCAAACATCACTTCAACACTCGGGGCCCAGTCTCCAATAATGGCACCTTCGCGGCGTGAACAATCTATTTTAAAGCCTTTCAAAATTACACCATCAAACTTAGACGGACCTCAACAGTTTCTGTTACACTACGTGCTGCTCATAGGCATATTTTATTCCAAGTATAATTGGGAATGTCCAAGTCACAATCTATCTGCTGAGATCATTCGACTTTTTTATTTTTTTATTTCACATTAATGAATGTGTTCTTGGGTTTCGGCTTATGTTCCGTTCTCAACGTTTCTGGTGATCCCATGTTCTACTTTGGTGATTCCAATTTCGCCGTGCAAAATCTCATACTCACTATCTAGGTCTGGCCTACTCCAAAAGCTCTAGCGCTCACAATCTCTTCTGGAACTGGGAGACACTCCCCACAACTCGGGCTTTATTAACTAGCGGGTCCAATTTTAACTTCATTAACTTGGGGAATGACACAACGTTGGTTGGCGATAACGGAATATTTACCGCCTGCTGAATAATTAGGGCTGACTCATCATCTATGTGATGTTTATGCTTCTCCCGTGCTTCATGATCAGCATTCCTGTGGCTAGCCGGAAACCCGGAAACCCTCTTAAACTCTGTTCGTCGACCTGAGTGAGCGGCCCACTGATCACTCAGAATCCCCTAGACGTGTCAATCGAACAACCATTAACATCCAAACTATGACCAATTCACGACCAACTCAAATGAAGGCCGTCGTGACGACTGGCGACGGAAAATCCGTACTGAAATCCAATGTCCCAGTGCCGAGGCCAGGACCTGGACAGGTTCTCATTAAAGTTATCGCTGCTGCACAGAACCCCACAGAATGTGAGTAACTTTTTTTTAATACCAGCATCGAAATGAATTCACAATTGTCATTGAATAGGGATGATGCTTTCCCGCTATCCAACTACGAATATCGTGATAGGCTACGACTTCGCCGGCATAGTCGATGATATTGGTCCTGATGTCCCAAACGGCCTCAGAAAAATTAGCGAACGTGTCGCTGGATTTGTTGCGGCAGGTGCAGCCGATTTCAATTGATTCTTAATTCCACCTACTCAATCAATCTCATAACGGAAGCTGTAACTGAGGGCGGGAGTTTCGCTGAATACTGCTTGGCGGATGCGTACATTTTAATTCCGATACCCGAGAGTCTCGGCTTTGAAGAGGCAGCGGGCGTTAGTATGGCTGGATTAACTGCGTGTCAGGCTCTGTGGCAAAACCAAGACCTGCCGACGCCGTTGAAGCCAATCGCAGAGCCGTTCCCAGTATGAATATCCATTTTCCCTCAGACGGATCATTGATTATGGTTCTAATCTTAGATTCTGATATGGGGAGGAGCCACTGCTGTTGGCCAATATGCTATACAATTGGCTAAACTATCTGGCCTACAGGTTATCGCCACCGCGTCTCCGAGAAACCACGAATTACTCAGGTCTTCCGGTGCTGACGCAGTTTTTGACTATAGAGATCCAGCAGTTTCGGCGAAGATAAATGAATTCACAGGAAATAAGCTCGCTCATGCCGTCGATTGCATCTCACAGGGCGATAGCCCAGCCCTTGTTTCTGCCAGCATGGGAAAGGACGGCGGTTATGTTGCGCTGGTCCTCAAAGCTGATATCCCGCGTGCCGACGTGAAGGGTGAATTTGCACTGGTGATGACACTGTTCGGAAAGGTATATGTCATTGTTTTCTGTCTCGGTATCTTTTTAATCAACTAATATGAAAATCAAGGCATTCGAAATCCCCATGCCATACCCAGCAATCCCTGAACATTACGAACTAGGAAAGAGGTTTGCCTCTATTATGAGTCAACTCCTTTTTGAAGGAAAACTCAAGACTACACCGGTAAAATTAATCCCGAGTGGGTTGCAGGATGCGCAGAAATGGATTGAATATCAGCAAGAAGGAAAGGTAAGTTTTGAATTTGAAAGATGACTTCCCCAGCGTGATCGATTCTGATGGGTCTCGAAGGTCAGCGCTGAAAAAATCACCTATCGTATCAGCGATACTACTTGACTAGTAGGTTTGGAGCAATAAATATCCATTCGCATGCCAGTGCGAGGGCATTGAGAGCGGTTCCTGTAATACTAAATTTATACCGCTCAACGTCCCTTTTCCTATATGCCATCCTTCATTTCTTACTCAAATCAGCCAATAAGCTCAAACTTGTAGCCAGCTCGTCACAGATAGTTAAATTTGAGATTACCTTACAAAAGCTAGCTCCCTGTAAGATTTTGGCACCCATACAGAGCACGATCTGTCTGGATGCGTTGACTGTCCACCACCATGAAACATCAGTATCTTTTTATTCTAGAGCTAACGCTTAAGTTCTTGAATACGTACGGGACGAGCGTGGACGAGTGTCTCTTCAGGCGGGGTATTTTGGAGTCATGGACGCGATGTCGTCCGACGCAGTGAGTTGAGTATGTCGAAAGGGAAGATGCTTGTAGTTCGTGGTGGCGCTAATGAGGGATGTTGGCAGAGAACGTGAGCGCTTACTTGTCAAGGTTGTTGTGGTGCGCGTTAGGGGATTTTTTTCTGGAGGAGTAGCCAGCGGTTTATTGGTTTTGGGCTCTTTGAGACTAGATGGAATGTCCTTGAGCTACTTCTGAGAGGAGATAACCTTCTCCTTCACCACCTGCCACTGCCTCACCGACTGCGTACAGTCCACGAGCCAGACTTCTGTCCCCGTGAATTGGGCGAATGGAATCCCATTTTCATCACGAGGCCAGGCCTGCTTCAAGTAGTGCCCCAAGCCCTTCAATAATCTAACTCGCTCTTCTGGCTCGTCAACATAGAAGAGCGACATGTGTGGAAAGCCGCGGCTCTTCCACTGTATGCCGAGAGTGCCTAGATAACCCGTAATTGCCTTATGAAGGCGCTCAAGTTCACTGGGTTGGGACAGATTGAGGCCCAGAGTACCGAGGAACGTGTCGCCCTGCTTCCATGATACGTAATCCAACACGGGAGACTTGAAGTCTCCGCCGAAAATAGGGAGATTGTCAATGCTAAAAGTAGGTGGGAGATCGGGGAACGTGGTGAGTGTAATGTGAGGAGCGAAATGGGGATAGGATTTGGAACAGTCCTTCACATTCGAATTAGGTGGTCGGAACTCCATGAGCGCTTGCAAGGTTGCGTATTCATTGTGGGAGGGGATGAGCCAAAGTGCGTATGCTAGTAAGCATGAGTCCTTAACCAGGAATGTCGAAACTGATCAGACTCCTCACCCATAAATAAATGGAAGCTAAAGAAATAGAAAAACTATTTCAAACGACACTTTTTGTTCGGTTTGGTGATGTGCAATGAAGTGTGTGGTTTTTAGTGCTGTTGTGAAGCTCACTTGTAAAACCAGATTATTGGCTCCTCCGGGGACCTCCAGAGAGATGATAGTCGCACTGTAAACTTGGAGTGTGGGAAAGCAGTGAATACTTAGCCCCACCACACATGAACCCCGTTACCAACACTGCCTGACCTGACTGATCTCTATGGCGTTGCACCACCTCCCTCTTCCCTACTCTCCATCCCTTACTGTATCGGGGTACCAGTTGCCTAGGTATTTGGTAGGCGTATAATGTACGCATCCCTACGCATTTCTGACTGTTCACTAGCTAAAAGCGCAGACCTACCTATTTGAACGGGGAATCAGGATTTGTTGCACTACACAGAAACACACCTCGGATTTGGTGTGATAGCGTGTTGTGGAACCTAGAGGGGTGATGTGCGAACGAATCGAGAAATGTGAGTCCCAGCGCGCGACGTCGGGCCTCGGCTACCTGGAGCGCGAAATTTTCGAGATGCGTCACGTCCTGCTTGTGTATCTAGCTTCGGCTATATCAAATACAATGATTATTGATAGTGAAACCAACAATGGAACGGCGTGTGCACTGGAGACAGACGTCACGACGATCACGATATAGTAGTGTTGGGAAGAGAGTCAAAGCCGTGACCATTCGTCGTGTTAAGAGTACTGTTGAAATATTCCAACAGAAGCTTTCTGATACCCTCCCTTCATACCATAACACACAGTACGGCGTCGACTGTTCGCGATGTACAAATACGATGAGCTGAATTGCACTGTCAGCACATTGAGGTTCACCGCTTTCAGTAACGCATTTATGGGAGGATAATTAGCCTACTTCCGTTGTAGTCCTTCCCTGGAATGTTCACTGGTCAAAGAATTAAAATCTTGTCGTTCGCAGTCGCCGAGTTTCGCGAACCTCTGATATGATGGACTTTTATTCCATGCCTGACATTGAGGAGAACATTCTGATGCTCGATGGAGTTGGGAGGAAAATAGGGATCAACTGTATTCAAATTTCGTTGATAGTACACAATCCTTTGACGGTTGGTACCGTTGGATTTGACATCACGAATTCCATCGGACATTCAGCGAGCTTGACAAATTCAAGTGTTCGAAAAGATGAATCAACGGCTAAGGTGTGCTCAGTTCAACGTAAACGGCAACCGCCATTCGCTCCTTTTGTGCAACCAGGGTCCGGGATTAGGTAAAAACCCGCATTCGAGTTATTTTTCTTAGATTGTTGGTAAAAAGAGTTAAAAGTACATACCTTCTGCTTCGCGTTAGATATGTGCCGAGCACCAACTAAAGGTTATTATAGGTTCAAAGTTCGAAGGAAAAATACGTGAGCTACTGAGGTTTAAACAATTTCAAGCAAGAACAAACAAGCCTGTGATCGCGAGTCGGAGGCTTGACAGTATCTAGCACTCCATGCACTTCCATTGAGTTTTATAAGTCTTTTCTACCTCTTCGACGGTGCCAATTCATTCGGCATGTATGTATAGGCTATGTGGGTACTGGAGAATGGTCATTTGAACGTATATATTGCTAAGACGTCTACAATGATGAAATTTTAAGGGTGATGATGCGCAAATGATGTGCCTAACGAACAAATTTCCTGCCGTTACCCTGTGTGGGCTACGAACAGAAACGACACACTTCTCCTTGCCTTATAGTTCTATCCCCTCAGAAACCCCAAAAGTCCTTGTCAACTATTGTCTTAACCGCCCATGGAACTCATATTTCTTGGCACAGGATCTTCCGCAGGCCTACCGTACATCGATTGCATCACAGCACCACCAGAAAGAGATGCGTGTAGGACATGCCTTTCTGCATTAACTCCAGAAGGGAAACGTAACATCAGGAGAAATACATCAGCTGTCGTGCGAGTGGATACTAAACAAGGGAAAAAGGCGTATGTTCAAGCTCCAAATCCCCCACCATTTTTTGCTGAAAATTTTTTCTACCAGAACCGTCGTAATTGATGTCGGAAAAACTTTTCAGGCGTCCGCTCTTGAATGGTTTCCCAAATACGGGATGAGAGAAATCGATGCGATCCTCATTACTCATGCTCATGCTGACGGTAGTGGTTGGTTCCGTTCATGTTATTGGCATCAATTAACTTTGTAAAAGCATTGAACGGACTAGACGATCTTCGATGTCAGTAACTTCCACAATGCCCTGACTCATCTCGCAATCTGACCAACTGTAGCATGGACGTTATACGGATTGATTCAACCCCACGTTGATATATACTTGTCGCAAGAAACATTCGATGCAGTCAAAACTTCATTTCCATACTTGGTGTCGAAGGAACATGCTAGCGGTGGAGGAGATGTACGTCGTCCGTTCCATATTTGATTTATTTGTTCAAGAGCATTCGGCCCACAGGTCCCAGAGTTCAAATGGCATATCATAAGTAACCAAGTCCCCTTCGAGATTAACAACACAGGAATATATGTCACACCATTCTCCGGTAAAGTCTACACTATAATAAAGTACTAGTACTAACTAACGAATAAATAGTCCATCACGGCTTTCATTCTTCAAACCCTCCGCAAGATCACCTTCAAACCTCATCGTCTTTTTCACTATTCGATGAAGTGCCCTCTAATTGCAATGTACCTGAGCAACGCGAGATTTTTCTGAGCTTTGGATACAAGATTGATGACCAACTTGTTTACATCTCAGATGCATCGTTCATTCCAGAGGAATCTTGGGACATAATATCTCCAAAGTCCCCAAGCTACGTCCCTGTTTGCGTTCTGGACTGCCTACAGTTAGAACCTCATACTTCTCATTTCCACCTGGCACAATCCGTTGCCTCGGCGCGGAAGATCGGCGCGGTGAGGACGTACCTGACGGGCTTTTGTCACGCAGCCACGCATGAAGAGTATGTCTCTATGGGAGAGATTGTTGGTGGCGCGCAAAAGGACCAAACGGAGATGGCTGCTCTCCACACGAAGGGCTTTTACCTCGAAAAGGGAGATCCAATATGGATAAGACCAGCTCACGATGGCCTAAGGGTTACAATCAACGACGACGTGGTATGGGATGAAACATATCGGAATCAATTTCCGCCAGGTGAGCTGGGTGGGAGGGGTTGGACTGTACGTGTAAGGAAGATATTATCCTGGAAACGTCTCGCCACATTATTATTCTAGAGTATAAAAATTCCATTCATAACCTTACTACAATACTGTCGTAGGATTCATACAGTGAACCTGCAAAGTAAAAGTTATTTAATCATCTGACGAACAAAGGGGCCACTCATTGAGTTCGTCCCCGACCCCAAACCGTTGGCACAGGCTACGCATACACGAACTCGGCAAGATATGGCATTTATCAGTCTTTATATGTTACATATGGTTCGCTTTAATAGTGACTTAAGTTGGGATCAAGCAATAAAAGGCCAATTCCTATCTATTCCTTTTAAATTTCGACCAGACACGGAGATATCTTGTCAGGGGAAACGGGTCCACTATGCAGAACATTGTAAGAAAAAAACAGATGATGGGCTAGGTCGAACTCGCAACCATGGTGAGATAGGCAGGATGCACAGCATCCTTACTGTGAACTGTATATGCCGGTCTTCACCTTCACCTATACGGCTCTGTTATGATTATAAAACCAGTAATAGCAAAGATAGATATACCAAGTCGTACCCTTTGTCTGCTGTCGTCCTGCTGTGGTCTTCTTCAGATAGCGTCTGAGTACGTCCAAGAACGGTTCTGGTCACGAGGTGTGAGACCTATTTAAGGCCTTTCGTATGTTGGAAAGCACTGTGATATGCCCAACCGCTGTGATATACTTGTTAGAAGGGCGTTCAGGTCTGGGAGTGCAAGCACGTTTCTCCGAACAGGGAATTGTGATCTCTGCCAGTTTGATCTTGCGCATCTGGTACACTTTCTCCCTGCGAAAAGTGTGTACAAGAAAACGGCCCCGATCGTGCTGGTGTACCAATGCTTCTCAAACGACAACCGCTGGCTAGGATTCTAGGTGATGAGGCAGATCTTCGCAATAGGGGGGAGTTTGTACCTTTTGTCTCCCCAATTCCTCGCAAACTTTGTCTTAACTAAGGAAAAAAAGATTCAAGAAATTATAGGAATGAGAGTTTTACTCATTATTGGTGTAGACTTAAAGTCTCTGGGGAACTCTGATGAGTTGAGGTGCCTTTTTCGCCGCTGTGTTGGTGTCAGCAGAACTGATACTCCTTGCGCTTGGGGAGACGTATGGCAAACGAGGCAGATATCTTTACGCATTAGCAAGAGGTAGTGGATAGGTTAGAGTTGGTAGGGAGGTGGAGGCCTGGGTAGTCGCCTGATTTCGATATTTCTTCAGCTTCATGTGCAAATGTACTTTGTCGACATACTGCGCGTGCACAGAGCAAGGGTGCGAAAGAACATCGTTGGGTTGAGTAAAGCCGATCAAAGCAATGCTGGTAGAGATCGTCTGCACCTTCCATATCACGTGTCTTTGATGACTGAACGACCTATAGCCCATCACGTCAGGGCCGACTTGTGTCCAGATGTCATTCGCGGAGATGACAGATCGACAAACCAAATGATGTGACCTTGTATTCATGACGTTAATACAGTAGCCAGCTGTCGAGCTAACCAGTTTCAGTCGCGCACAGGCTTTTAGTATTGAATGATAGGGTTTCTCCAATTGACAATGAAAGTATCTAAACCAAAATCATCGATGAGGGATTAGGAGAGATAGGGCTGCGTACATTCCCAGCGGAAGTTCTGAGAACACTAAACCAAATGGTCCCTCGCTGACAACATTCACAGCCCTGGGAGGTCATACGTGATATGCATCTGTGCTCGGAGAGCAGCAATGCAAACTGTCGTGATGAGAAGACTCGTTTAAGAACAGCACAAGAACAATGATTCCATATAAACGCCATACAAAACGCAATGTCAAGGCGGACAGTTGTACGCATACACAGCGTTCCAATCTGAACTAATCATGTCTTAACAGCTGGACGCATGTTAGCTGAGATTGTTCGATGTTCCTATGTATTCATCGACCACGAGCTACTTTAATGAAAAGGAAAATAGACTAGAAAAATATCCAAAACTGACGAAGGATTATTTATCTTAAACTTCCACACTAGCCCTCTCATCCTCCTCAGCATCGTCCTCGTCACTATCATCATCTCCACGTGTGACGGTCATCATATCGTTCAAACTATGATAATCAACACATTAGTTTTGTTGCCCATCGCACCACTAGTGAAGACTTACCAATGCACAAGGGGTCTCATCAAACACACCACCTCTACCACCATCTCCACAAAGCTTGGATCCAACACTTCTGAATCCGTGAACCTAAGCCCAAATTGATACCGTCAGCATTCCTATCGAGGCCATGGGCAGCACTCAGCCAACGCACCTATGCACCACCGCGAACGACCGGCATTTCAGCAAATCGATATCCCTGCACATACATCACCTTCATCAGCGCTCACTCAACCAGCGAAAAAAAGGGCAATGCGTACTTGTGCCCCTTATCCACACCCTTTGGCGCCACTTTCAGCTCATCCTCCATCCCAAATATGTTCTGTCGGCCCCCATCTTTGCATGGTCGTGGCTCGCCAAAGAAGCGCACGAATTCGGGGTCGGAAATGATACTTCGCAGGCGCTGCGAGTTGCGCTGAATATTCGCCCTGGGGACTAGTTGAGCCGCTGATAGTTGTAAAAAGAAGGGTGAGGTTTACCTGATTGTTGCGAGTTCGTTCCGACCGGGACACCAGGAACCGGCTGCGATGATGCTTTCTCCTGGTTTCACTGTTAAGGAGCGTTAAGCGAGAGAGGCGAGTACATGGGATGGAGACGTGCCTGCGCTGTTGGAGGATCGCACGACAAAACATTAGCAACAGTAGAGGAGGAGAGTGGCGGAGACTGACATATGATCTGTGAGACAGAGCGACGTTTTAGTTGGTCTATGAGAAACAGGGAACGAACAGAGACACGCACAGCCTGCGAAGATGCCCTTCCGCCCACTTCGAGAGTAACTTGCGGACAAGCCCTTCTTGTAAGGCGTCTTGTCATTGCTAAAGCGAACCTGTAGCAAATGTATTCATCAGGATCGCGTTGTGTCAGGGTTAGGACTGCTTACGTCGCGATAAATCCTATGAATCACGTCCTTTGGTGGAAGAGGAGGGACCTGAGTGTCGACTTCCGTGAGCCGTGTGGTCAGCGCGTCTATAAAATCCTTCCATTCTTGCTCCGCAAGGCGGTATACGGGTTCTGTTGTTTCCGTTACTTTCGTTATATTGTTCCTTCGGAAGAGCATACCATGGAGTTTAAACCTAGAAATACCTCATTACTTGATGCTGAGTGAATATAGGATAGAGACCAACCATTCTCGATCGTTACATTTTGGGTCCTTGAGCTTTGCGAGGAAATCGAGCGTGTTTTGTGATATACGCCCAGGTGGAACTGTTGGGAAGGGAAGTTGCCATATGGACCAGAATTCGTAGATATTAGGCACGTACCTCGGCCTGTTTTGGGAGCCTGCACCACGACACCGACGATTTCCTGCCCCTCTTTAAGACCAAGCCCTTCATCCTCATCTTCGTCTTCGCCTTGATTCTTCCGTTGCCGTTTTTGAGGAGATACCGAGCCTTTGTTAGGGCTTGACCTTGACTTCACAGTGGACGCTGGTCGCTTGCGTTTCTTTCTGGGGTTTGTATCGGAGTCGTCGAGAGCGTCGCTGTCGTATTCTTGTACATCTTCATCCTCATCGTCCTCACCTCCTTTTTCGTCATAAGAGCTTTCATCGTCATGCAACGCTACCTGTGTTCGAGATGTCGTAGCGGTGCTTCTGCCCTTGGATTTCGCATTTTGAGTGCGTTGGGATGGCTTGTCTAGGGTATATCCGTAGGAATGACTGTTCAACAAGATAGGAGACGAGCGTACCTTTACCCTTTCTTTGAGGTTCGCCCTGATCAGACTTCCGTCGCACATTCTTAGCAGGTGTCGCTTTCGCAATTGCACCCTTCTTGGAAGTTGATGTTGTGGCTTTCTGCTTGCCAGCGTTTTCCTCCTCGGAATCGTCATCTAACGCGTCACTGTCATACTTCTTGTCCAATTTCCTTTTGCGTGGGCCATCTTCAATTCCCACGTTGTCTTCATTGTCAGACGGCCTTGCTGGTGGCTTTCGTGCGACCTTCTTTGGGGTTTTGCGTTTAGACTGAGGTTTGGCCTTTGAACTTGCAGAGCGCGTCACGGAAGCCATTGAGCAAGAACTAGTGCTATTCAAGTCTGTTGCTGTAAATGATTCCGAAATTTCTCACTTTGCTGCTCAACGACAATACGACGTAGTCAATGTCAAAAAGTCGTGATACAAGGTGGCAATACAAGACAGGTCGTGGTACGGTGGCAAAACCTATTTGCACAGCCACACTCTCGCGTTCTGCTCAACCAACCATGTCCCTCAATATTTACTAATTCAAATCATAATTCTCTGAGAGGAGTAAAATTTTTATAAAATACGATTCAAGGGTATGTCTTTCGTGGACCCTTGATTACAACTGACTCGTCCTGGGTGTATAGATAAAGAAAAAAGCATTGTTGGCGGCGGGCCCAATATGCGAATTCTTTTTACAGGCAAATACTACCAGAACCTGGGCTCCCCGGTCTACCACTGTTCCAAACTGTAACTAAGAGCATCTGAAATTGAAGCGCCTGGACAATAAACCAATCCAACGAGTTCTCGACAGACAGTTATGGCTTCTGGGTGATCGAAAGCAGCTCCAAGCTGCCAGCAATACGCGTAGAAGCTATCATATCTAGCATCCTCAACAGAAATCCTACCTACAGATCTCTTCATGCGCTGAATCATGTCGAAGCTGGAATGTTGCGTGGGGTGGTCATGAGATCAGCCAGTGCACGCTTGCCTCTCGGCTATCTCGTGTCTAAATCCTTTTAAATAGGACTGTAGTAGCCCCAGACGCGGATTTTGAGCTGGATGGGTTTATGTCCGAATTCTATGGATTGGATGTTCAATTTAGGCATTTGTTAGGTGAGTCCGAATATACTAATGCGCGCCTCTGGGCCCTAACCACCCGCTCGGCCCTCAATAGAAAAGTTTATCCATCGGCTATTAGTTGATTTCGACAAGAATGCAAGGTTGTCGGCGCAATGTACTTAAGATGCCACGCATATATGCACACTACCACCTACTACCCCACCACCACGCCTGAGAAAACAATATCTCATGACTACCCACCCACTACATGAGGGTCTTATCGTCCAACATCTTGGACGAATAAATAATTGCTAGGCGACTTCTGCAGCACGTGGTCGTGGTCCGGTGCTCGCACCGTGATACCGGTTCCCCTAGCCCCACGCTTTGTACCCATATCTATGCTTTTGCATGTTATGTGGACGTCTGGCTTTTCTCGGCATCGCCCTTAGACTGAGTACATCGTACTGTGTACTTCCAAGTGGAACAATATCGAGTTCTCTCCGTGGCGTCAAATATTTACGACGCATCGCATACCTCGAGCGCCAAAGCCCCAATATTGTACGTCGACGTCCAGTACGGCCAATTATTCTTTTCACATCTCTCTGTTTCCTTCCACGCCACATAGCTCTACGATCATTTTCACACCGACTTCCGAAGGATATCATCAAATGTCCAGGGAGTAAAACAGCTCACAGCCAAGCAGAACTATGAGCAGCGCGTTCGCCATGCAATCCATAGGACCTCCTCTACCATAAACCTATGGGCTCTACTCGGGATTATCCCAGCACTGCCCAGAAACCTTGGCTACCGCGATTCACCAACCTCTCACGTACCCATGAACGCATCTTCGATACCATTATGGATCCCATGCTTTTCTTGTTATTTCGGGGTCGTCTCCGTTATAGGTCGGCATAATGTACCGATGTCTCTATGCCGACCAGGCTTAGCAATAGCCCGTCGATACTCTATGGGAGCGGAAGGCTTAAGCGGAGTCAAAAATAGCCTTAACCATCGGTGTTAATGGACATCTGCGGTGCTAAGCCAGGTTGTTTGTTATATACTTCTGGCAGGCGTTACGACCGCATGAAATCCACTCATATCCAAGGGACACAGTCGGCTCCGCAGGAATTGGCGTTATTGCGAGCACTTTCCGCGTATCTCTGGCACGTATTAGGCATATTTCTGGGATGCCAACGTGAAACGGCGGGATCTACCACGTTTTTTGGCGGCCCGACATCTTATATTTGACCACACCGCAACAAGATCTGCGTCCTGTGACAGTAAACTCCCATTTTATTGGATTCGTCATATCTCTTCTTCGAGTGTATCTTCGACTCGTTGCCTACGACGCCCTTCGTACAAAACATGTACAGTCTTATGTGCGTCCCAAGCTTCCAACGATGGCACATTCAACACATGGTTGAGAGAGATTCATGATCGATCGGTCGGCGTCCCGACCGCTGCTCACCCGTTCCGGGAGTGGGAAGAGGTCCTCCGTGCATAGAATCCCGAATCGGATTTGAAAGGTGCATAGTGATAGGAGTGAAAAACAGGGAAAACGAAGGAGCCACGCGTACGAGGCCTGTACCTGATCTTCATCTCAGAGCAGAATGGGACCTGGTCGTTAGCGTCTCATCGCTGTTCCGAAACGGAGACGTTTCAGCCATAATTTCCAATATCTTCGTAACACCACGGGACTTGAGTTGGAACGAAGTCTGGCTAGCTTTCCTCGACCTTGGTGGTAATGTTGTGGGGAAAAACGGGTTGCAATGTGGGGTATTGGAGCCATCTTGACCAACGTTGCCCTAGATTACTTGGCAGACGTACGATAGGGTAAGTTAATCCCCCGCACTGGCTTTATTTCCTCTTTTGTTCCGCTCCACATCATCATATGCTCCCGCAATGTCGGCGCCTGTCCTATCGTGCAGCGCTTACCTGGCTTTGTTCAACAAACAACTCCGTCGGCCCTCCGAGCCCGCGTTTCCCCCGCAGTGTAGGAACCAAGATCCAGGCTAGTATAGGTAGATGCCGTGTGATGAAACTCAATGGGCGCGGTTATGGTAGGGACATGGCACATCAGTTAGGGCCCATTGAATTAGAGCAAAGAGATCAAAATGAATTCCCCGCTCCGGCACCACCCCACTCGACGCACGCACAGCCCAGTCGCGATCGCGTGGTCGAACGCTTATCCCCATAAGGGTCGACCTCCCCCATAAGGTCCTAACCCCTATTCGTGGCGCCAAATCAGTTTTATCTTAAGAACCATGTCCAGAAGGGTTTTTTATTCCTACGCTCTGTTGGCTTCTTCCCGCCTCTCGCATCATATATACTGATCTCGAGTGATCAGCAACAATCAACACCCATCCACCACCACAAAGTCGAAGAATCGACCACTATGGCAGAGAATGAGACTCCAGCGCCGATACCGATGCATCCTGTCGCCCCACGCATGACAAACATGGGAAAGGTTCCTCATATTGGGCCTCACATCGATGATTACCGCAAAGCACATGCGGAGACTATCGGACATGAGAGTGATGCGTGGTGGGCCAAGGTGTGTTGAATAAGTTAAATCGTTGTGCACCGCGAAATACTGACCTGGATGATTAGATGGCTCGGGATACCTTGTACTGGGACCGCCCCTTCCAAACAGTGCGCGCTGGCGGATTTGAAACGGGTGACATTGTGTGGTTCCCAGAGGGCGGTCTTAATGCATCGTACAACTGTGTCGATCGCTGGGCATTCAAGCATCCCGACAAGGTAAGCTTGACCTGTAACCTAATCACTGATCTACTCTGATCAATGAAAATTCCTTCTCTTCCTTGTCGCTTCCGAACATATTTCCTCTCACAGCCTGCCATTATCTACGAGGCTGACGAACCAGGCGATGGTAGACTCGTCACTTACGCCGAGCTCCTGCGCGAAGTCTGCAGTATCGCCAACGTTCTGAAAGACTATGGCATCAAAAAGGGCGATACTGTCTCCATCTATCTTCCCATGACGTGGCAGTCTGTCGCTGCCTTCCTCGCCTGCGCCCGCATTGGTGCCATCCACTCGGTTGTCTTCGCCGGTTTCTCCGCCGAATCTCTGCGTGATCGTGTGCAGGATTGCAAATCGCGTGTTCTCATTACTAGCGACGAGGGACGGCGAGGAGGGAAGAGTATTGCGACAAAGGCCATCGTAGATGCCGCTCTTACGGAGTGCCCGCTGGTGGAGAAGGTCCTTGTGCTGAAGAGGACAGGGAATGAGGTCAAGTGGACCGAGGGCAGGGACCAGTGGTGGCATGAGGAGACCGCACGGGTACCGAACTACTGCCCACCCGAGGTCATGGCCAGCGAGGACCCACTTTTTATCCTTTATGTAAGTCTCAGGTGGTTTACCTTTCGTAAACCATACTTATCATCACGCCTGCAGACATCCGGCTCCACAGGCAAGCCTAAAGGTGTCGTTCACACCACTGGCGGATACCTCCTCTGCGCAGCTCTCACAGTTAAATACGTCTTCGATGTCCACCCCGACGATCGCTTCGCCTGCATGGCCGATATTGGTTGGATTACAGGACACACGTGAGCCCTTCAGGTTATTCGATTTTAGGTACAATCTTACTTTGATCCCGTAGTTACATTATCTATGGCCCTCTTCTCAACGGCGTGACCACCACCGTCTTCGAGTCCACCCCCGTATACCCCACCCCCTCCCGTTACTGGGAGACTGTTGCGAAACACAAAATTACCCAGTTCTACAGCGCCCCAACTGCCATCCGGTCAGTATTTCTTCACCTTCATCCTTCGTCAAACCGCCTCCCGGCTCTCCCCACGACCCTGGCTTCTGATTACCCGCTCGAGCAAATATTCACATCCTCATTTCTAGGCTCTTGCGGAGACTCGGAGAGCACCACGTCACAGGACACGACCTCTCCACCCTCCGTGTCCTTGGTAGTGTTGGCGAGCCCATTAATCCCGAAGCTTGGAATTGGTATAACGAGCACGTCGGCAGACGCGAATGTGCTATCGTTGATACTTTCTGGTGAGTGACGGGTGTATTACCTATGATATCGTGTAGATTCTTACCGATTTCAACAGGCAAACCGAGACTGGCAGTATCGTCGTAACGCCATTCCCCGGTGCCATTCAGACCAAGCCCGGTTCCGCAACCGTACCCTTCTTCGGCATCGAGCCCGCTGTTTTGGATCCCGTTACTGGCGTTGTGAGTAAACTTCTGTTGCGCCCTCGGTGGCCGAGCCTGCAGTTCTTGCACGTTTATAACCTAAACTAAACCACTACTTTCCCCCCCATGTCCCAGGAACTCAAGGGCAACAATGTTGAAGGTGGTCTTGCCCTCAAGCACCCATGGCCCTCTGTCGCACGTACCATCTACCAGGACCACAAGCGTTATCTCGAGACCTACATGAAGCCATACCCAGGCCTGTTTTACACAGGTGACGGTGCCGCCCGTGACGAGCATGGGTACATCTGGATCAAGGGAAGAATTGATGGTGCGTATTTCTTCAGCTACTTTTCGCCTGCGTCAACCATTTGCTCACTCCCGTCGTACAGATGTCATCAACGTATCGGGACATCGTCTATCGACCGCCGAGATCGAGTCTGCGTTGATCATGCACAAGGGTGTTGCTGAGACTGCTGGTGTGTCATGTCGTATTTCTTTTGCCGGCCATATCTCATGTTCCTGTACAAACAGTCATCGGCACCGCCGACGAGCTCACTGGACAAGCTGTGTTCGCTTTCGTTACTCTCAAACCGTGAGTAGCTTCATCACATCTCCCATCCACCGCAGGAGGGCCAACTCTATCACTGGCAGTGAATTTGCATATGACCCCAACAACGAGACAGGTCTTGTCAAAGAGCTCGTCCTTCAAGTCCGCAAGGTTATCGGACCGTTCGCAGCCCCAAAGAAGATCTTTATTGTCAGCGATCTGCCCAAGACACGTTCCGGAAAGGTGCCTTTACTTTAATTTCCATTTGTTGACTGGTGGATGTTAACTTACGCTGTCTTCCCCCTAGATCATGCGCCGCATCATGCGAAAGATTGTTGCAGGCGAGGGCGACCAGCTTGGTGATCTCAGCACCGTCGCAGAACCTGGTGTGGTAGACGTCATTAAGAAGAGGGTTGCAGAGAGCTCTTGAGCCGCACTGGATGCGTGCTTTGGGAGCTTTGTCGGCTTCTCGTTTATTATGTGTGTCTTTATGGAATGGAAGAAGAGAGGGAAAGAAATAAGAAGAATTTTTCATTGTTATAATAGCCCGTCGAGGCAATGTGTTGTATAATGTATTCTTATGGATTTCTGTGTCAATGTTTAACCAGTCCGACTGTTTTGGATCTTTGTCTACCTCCAGAGGAAAGTGCAAGTGCAACACTGATACGTGAGAGACAACATAATAGAAAGAGTGCGAAACGGTCAGGTTAGACAGTATTTACGAATAAATGAAACAAGCTCATCAGGTAGAGCGTGATAGGAAGAAAAGTCTAGTACTCCTTGACTACCCATTATCGCAGGAGGTCCATAATATTTTATCTCTTTCTTGTAAACTTGACCTGACGATAAAATCCTTCTCAGCCTGAGGAAGAGGGCTTCCGGCCGCTGAGCAAGCCATTCTGGAGCCTTGAGAGACGAGTCGTACATATTGTAACATATCAATGGATGGATTGTAGGGAGAGGAGTCTCCATTGAAGCAACTTCTTTCGTTGTGTCAATCAAAAGCCCAAGCTGTCCGAGGTTTGAATATGTAAGAGCGATTTGTTGAAGCCCAATGAAGCCCGGCTTCTCAGACCTGACGCCAGGGCCCAGGTCGAAGTATTCTAGCTTTAGTCAGGTTTTTGCGAACTTCAGAAGATCATCGTCGGAGAGCGCCATGCCCACTATGCCACCGAAATTGACGGACTCCAAGCCCTTAAATGAGAATAAAGGATTCACGTCGTCCATAAGTTTAACATTCCTGTATTCCCTCCGGAGGGCGTCTTTGTCTCATAAACCCAAAGGAACCAGCATAATGGATGTAAAGAGGGATTGGCGGGCCACAATAGCGAAACGCTGCGTCTAATCCAGGAAGGGTCCAGCATCGTCCAATGGTATTTCCCCATCATCAAAGTGAACGAAATCTTCCTGAAGAATGAGTTCCCAAAGGCGGTCTGGAGGCAGGGCGTTCAAGATCTGCGTCAGAATTTGACAACTGAGGACCATTATTTGTATCTCCACTTGCTGTGGAGATAGGAATCCGGAGATACCGCCTCGAATGGTTCTCCTCGAACAATGCAAAGTCCAAGTTCCTCTAGGCGAGGAAGGCGAGATAGTGTCTTAAGCCAGCATAGTTCACTTGCCTCAAGGGCTGATGCAATGAAGTCGAGGTGGAGGATCCGTAAATGCACTAAAGTAGAGTGGGAAGTCTCATTCCAAGAGATGGTTCCGTGATGTTAGAACCCCCGCAGGATGTTGAGAGGTCAAGTGCAACTTCTATGTAGTACTTGAAGTGGAGAAAATCGAAAAATTTCTCCTGTAGAAATGTGTGTGCGTGAAAACGAGCGAAATGATTTGGGCAGGCTGAGCATGAGTTCAGTATGGTAATGTATTTGGGTGTAATAATGGCGACGGTATGAAGGTGGGGAGATATCATCTTCCGGGCCTGGGCCAACTAGATGTAGACGGATTTGTGGATTTCGCAGATATCTTGTGATAGGGGCGTATGTGAAAACATTTGGGCACGTCGAGCACACGAGTCGAATCAGGCTCACGACGATTCGCTGATATCGCGTTTGAGAACCTAGTTCATTCCTTGAGCTCCGCTTTAAAACGTCTCAGAGAGTGCAAAGACTTCAGCAATTCTTAGAGCTCGGTGCATTGCAGAGACCTTATGAGAGTGGCTGACCTGCAGAATCGGAAATCAGAAAGCTGACACAGGAAAGTCAGAATACACAGACCATGATTTGAACCGCGCGTCGACGCTCCTGACAAAGAACAAAAAGTTATGGGGTGCTTCAGCTTGGGATGAATTTAGAAATACCCATACCAGCACATATGAAATTGTCACGGGACCCACGTGCTCACACGTCTCCCAATTCTCAATTCATCCAAGTAGCGTTCAATCAGTGTCACGAGAGACGGTTTCATGATCTCCATCAAAAACGGACCTGGACCGAGTCCCGTTGATCCTCTAGGGAATATCGATATATATATAAGTTCGAGTTGACACGAATAATTTAAGGAAGTCCTTGCCACCTACCTACATTTCAGCCTCGGTTTGAAGCTTCGAATAAGCCTGAGGGCCTCACTAATCAGGACTGACAAAGCCCCTCCTACCAGGCCAGGAGATATATTTAATCTGCGTCCCACTGTTTTGTCCAGACGAAATGGGTGTGGTAGCTGGGATGCTTACTAGCTCTGTTGCCGGGGACCAAGGTATTACCCTAATGACGAGAATAATTTAGCTCGAGGTTATGCAATGCAATTAGTTGTTAGTCTGGACGCAAACCCGATCCAAAATTAGGACTACAGACATAGCGACCAATAAGCAACGAGAAGCCATCGTCAGACCGTCCCACCGCCAAAGCCCCCCCAGGTCAATAATCCCCAGTGAAAATTTTACAAGCACAGAACTGGTGAGTTCGAGATGTCGAGATGTTGAGATTGTCCAAAAAGTTGAACATTTTCGTGTTGAACAATCGATTAAAGCTCCGCTTACAATTCACGCGGCAGGTCGGCAAGGGTCGCCGAACTCTCAAGCTTTGCTCAAGTTTGTATTTTCTCTACCTTGAAGCTCGAACTTACCAAGTCTACCTATACGGGGAATATCCAAACCTACATTGCTTTACCACTTCCATAATCAAGGCACAGATAGTTCGCACCTTCCCTGAGACACTCTCAAAAGTCGAGCTTCTCTTCATGCTTGCATGAATCGCCAAGTATTCATTAACGTGAAGCAATGAATCATTCCATCATTCGTGAAGCTATGTCTTGCACGTTCTCAATTTACTCCATCTTCGACTGGCGTTAATCACCCATTGGTTCCGGACAGATCCCCCTGCCCGGTGTTGATAAGCGAGCCCGGCTTCCAATCCACCTGTACGGCGTTTGTCATATCTTTAATAATAATAGCAGGGATGCTTTTCGCACACAGGTTGGCTCCTTTCTCTTCGAAAGGATGGCATGATGTGTATCATAGTTGATTAATATCGTTGAGCTTATATTCGAAATGACTCGCAAAAGCACCCGAATTCACCCAGGTGTTTGTACATGGAAGCAAAACCGAGTTTTCCTCAACGTTGCGCTTCTATTCCAAGGTCAGCGCTGAAGTTCAGATATCCCCGCGATAACCCCAAATACCACCCTCTCAACGCTAATATAACCAATGAAGGTCGTGCCCCGGCTGGGAAGCCCTAGGCGTCCACATGTTTTACCTGAGAGGTTTCCCCGATATGTCTAACGAATGTGATCATTCCCTTCAAGCTTTTTGGTATGTGTTTGGCATTATTATTGGCGTTTATTCTCACGTACTTCTGTTCAATACAGCTTTTTTCTATCCCCCGACAGGAGGAACTTTTTCCATCCAGAACTCCCATTGCTTCCAGTCCTCCCTGCATATCATCTGTCGGGCGAAGTCCCAGGGCCAAAGGGTCCTCGAAATTGAAGGTATTGTAATTTTACAGCCTACTTAAATGCCAGACACTGCTTCGATCATTCCGTTGAAACCACTCCCTACTTCCTATCGAACGTGTAGGCGATATGGTCGGTATCCCTTCTACACTTGGTGCGCTGCTCGCTGGTGGTCTCACCGCATCGATGTGAACTACATTTTCTCTGTAGCACGACTTACGCTCACGCCTATTTTTAGGTTCTCTGGAGTCGTCGCAACTCAGGCCCTTACTTATTTTAAACGTTTTTCTGTAGATCCGTTTGGCACCAAGATGCTGGTGGGTAAAATAAGTTCTGCGCGCCCTTATATCGTATCGAACCAATTTGTTCTTCTAGGTCGCATATGTATGGTACGTACATCATCTTATTGCTTTAGTCGATATGAATTCTCGACACACAAGGTTGCTTGATATTTCTCACACCATCTTCGTGGGTGTGACATTGTGGGACTATCTTATTCGGCACTTTGGAGAGGCTGCGAGGGTCGACGTTATCACCTGGTAAGGGGCCTATCGTCGAAACGAAATTGAGAATCTGACACCCTTCACCTTGCTTCCAGGAGTGTCCCGGTATGCCCATCCTCCCCGGAAGACTTCAGTGGTACTTATCATCCTTTTAACTTTTTTAACAGCTCACAATACTATGCACGGTACCTAAATATTTCTTCGTCATAATTCTTATCGTTCACTCCTTGCACAAGGCAGTTGTTACATTCCTCGTGCACTGGTGAATCATGTTTTTATTTGTTTCATCTCGATTGAAAATATTGAGTTCCCTTTGCATAGTTTCTTCATACATCGGATATACAGATGTGAGCCTCTAGAGCCGTCCCATCTTTCGACACTGACCATGAAGTCCAGTCAGCCGGCACAATTTCTGGATCACTATCCCATTAGTGAGTCGTTAAGCTATCCCGACAACATAATCGTTAACCCTGCATTCCACACCACCTTTAGCTCATTATCGCGTGCTTGCGCCTTTGTAAGTTGTACCAACTATTAGACCTCTCTCTGTTAATTTCTTCCCCTAGGCCTTGCCTGTCGTGCGTTACCAAAAACCTTCTGCATATCCCTTATTGACAAACACCTTGATCAGTGACAACAGCAAAAATGTGAGTTTCGCGTTTCGCGCATCTTGTGGGGTGCCGAAGTTCTGACATTTTTACTCAGGATTGTGCTAGGAAGCCTCAAAGCCTTTGTTGTTCAGTATACTGTAGGGTTTCCGTCTATACTACTCTCCTCTCGATTTAACCGCCATTCCAGTGGTGCTTTACCATGGGTCTCGCAACCTCGTGCCTCGTCGACATCCTCATAACTGGTCTCCTGTGCTACATGCTAATGGTCGGGCGGAAGAAAGACTCGAGGTAAGATGACTTTCATAGCCGTTGACCATCAAGATTAAGACAGGGGGGTAGCATGAATCACATTCTCGATTCCCTAGCACTTTACACACTCGAAAATTTCGCACTGACATGGTACGTCCCCTCGCTCGCCTTTACGTTTACCCGTTACGAATCTAACGAAATGATCAGTACCACTACCATTGTATCTATGATCTGCGTACGCATATGCATTTTACACTATTTCACCACCATTGACGCTGTAATTTAGTGGCTCACGATGCCCACAAATTTGATATTCATGGGTATTCATTTCTTTATCGGCAAATGTGAGGCGCTTCTATCTTCTCTTGGATCTCCACTGATTCGTCCGTCAGTCTACGCAAATTCGCTATTGGCGACGTGAGTTTCCTTTCTTGGTAACGCTTTGTTATATTAACATTCCCTAGTCTCAACGCCAGGAGCAGCCTGCATGACCGTTGGGGCCGTTTCCAATCGTTAACAGATCGCGCCTTGACCCAGGGATTTTCTTATACGCAAACCAACGATAGTGGTTCCCCGGTAGGTGTAATTCGTAGCCAATGGAAGAGTTTTCCCTCATTGCGAAACAGACTATACAGCGACCACTGAGCGCCCTGAGTGATTTTCCGAAACTCACACCGGTGAGTCTGATTGTGCTAATACATCAAATCATGAAGTAATCATTTGCCTATTCCCAAGCTTCAAACAAATGTCGAACGAAGCATAAGCATGTTGCATGCGCTTGATCCGGTGTTTATATATTCCCAAACTCGTCCATCTACTGCGAACACGGAACAATTGGCCTTTGTATAAGTGACATTATGGGAAGCAATTATGCAAAAACTTATGTAATATGACAGGATTCTATGGAATCATAACCTATGTATAAATATTGACGTAGATGTTACAAATATATAAAGGGAACACTCGGGGTATGTAAATTATGTTATTGGAGAATAGATTTTTTCGCCTCGTCAGTTGAATACGCCTTTATTGCGACCGCAGTACCGTGCAGAATACCGAGCGACTTCCCGGAAATCTCGTCAGTGAGTTTAATCGTAGCGGCCCACAAGGACATAGACTATTTGATTCTTATTCTGCAACTCCAGATGGAAGTACCAAGCGAAAATATTAACAACCATTGTTTTGATGTTTCTCTGCACTCAAACTCACCCACCTACCGTAACCACCAAAGAGTGTGTGTGCAATCGCTAATAAAATCCGTACTGATCGTGAAGGAAAAAACCTAACGACTCGCATCCTGCGCTCAAAAATCAGGCTGTGAGCGTTAATTATCAATGCGACAGGTCGTCATAGGCGCTCATTTGTAATGGGGTACTCGTTTGACCCCCGAATTGATTAAATTATATAACCAGGATTAGCCTGAGCACATTGAGATGGTTCGACTACAATTCTCAAGTAGCGAAGTGATTAATAAGTCCTTGCACATGCACACCGATGTCCCACCCTTCTCTCATTAAATAAGAGGCAATATCTATAAGCACTCCACGACCCGCCTAAACTCGTAAAATCTATTAAGCTTCGCACTTACATTCTGGCTTCCCATGACCCCAGAGTACGGAACAGCGGATGCCTTTGTACGCGTCCGGAGCTCCGGGTGACTTGCCAGACCCTCGACTCTGAAGCAGTTCAAGCATCAAAGGAAGTGATGCGACTTGACAATGTATTGCTTCCAAACATGGAACCAATTCACCAGTCATCATGTGTCTGATCGTGGACGTAGGAAGAATGAGATCGCGGGGAACGACCAGTCTCCTGAGGGACGGCATCATCTGTAACAGTTCATCCACATCATGAATAGCGTCGTTGAAGTACCCGGCTATTTCGAAGCGCCCCAGTTGGCACCCAGAGCGATCGATAAGCGCAAATATTATACTCTGCACGGAAACTTCGTCGTACAAGCGCAGCGTGAAGTCTTTTAACGCGGGGAGGATGAGGAGTGTAAGAAGGCTTGGGCACGCATAAGTATCAATATATGCACTATACAAAGTGATGGACTGGAGTCGTGGCAGCGTAAATTTGTTCGGTGAGGCGAGTTCATGGAGTTCGTCCATGCATCCGACGGACAGCCTGCAGTTAACAAGCTGGGTACAGTGGGGGAGAAATTCAATTACCGCTGCATATGGTAGGTTGAGGCTAATGTCGATATCCGTCAACTGACCCCACGGTAGAGTTAATGGACCTTGTCCCCGGAATTCACAAAAATAGCGAGCTGTAAAATGTACCTTGCGAAGGTTTGGGGCGTCTTCAAAAGCTGTAATTGAGCCGCGGTGAAATTCGAAACGGTCGGCATTGGTGAATTCCAGCTCCAAGGTTTCTAACGATATCATCAGGCCGGGTGAGGAGGTGATCAGAGGCTCCAGTTCCGTCCGAGCCATGGAGAGAATAAGGCGTTGAAACCGCGCCAAGTTGGGCATGATGAGTGTGGGCACCGCACCGGTGTAATAGACGGCATCGTCCAGAGCTTCGACATTAGAGGATGTAAACGATATCAGATCAAGTTTACTCCGGGGGAGTATGATCTCTTGGATCTTTCGTGTTAACGCTTCTTTATCCCAAACATTTTCATACGATATGGTTAAGGAAGACCAAATTGTCGGATCGCTCATCAAAATACCTCTCCATCGCGAACAGACCTGACCTAATGCCCATGGGATTGTCACAGCGGAGCAATCATGACAGATAGGGATGAATATTCTCTCTCCTTCGACGCATCGACGGAATATAGATCCTATGATTTCGGGTGGGAGAATAACTTGTCCGGTGTTCGCGATTGATTGAGCGATGAATTTTCTGTCATCTTCAAATTTTGATTGATCCCCCCTCCTGAACGTTCCAGTGTCATCATTGGCAATGTTGTTAACGTTCGGATGGGCTGACATATTGATTTCTTTCACAAGGCGACTTTCTAAGGTATCTGATACGGGTCTTGAGAGTTTTAAAGGAATATTCAAGGCACAATGACATACCGAGGATGTGTTGGGTAGAATTTCAGGAGAGAAACTGCTTGGTGTCGTTTAGAGTCTTAGGTCGGAATGTGTTAACCGCGTGCCAGGCTGGCAGCCGTGTTTGTTCATAAACACATGTTAACACCGGTCCGGACATCTAAGTTTAATTTTAAAATAGAGGAACGCGTTAAAACCTGCCATGCATCATCACTCTCGGTAAGAATGGAAAATCATATCCAGTTAGTGCCTGAGGCGAGATTTTGACATAGTCTGTACAAGTTTGCCGTAAAATCAACTTAAATCTAACTGAGAGACTTTATCTTTTCGACTAATGTCGAAAAGTTTGACTTGTTTTTTTATTGAGCGTCACTCACAAGAAGCACTAAAGATTTATCAGACCCATCCATAGTACCCTGAGGTATTTGTTTCAAGAAATCTGCGAAATTTCAGGCTTCCTTCGGGTTAGATGTGCCGCAGGAGGACATCCGGGTCCATTCGACGGCGGCGCACAAGCACTTAAAAGCCGTGATTTACATATACCAATGAACAACTGCGTTTTGTACGTATTTATACAGAGTCAATGGATCGTTGAACTATCCTACACACTTCAGAGTTCCAAAAATCACGAACTCTTCTCTGGGTCCCTCTCAACATAATTTCATTTCGAATCGAAGTTATCAGAGAGTCCAGAATGATCCTTCCGTATGCTGGATTCTTGGTCGGAAAATGATCGTGTACCGGACGTTCGACGGGCTACAATAAACGAAATGGGTTCTATCGGGAGGAACGGCGGTTATTCTCGAATGAAAGTACGAGTAATACGGGGGCCTACAGCAAAATAAAATAAGAGTCAACCTCACAGGAGGAAATCCTGCGAGATTACTCAATGCTCACTGTCGTATCCAAGCTGCACACTTTTTTCCACGTTAATGTGCACAGGACGTAACTGGATGTTATGATCCTCTGTATCCTATGGATATTTTAGACTTTCAGGGGTACATGACGATAATAAAGACATACGAAGGGGTTTCGGAATTGCAATGTTCGGGGCCGCTGGGTATCGATGTCAAATTGGGGTGTCATATCGTGTGAAGTCTGAGCGCGACGGAGCTCATGACGAGTATTCAAACTGATGTATCCGCCTTATGTCAGTGCATGATAAACGATCAAAAGGGGTGACAGACGTTGCCAAAATAGAGTTCGCGTAGACTGGATATCATGTTGGAAGTAAGTCAGATTATAAGAAAGGACTAAAATATTACTGACATTTTCCAATCACGAAGTGGAGCCCCATAAAAATAAGATTGTCGTTCATGGTCAACCACTAAGTTCCATAATAAGTCGGGATTAGATGTTTCCGGTGTGACGTTGCTACTCACGCATATCATTGACACAATCGTCCCAGCGCTGAAAGACACTGTCAATTCACACCCCTCTCTACACGGTGAAATTGACACACCATGTCAAAGATCCGATTTCAAAGGCGTATAAAATGAGGGAGTCGATGACGTGATCGAGGCTAATGAAAGATTGGTCAGAGAAAAGAGGTGCGTAAAAATAAACAAACGAACGTTAAGGAGCGTGACCGGCTATTCTGGAGCAACGCAAAAAGAGAGAGCGTGACGAAGATATCTACTGTCGATGAAAGTGCCAGGCCGAGAGAAAACAGCCACTGTATGACGATAAGTTAGACTCCATTTGAGAGAGAATATCTCTACGCACCCGAAATCTCTGTTTGAAAATACTGAAGCTTTGGAGGCGGATCCTTGAATATTACGCACGTGAGATCGGCAGGGAAAATGGAAGAATTGTAAAGTTGTTCACATTTCGGCACTTGTGGCTAGGAAGGCAAGCGTGAGTGAAGTGATCCAAATGGAGGGAAAGAAGATCCTACCAGAAGCGGAGCCTTTCATTCGGCAGGATTGACACATATATAAGGGTCAGAAACGAAATGTCGGACGAGTCTACTTACAGAGTCGACAAACAGCAAGGAACAGCTAGGTGGGCGTCAGTTTTCGTTCGGTAGTGCTGAGGTTGTTCCTTACGATTGGACATGTGATGAACCAATTTCTCTTGCTCACTACGAGGGTAGAGGAGATAATCGTTCGCTTCAATAGACAGATAGGGGATCGTCATACTTACGGAGATGTATCCGGTGGGCGAAGAAACTGGGGATACGTCAAAACGAAGAAACTTTGCGTGCCATGAGAACTTACCAGTGTACGAAAAATGTGAGGATCGCCTAGAGCGATGTCGTCAGATATGCTCAAGAAAAAGGGAAAATTTTTTTACCGTGAATACAATTGTGAGCTGTAGGTAAGGCAATGGTGAGTCGTAATATGCTACGCGAAAAAATGAGGCATACCGAAAGGCTCCTGTTGACACCGACTAAATGAGCCCCGACCTTCCTATGATACGCGAACCACTCACAAAGGAATAATGTCCGTATTGGCGGCGTTACCGTAATATACTATGAGATATTCCCAGATTGCTGCCCACGTAAAGCCGGTATGTACGAGGTCGAGAAGCCTTGACGGGAGTTAGCATTTTGCGAAATGACTGTGGATGCCACGTACCATACGAGAACAACCTAAGACAGTTCCAAATGAAAAGATGTTCATAAGAACGCGACAAGACTCTGGAAGAATATACCAGTGTTTTAATGATTGGCTCATCCAAGGGGTATAACTTGAAGTATACGATAACCTGTACGGCAACGATGCCTGAGAGCCTGGCGCGCTTCTTTAGGGCGGACGTTGAAGCATTGAATAGATGACGACGTACCCTGCGGAGAAAAGCCCTCCCAGGAGGAGTGCACCTTGTGTTCGCGGAATATCAACCATAGCTGCACCGACCTCGACCATGGCGGTCAGAGTTTGAAGAGACGTGGAAAATTGTACTTGCGCAACGGGCTGTATCGATGGAGTAATTATAATAGCGGGAGATTCTCGAAGAACACCGGACTGTGTGGCAAGCCGGTATCTGTCATCCTACTGAATGGGTTTCGGGAAATCCAAGCTGCCAATGATTGGCCGTGGGCCTGGGTGTCATGTGGGGCCTGCTTTCGGCTCCTCTCTCGAAAAGAAGCCAGGTCTAAATGAGGTCGGGGATTCTCGCGTAGACGAAATTTGTCTTTCGGGACGTATGGAGTAAGCTCATCGTATGATACCGACCGACCTCATATGACCCCTCTGTGTTACCTTATCCCTGTTTGGAAGGCTATCCCGATGATGATCTGCAAAAGAGAGTTTTAGAAGTTTGTCAAGTGAACTTTTATATTTAGCTCACCTTGTCCATGGATACGTGAACCCCACATGCAGTCTCGCTGTTTCCCGTAGCCAAAAACGGTCCAGAGGCAATCGGTTTCGAATCCAGGTTGTGTTATGAAAGGTACAAATACAGTCTCGCGATGATCATCCGTTTCTGCTGCCTCCGTGTTGATATTAGATTGCAATGAAAATCGGGGAGGGTTGGATCAGAAAATTATCCCACTTATGTAAGGCTCAAGGGAGATGTGGTATCCGTCGGCAACGAAGCTTAAAATGGATATGTTCAGCCGTCACGATCGTTCTAGGATTGTTGGTTAAAAGGGGTGTTTGAAATCATCACCATCTGTTAACAAATGGTAACGGATGCGATCACGATTTCTTAGCATACTTACTTTATCGTCGGTCCTGAGAGGTTCATCGTACAAGCATGGAACAGTCAATCGTTGTCACGATATAGGGGCTCCAACTGTGCGACTGGGGCGGGACAAAGCCGTTGGAAGAAGCCGCAGACAAACAAGTGCAAGCGGGGAAGGACTCCGGAGGAGTGCTTCCCGAATCCCGTGACAGACATGCTTACGAACTCCGCAACCACGCAGGGGTGAATTCAACAGAAGAATTTGCCGAGTGGAGCTCTCTGTAGACTGTTGACGATTCACGGTGAGAGGAGCCTCGCTGTGTCTCCTGTACCAGGCGTCTCATTGCGGTGCGAGCCAGCCGTGAGAGTGTGTCATCGGAAAAAAAAAATATGACCGATTTTGCTCTAATTGTTCGGCCCGTGTGTATGTAACCTTGAGAACAACCTGCCTTGCTTACAGAAAGAGCGACTCCCTAGTAAAGAAACAGCGAACTGGGATATCTGGCAGTGTGTGGGGACTGATCAAGGCCTTAGGTTGAGATCCAGAACCTCAAATCACATAACTGACAATGGTTGGAGTTAAAGGATATGGAAGGATGCAAAGGTCCTCCTGACTGTCGTGATTTGTCGCTAGACGGATCAGCCTTGGAGGTAATTGAGCGAGGTGCCATCATGATATCAAGGAGGCTGCAGGTCCTGGAAGGTTCTCGAGTGCTCGTCACGTCGATACCATCGGAGAAACTTCATCATAAAGCGGCTGACTGTTGAGAAATCCTGACGAAAAGGTCTTCTGTGCACCTACAATATGGAATGGAAATTAGCATGGGAGACGCAAAGAAAAATGGGACTTCCTCGTGATCATAGCGTTCGTGGGAACTCCGAACTGATAATGAATTGGGCGCTTATCGCCTGGACGGGGACGACACTCCTTTCGCCGCTGTTATAGCAATGCGCAAACCAACAGTGTCGTTGTGGACGTGCCCGACTTGCCATACGACGAAGCCAGAGTATCTACGAGATATACACCTGAAGCTGTGTCCAAGACCCTCTGAAAATGTTACTGATCTTTGGACATGTATCCAATGTAACATTCAGATGAATGTTTCAAGCAAAGATTCGCACCTTGCTGGAAAGCGTCACCGAAAAGCCTTGAATAAGCAGGATCCAGTCCCTGATTCTATCGGATCAGATGTAATCGTGCCTATCGCTGGGGAGTGGGAGCACCAGAGCTTGCTGTCGAGAGCTCACATGTCAGAAGTTCCTGATCACCCTTTCCTCAAATTAACTTCGCTATTGCTTAGGGAATTTCCTGAAGGACCTAAATTTAATGGTAAGAAAAGTGGATATGGTATTGGACCCAGTGGAGGTCTAGGTGGCAGCGAAAATCAGGGCAGCATGGGCACACAAAACTCTGGAAAAGGTACAGACGGAGCCCAAGGCCATCGCGGCAGGCGTGGCCCACCTGCAGGTAGTAGTGGCCGTGGTGACCGAAATTACGGTTCAGGCGGCGATGATGATTATGGTGGTGGCAGAGGTAGCAGTGGCGGAGGTGGCGGAGGTAGCGGTGACGGAGGTAGAGGTGGGAGAGGTAGAAGTGGGAGAGGTAGAGGTGGGAGAGGTAGAGGTGGGAGAGGTGGCGGTGGCGGAGGTAGAGGTGGAGGAGGTGGCGGCGGCGGAGGTAGTGGTGGTAGAAGTAGAAGAGAGCGAACTCGCAGCTTCGACTCGGACGATGCACGAAGTATCCTATACGATATCGATACTGCATTTGGGGTACGTCCTCATGGGGGTGCATACAAAGAGAGTAACGTCTACAGTGATCTTGGAGATGTTTTGTATTGATTTTCGATTGCTGAAGGTGAATTTGATACAGTAGCAGGAACTGAGTGATATATGCAAGCTTCTCCCCATGGACTCCTGCTACTCAATCCTTATTGTCACTCTCGGTTAACTTTGAATAAATAGAACAAAATTGTTCCCGCATGTAGGAGGTAGGAAGCTTTAATTTCGTGACCAAGAGGTAAGTCTATCCTAAATACGTATATCTGAGCCTGTGCTAGTTCTCATGTAATCAAAATACTTATCCCAATCCCACAGTTCTACGTCCATAAACTACATGGTTTATAATATAAGCTATTTCCAATCCAATACACCTTAGTATTACATAACTCTATTCGACAAGGAGAGGTTAAATCAACAGAACACGAAAATGTTCATGCCTAAAAAATGCGCGAATGATATCATAGACTCACAGGATAAGAGCAAAGGATCATGGGCAAACGTCGCAATGGCCTTCACTGCTCTCATCATATGAAAGCTGCATGCTCCTTTCTACCTTGACGTGCACCGGGATAGCGTGGCCGGACAATTGGGAGCCCTATCGTTATATTAGCATACAGCTAGGTGCGAAGTCAGGAATACGGACCGAAAAGTTTCGATAATGTGATGGCCGAAACTGTGAGCCATTCATAACAGACTGAGACGAAGGCCTGAATGGCGTTTGCGAAGAGCGAAGAAAACAGCGTGTATTTAATCTGTTGTAGCAGCCAAGGCATTAGACTAGGAGTAGTCCAAACGAGAAGTCGAGTATTACAGAATCCGACTTACGTTGCGAGCATAGAATTCGCATAAACTGGATTAATAATGTCTGATCAGGGCATTTCGGCGGGTAGGCAATCACTTACGCTTCCCAATCACAAGGTGGATCCCCATAAATATAAGATTGTCAGCCATAGTTAACCACTGATAAATTTGAGAGAGTTTCGTGGACGAGATGTAACACAACGTACACAAATCATGGAGATGATCGTCCCAGCACTGAATGTGAATCATTAGCTTACATCCGGTTACAAGAGATTCGCCATACCATGTTAGGAATCCTATTTCAAAGGCATACAGAATGAGAGAGTTGATGATATGGTCAAGGCTTGGAAAGATTCCGTAAGTGATCAGAGTCTATTGGCAGCTTAGCTCACGTTAAAGAGCTGGACCGGCTCCTTTGAAGCAGAACAAAAAACGAAAAAGTTATAAGAATGTCGACTCCTGATGAAATCCCCAGTCCCAGGGAGAAGAGCCACTGTGCAAGTTTATTAATCGGGAAGAGTGATCAACCTGTATGGCCCACCCAAAAACGCCGCCTAAGAAAATCAAAGCTTTGCATATGGACCCTGCAATAAATGTTATGTATATCGGTGAAGGGGAACAGGGAACTGCCTTACATTTCAGCGATCGCTTCTTGTTCCTGAACCCCCATCATCCCCCTCGGGGTCCTGGGTATTCTGCCTCATCTAGCCATCTTTTCCCCTCTTATTATCTCCTTCTCGCTCTGGCTCCTCAAGCCACCCTATCTTTTCCCAAAGCCCGTCACCCCTCCAACCCCCGTTCCTCAACTATGCCCAACACTGCCCCCACCACATCCAAACCCAACAAGTCTAACAGGTCCCAGGACCCCGATCCCACCCTCATACGTGGCATGCCTACGAGATCCGAGATCAACTCGATCCTCGCCGCTGATCCGTGCAAGATCGACAACGCTAACGACGCCCGCGCCTGGCTCGAAGGCAAGAGTTGGATTCTCGAAAGCGAGCCTTACAACCGCTCAAAGCTAGTCCACATATTATTAACCATTTCGCTCTCCCCCGGTATTCCTGCTAACCTAATCCCAGCCATCCGTTCCGTAGCCTTTTTAATAGAAGACAATGTCAACGACACCATCTCCACCGCCTTAGCCAATTCCATTGCCAATAAGATTCTTCCATCTCTCTCTACTTTTTCTGATAACTTAACCTCTTCTTCTAATTTCCTAGACAAAGTCACCGCTACTCAAGCAACCACATCCCTCTCTCTATCCGACACCTCCGACAAATTATCCTCCATTACGTCATCCCTAGAATCTACCGCCAACACCCTCTCCACACTGCCCCCTCCACCTCCTACCCTTCCCAGCAAAACCCCCACTTGGGCCGACATTGTTGCCTCTACTCCCCCCCCTCCCTCCCTCCCCTCCCCCGAATTCAACCCCTCCCTCCCCCCCCAACACACTCTCCTACAACAACGCATACTAGCAGCAGCCAAGACTATCATTATTTCCTACAACCCCGAAGATCTCGGAGCCCCCACAAGTACCGCTCCCAAAGTCCTAAACGACACTCGACTCGCCCTAAACAAACTCCTCGCCAGCCTCGACAACACTGAAAACGACTTTGCGGACCCCGGCGAACTTCTAATACACACTAACATAAGAGGAATACAAGCCCTCGAAAGTGGCGACCTACGACTCGACTTCTCTACCCCCGAAGGAGCGGAGGCCTTCAAACGATGGGCATCGGAACCTGATTCCTCCTTCATCTCCACATACTTCGGTACCACAGCCAGGATCAAACCCAAAGGCCACAACGTCATCTTGAAATTCGTCCCCTGCTCCGGCGCCTTCGACCCTTCCAACCCCTCCCATCTTTCTGATTTCGAACAAGACAACAACCTCCCTCCCGGCTCCATCATGTCCGCCACATGGCTAAAGAGAATTGAAGCACGTAGAACTGGCCAGAAAGTCGCCAACTTAAAGTTCGTCTGTAATTCCGCCTCCATCGCTAACCGCCTGCTCTCAGATCGAGTCTACATCCTCGGAACCCTCACCCCCGTCTGCAAGGATATTTGCATCCCCATCCGATGCAACAAATGCCAGCGCTACGGCCATCTACGCGCCAACTGCAAAGGTTCTGAGACATGCGCCAGATGCAGCAGCACCTCTCATCTCTCGTCAAATTGCCCTGGAGCCGACCCTCCACGCTGCATCTCCTGTGGTCCCACCTCATCTCACGCTAATAATAATGCTAACTGTCCCTTCTTCCAGGAAAAATGCGCCGCGCTAGACGCAAGATACCCTGAAAACAACATGCCTTTCTACCCCACCAGCGAACCATGGACCTGGGCTAGCGCTCCCCCCAAACGTCCCTCGACCACCCCTCCCCCCCCACCTCACCCTTCACTTCCCCCGCGTCCCGCCTCCCCTCGCCACTTGTCCCGCCACCCCGACAGCCCTCACCCACTCTCCCACCCTTCTCTCCACCCAGACCGCACCACTTCACGCCCGGCCCCCCCCCCAACATCCCCACGAATTGATGATTAAAGCCCCCGCCACCCATCCCACACTCCTTCGCATCTGGCAACAGAACGTCCGGAAATCAACTGTCGCCCAACAATACGTCATCGGTGTCGCCGACCCCCGTGAATGGGATATTATCGCAATCCAAGAGCCCTGCCTAGACCACTTTCACAACACACATGCATCACCCTACTGGCGAGTCGTCTATCCTCACAACCACACTGCTAATTCCGCGGCCAAAATCCGCCCATGCTCAGTCCTCCTTATCAACACCAACATTGACACAGAAGCCTACTCCACACTCCCAGTTCCTTCCCCAGACATAACAGCCATTAAATTCCGCACCGAAGCCGGCTCCCTAGCCATCTTCAACATCTACAATGACTGTAATCACAATGTTACCCTGGAAACGCTTAAGAACTTCCTCCCCTCCCTCGGACTCTCCCGCAACGGCACTGAACACATGCTATGGCTAGGTGACTTCAATAGACACCACCCCCTTTGGGAATCCTCCGAAAACCGTCACCTCAACTCATCTGAAGATCAAGTACAGCCCCTCCTCGACCTCTTAAAAGACTACGATATGGACCTGGCCCTCCCCCCCAACCTCCCCACCTACTTCTCCTACCGCGGCAGATGGACACGCCCCGACAATGTCTGGTTCTCTTCCTACGACCCCGACCTCCTCATCTCTTGCAACACACGAACGGATATCCTCCCCCCCCTCACGGACCACATCCCCATCCACACCACCCTCAACCTCCCCATCTCCAGACCACCAGCCCCCCCCGCTTACAACTTCCACAATGTCAACTGGGAAGAATTCTCCTCAACCCTCGAACGCAAACTCAATACCATTTCCCCCGCAACCATAATCCCTAACGAAGGTGCATTCCTTACCACAGTTGACGCGCTCACCACCGCCATTCAGAACACAATCTCCCAACACGTCCCCCTCCGCAATCCCTCACCCTTCTCCAAACGTTGGTGGACTGCCGAAATCGCCAGTCTCGTCAAACAGAAAAATAAACTCAGCAACCAGGTCAAGCGCTTCTCGCACATAACTAACCACCTCTCCCTAGCAGCCCACAGACGTATCTCCAACAAACTGGCCGCTACGATTCAAGAGACCAAAAAATCCCATTTCGTCAATTGGCTCGAAGGAGCTACTTACAGGGACATCTACGTTGCCAATAAATATGTGACTGACGAACCTTCCGACAGATCCTGTGCCCGCATACCCGACCTCAAAGCTGACACTAACGACCCCCCCACGCTGGCAACTTCCAACCAAGAGAAAGCCAAACTTCTCGCTGAGTCCTTCTTCCCTCCGCCTCCCCCCACCCCCTCCGTCCCACCCAACTTTACCTATCCCAAACCCCTCCCTGATATAGCTTACTTCTCACATCACCGAATTAAAGAGGCCATTTCCCAGCTCCACCCCCACAAAGCCCCAGGCCCCGACGGAATCCCCAACATTGTACTCAAGAAATGCGAACCGATCCTCCTCAACCACCTCCATTACATCTACAGAGCGGTTCTCGAACTCAACGTCTACCACCCCCGCTGGCTGCAATCCACAACACTCGTGCTCAGGAAAGGTGGCAAGCCAGCCTACAACGTCGCCAAAGCCTACCGGCCAATCGGCCTCCTCGATACCATAGGCAAGCTCTTCTCCTCCCTTCTCGCAGCTGAACTCTCCCATCTAGCTGAAAAACACAACCTTCTTCCCCCAACACAATTTGGGGGCCGCTCAGGTAGAAACACCTCCGACGCCCTCCACGTCATGACATACAAAATCAAAGAAGCTTGGCGTAACAAAAAGGTAGCCGTCTCACTCTTCCTTGACGTCCAAGGAGCCTTCCCCAACACGGTGAAAGAACGCCTCATCCACAACATGAAAGCCAAAGGCGTCCCAGTATGTATCACTAACGTCGTTAATCTAATGCTCACCGGGCGCTCCACGCGCCTAATGTTCGATGACTACCTCTCAGACTTCTTCCACGTTAACAATGGGACCACCCAGGGCTGCCCCTTTTCCATGCTGGCGTACGCTTTCTACAACTCTGCTCTCTTCACCATCTGCTTTCGCAAGCACGAAATCACCATTGGCTTTGTGGACGACTGCACCCTCCTCGTCATAGCCTCCACCCTCGAGATCGCACACGAATACATCAAAAACCTCATGGAATGCCACAACGGCGGGTTTGATTGGTCTCTCTCCCATAACTCCCCCTTCGAACTATCCAAAGTTGCGCTAATGAACCACCCCCGCACTACTAACGACATCATCCCACAGGACCTAGTCCTTTCCCGCTCCAACCCCAATGGAACAGTCACCACACAAACCATCAAAACCGTAACGGAACACAAAATCCTGGGAGTCACAATTGACCCAAAACTCAAATGGACCAAGCATCAAGACAAAGTAGTCGCAAGCGCTACATACTGGACCTCTCAAATAACCCGCCTCTCCCGCCTCTCCGGTGGCCTTTCTGCAAAAAACATGAGGCAGCTCTACAATACGGTTGCAATCCCTGCTTTCACATACGCTGCTGACGTTTGGTACACAGGCATCTCGACCCCCTCCCCAGGCTCCAAACGCTCCGGTTCTATCTCAGTAACTAGAAAGCTAGCCTCAATTCAACGTAACATGGCCAAAACCATCACAGGCTCCTTACGCACGGCCGCAGGCGATGCCCTAGACGTTCACGCAAACCTCCTCCCCATTGACCTCCTCTTCCACAAAGTCCTATTCCGAGCTACACTACGCCTAGCCTCTCTCCCCCCCACCCACCCCCTTCACCCTCTCGTTAAAAGAGCCGCTTCCCGCCGCACAAAACGCCACTGCTCCCCGCTTAACAACCTCTTCCACCTCTACGACATAACCCCCTCTCTGGTTGAAACCATCCTCCCCACCCGCCTCTCACCCAACTACACCCCCCCCTTCACTATACACATCCCCGGCGACAAACCCGCGGCCCTTCAACAGGCCACCCTCGCTCATGCCACCTCTCCAATCTCCGTTTATTGTGACGGCTCCGGCCTCGACGGCAATGTAGGCGCCTCAGCCGTCCTCTACAAAAATGGCATCGAAACAGCCCACCTCACCTACCACCTCAGGCCAACCTCCATCCACACGGTTTACGAAGGTGAACTAGTTGGCCTCACACTAGCCTTACATCTCCTGAACTCCACTAATATACTCTCAACTAAACCCATCATCATCGGCTCCGACAGCCACGCCTCTCTCAAAGCCACCCAAAACCAAAGACCACACCCAGCCCATTACATACTCGATATAATTCACAACCAAGCCAAACGCCTACATAAACACCAACGCGCCCTCCACACCTCCTCCTCTCGCCCTCCCCTCCAACTCCACTGGACCCCCGGCCACGTTAACTTTGCGCCAAACGAACGCGCCGACGCCCTAGCCAGAGATGCGGCCACCGGCCTCACTAGCCCCCCAAACTCTCTCCCCCCGTACCTTAGAAAGAACCCCCTCCCTGCAAGCATCCCAGCCCTTCGCCAACACCACCTCATCACCCTCAGCAAAACCTGGAAATCCAGGTGGAAAACCTCCCCACGCTACCGCCGTATACATCAAATCGACCCCTCCCTCCCCTCCAAACGCTACCTCCAACTAATCACCAACTTAGACCGCCCAAGAGCTTCCATCCTCTCTCAACTGCGCACCGGTCATATCCCGCTTAATCATTACCTAGCTCGCATTGGCAAAGCCCCCTCACCCGCATGCCCTCACTGCCCAGAAAACATCCCAGAAACAATCCACCATTTCCTATTCGTCTGCCCTCACTATCATCTCGCGCGACACCACATGCGCGTCAAACTCAAGCGCAAGGCTGATGTCCTCCCTTTCCTCCTCTCAGACCCCCGAGCGTCCAAAACCTTACTAGCTTTCATATTCTCCACCCACCGATTCACACACCCGCCCCCTCCGCCTCCCCCTCCTCCACCCCCACACCCCCCACCAACCACCACCCTAATCACGCGCACCCGCCTCCTCCTAGCACAAGTCTAAACGACCCGCCATCTTCTCCTTACCTTCCCCTCCCGCTCGCGGGACAGTTGCTCACCACATTAGCCACACATAGTCATCATTTGGGTAGTATTGGGGAGTGGAACTTAAAACTCGGTTTGGAATCCGAGGGTCGTTCTTTCTCCGCGTACGCGGGGGGACGCTCCACCTTCCAGCTCTCGTAGATTTTCCCCTTTCCTACTTCCCTAGTGTAAATGAAATGTCCAACATAAGGGCACAGCCCTTCTCGGACAATAAATAGGATTCAATAATAATAATAATAATAATACATTTCAGCGCTTGTAGCTATCATGAAAAATATAAGAATCAAAGAGATCTAACATTGCACAAGAAAGTACTGACCAAATGCGGAGCCTAACATGCAAAATTAAGATTACCAGTCAATAGTTAAGTAATGAGATTACTTGCCTACTCGAATCATTGAGAGCAGGATCTGAACAAACTTCAATATCGGTAAGATATCATCTGATAGTCTTACTCACAATGGATGATGTGAGGTACCAGTTTTTTTTACTTACTTCGACCAGGTAAACATAAATCAATAACAACAGAAATAATCAGGCGAAAAGCAGTCTTACATAGATGCAGCCTGTGGGCATAGAAACTTAAAGCATGTTAGAACGGCATCGGCTCGGGTGTTTAAACCCTCACCACTGCACTAAGAATGTGAGGACAGCCTGAAAGCATGCTTTGTTCAGATACATCCTCCAAGTAATATAGAATATACACACCGTAAATGCAATTGTGAGCTAACAGAAACATTTGAGTTATGAAGTATGATATATAGGGACTGCCCATACCGAAAGGCTTCTATAAATGAACAACAAATCAATACGAATTCTCAATCACATACGCTAGCACGTACAAAGGAATAAAGTCGGCGCGCGCAGCGTTACCGAAGAAAGCTATCAGGTGCTCCCAGATCGACGTCCATGTAAATATGGTGTGCACTATATCTAGAAACCTAAGCGGGAGGTTTCCTTCTGTGTCATAAACGTGACTCTCATTTACATACCATGTAAACAGAACCTAGTGTGTGGTGCATTGTGAGGGAGGGCCGATGGATACTACCAGCATCAAAGAACCCACCAATAGCTTTAAGGTTGGAGAATCTGAGGGGTAGAGTTTGAAATAGACGACTACTTGTACTGCAACCATGCCTGATAGTCTTGAACCTCGAGCGATAAATGTAGCGTGTGTGGAAAACGAAAAAAAAAACATACCCAGCGGAGAAAGCGCCTCCCAGGAGGAGTGCCCCTTGCGTCAATGAGATGTCAACCATATGTATCCACAGTTGATGGGGTGTGAGCATAAGGGACGTGAAGTGGGACAGACATTTATACATACATGCGATTCTCTAGGGCGACGAGCTGCGTGGTACGCTCATATCTGTATCTGTTGTGATTAGGATCGTGAGGATACCCCGTCAACTTTGCATCGCTATCACCACACCTTCAGAGACAGAAGAAGTAATATTTTAGAAAAACAGCAACCTCGCGATGATCTCATCACCTCGGCTGATCCTGATGTCGAAAGAGAGCCTTTGATGTACTTATAGCTGAACAATCCGTATTAGAACTCTGCGTTCAGGGCTCGCGTAATACTGAATAGCCCTGGTTTTCTCGTATCTGATGATACTCCAGGTGAGTGACAATGACTGGAAACAGTTCATGATGACTGTCGTCACCTGATATTGATACCGTAGCAATATACCATTGTTGTATGGATCAGACTTTGCGTTCGCGTTGAAAGATATGAACGAGACGGTTGATATCCACTGGCCACAACACTAGTCATGGCAATGGGTGCCAAATTGCGCAACGATGCTTTTGCTTTCGCGTCAGACGAAGGTCCTGCATGGTCGGTATGAATGGAATCATATCATATACAGGGACATGGTTCGACAACATACTTCTTTCACTACAGGAGAAAGCGAACCTATATTTATCAACTTCAAGAGCAGCTAACCAGCATGTCAATGTTATGATAAAATACCTGGTGTAACCTCTCTGCCAGCTCTCGAGACAATCCGTTCATTTCTGGGGATCCTTGGTTGAATGCTTGGGGATCCTGGACTCTTCCACAAGCGTGAGCGTGGCAGAGTACAGTATAGCTGGGTATTCAGTCGCCATATCTAGTACGGTGAGCTTAGCTAGTACCAGCTCCAAGGCGGTGAACAACGGTAACAAATTGTAATGATCGGAGGCTTTGTGTTTTTTTGTGACTGTCAACTGTGCCACCAATGCTTCTAAATCGGATAACAAACCTCGCATCCAGGAAATGAACGATATACAACAGGTGTGCCACAAATGCCAAACGCTCGACCAGTATAATCCTTATTCCAGCCCTATTCTTACTTGTAGCGTTGCGGGTCCCCGACTCAGAGTAATATACATAAATACTTTCATGGGAGAATAAGAATAAGAATAAAAGAAAAGCGCATCATAGAAAATCTGGACATCGCAGGGAGCTGTTGATCACAACTTTTGAGTGCATGCGTCCACACTCCCACCACGTTGCATTCTATTTCACGTACCTTTCTTCCCTGAGTAAGACCTTTCAAATTCGACATAACTCTAGAAACCCCTGTAGAAGAGTTGTAGAGTATCAATAATATAGTTCAGGGCCACGAACCAGACGGGACTTCGCGGGTGCGATGCTACGCAAAATGAATGGCTAGTTAGGGATTGCAAGTCCAATACTCGAAATTCAGGTCCCGAGAACTAGGGTGAGGTGACGTTTAACAGAATTTTGCACGCGGAAGATCGACCATTCCGTATGGCACCGTGCGAAAATATTACATTTTCTCCTATAATCCGGACATCCCGCCTAAACTCCAAGTTAAGTGCAGTTGTTGGAACACATGGATCCTGTACGGTGGCTCTAGCTCGCAGTAAGCCGGGGGAGTAGACTTGCAGAAAGTGTTTTGGAAAAAGTCGAGCAATTACCGGGACCAGTTCTGTGTAGAGGCCTACAGTGGGAGTGTCTTAGAAGAGCAGAATGGAAGGGGGGGGACACGGAATGGAAGGATATACCCTTCCTCTGAGGCTCGAGTCCGCACCTGTTCTAACCACGAAGTTACCGCAGGTCCGCAACCGTTGTGCTTTCCAAAGAAACCATTTCCATCAAACCTCGCGGAAGGACTCCGAGAATGGTGGGAGAGACCTAAGCCTATTTTACGCAAGCAAGTGAGAGGATTGTGTGGTAGTAGTACCTCGGTATCTGTGGCTTCGGGGTATGCGGGTTTCAAAATTTCGACATTAGAAAGGCGCCATCCAAGTCCGGACCACGTGGTATTGCTTGGTCACACCAAATTGAGCTCCGACCGAAACATCCTTCTTCATCAGACCTTCTGGGCGTTATATAACCACACGATCCAACTAACTAAATATATTGCCCTTGTCAGACGGCCCCGTGAAGTACTTACAAATAGAAAGGAGACAAATCACAACACATTACAATAAAAAAATCATTGGATCAACCCAGATAGCTTGACGTTCGATTTCTCTATTTCTAACTTAACCAAATGCAACCAGCTACTACACCGGTTCTTACCATTCCCATCTCACCTCAACCCAGAACTGCTCTTTCTTTACTGGCCCGGACGCCTCGGCAACCGTCAAGATCTTTCCATTTCTCTAGGCACTTGAGTTTCAGATTCCAAGCACACATGCCATCTGATCATCATGCTTTTGACATGGTAATGGGTTCGTTAGACTTAGAACGATCACATTTTGCGATTCTATCGGTGCCGGGTTGGCGATGTAATGGAAATTTAAATTATTGCCGATTTGGGCTTGCATTTTTTTGCGCTCTCGAACGAAGTTGAGCCAATGCAAAAGCCAAATGCGAAATAAATACGCGTTCGAATCCCGACGCCATGTGGCTTAACGTCGCGAAATCACAAAGGCCAGAAGCACTTCCCTGCAACCTTGTCATTCCCGCTCCTCCCTCTTACTCTCCACATTAGTTAACTTAGTGGAACGAGCATCGACAACCTAATCATCACACGTCAAGGCATTCACTGGAGGCTCGGGGAAAGGAGCTGGTTAGGATGTTCAAAGCGCGTTGTTGCGTTGCTGATTGGTCCTGGGGAGGTATGGTGAAATGACGAAGTCTTGAGTGAATTAGGACGTCAGCTACTGCTGAGTGCATACGGATTAGCCCCACCATGTCATATGAGGTGGCCACTAGGCACAACCACCGCCAACGCCTTCCTCTCCTGTCGCCACCTTCTAACGCATCGCCTATCCAATCTCAATCGGTAATCACAACGGCGTCACATTTCATTTCCTATACTCCCCTTGGACCTATTCCACTTCCCTGGGCTCTGGCTTACTTCCCACCTTTTTTACTTGTTGTCCATAGTTGTCCATAATTCCCCGCCAACTCTTCCCTCTGAGTCTTTGCAAACCGCTCCATTTTTTCCTCCTTGCTTCTTTTTGTCCCGGCGACCAACCCCTTGGTTGGTCATATCTGGGTGTTTTTCGGTAGCCCCTTATACAACTCTCTATTTATTTCGTGTTTTGCATTGTCCCACTGGATAATGCTTCGCTAGCATGTTGTACATGGATATACTGTACATACATGCGAAGATCCTGTGACGCATGAGTAACTGTTGATAATGCGCGTGCTTATTCCCGTTACCACACCCAAGCGTTCTTTTCACCCAGTGCTCATAAACTTTGTATATGCGCAGAAAAGTCGTTCCGTTTCCTTGAAGGAGTCAGGTACTCACAAGGAATTCAAGGAACTTCGAACGGGGGTGTGCATTGATAGTGTTGACTCGAGCTCAAGCACTGAAGTGGTAAGCTTTTATAGCGAGAATAGGTACTTCCAAATCACTACGTGTTCATTTGATGCTTTTGGGGCGGATATACCGCTCGATAATCACAATATCACTTGAACATCTCAGCAAGGATCTAGAGGGTAATTTCTTCACGGGCGAAATTGCTGTGCAGATCCTGAATACGAGTCCCATTTCGTTTCATACATTGTGCAAGGTTCCGGAGTTGGGCGGCTATCTTGTGTCTGTCGCAGAGTCCATGGTATGTTATTTGATCGCCAGAACTCGATCACGGATTCAACACTGTATTCGATAGTGTAGACAGTGACTTACCTGCAATCTCCCGAGAACCAAGCCATCACGTCCAGATCATGTTTCAATCCGGCCATATGGACCATGACCACACTTAACCTTGTAATCACAACGGAAACCAAACCACACGAAGTTTTGCGGCGCATCAACAAGTGTGCTATAGATGTGAGGTCTTTTTGACCCTCTATCGGCTTTTTCTCAGTATTTGTAACGTTACATTTTACGACATCTGCTTCGAATCCACTCTCCGTTAATTTCTGTCAATAAATCGCCTTGAAAAGTACTGGGGTTGTCGCCTCGCCCAAAGGCATCCAAAAGACTAAGGTCTTTGACAATTGGATAAGACATACAACTTGCTGTGCGTATGGTCCATTCGTTCCAGACTTTCTTAAATATCAGGGATTCTAATGTGTGCTAAATTGAGAACCGATATTGTCTGGATAAGGAGAGGACATGCCGTCTAGAATATGAAGGTTCCAGGTGTCTCTCCTCAACGACTATTTGCCTTCCGCTTGCACGAAACTGTGGTTCCATTTTCCAAAAGCGTTCCCAGACTCCTGCTGTGTTGTAAAGCCGTGGATAACCAATATAGGCTGTAGATAGTCCAGGGTGCTCCTGAGGGTCATTGCGCGAACATTGGTATTCTAAGAGGTCCAAAGCTGAGTTTGGCGAATCCGTGATACAAACCAGGTGCTTAAGCTGCGGTAAGAGCTCTCCGTGCCGCATCATATCAAAAGCATCGCCTGAGAGAGGGTTTACTCTACAGAGGAGAAGTTGTTTTAATTCAGGCGTTTTCTTTAGAATTGCCATCAACTCGGCATCCGAAACCTTATACCCTAAAACGAACGCCTTTAGGTGAGGAGATCTCTCGAGCATAGCAATAAATTCCGCGTGCGGGAATGGATGTACTGTTGGAGCAGGTTCTGGAAACCTTAGGTGTGCGATGTCAAGATTTTGTAGTGATGGAGCCATTAGACGTTGAAAGTGTCCGTCTACCTGGCAATAAAAGTCTAGAACGAGCGACAGCTTGCGGAGGACCGGGAGGACGATATTGGGTAAGGATTTCATATGTGGGATATAATCTGTGTCAACCTCGAACCCGCCCACACTCGCCTTGAAATGAACCAGATTAGGGGACTGGCTGAGAATTGAGTAGAACGTTGTCAGTGGGTGAAAGACGTTGGTGAGTTGAAGGCTGGACAATTGGGACCAGGGAAGGTCCAGTATCCGTTCAGAGAGGCGTTCATGTGGTCCGATCATTTCCACGTTAGCGAGGCTGGGTGTACTGTTGAATAGCGGCCCGGGAGGACCAGGCGTGCCTGACTGGTGTGTCCATTCGAGGGTGACTGACTCCAGGTGTTTAAAGTTGAGTGTGACGGTATGTGTTAATACTAATATTTCATCCTTGGTACCCATGATGGAAAGGGACTTGAGTCTGGGAGCATAATCTGATAAAAGATGATGGATAGTGGTCGTGGGGTATTGTTGTTCGAGGCGAAGAGACACCAAAAACTCCGAACCTGGATTGGGTGACCAGAGGCTTTGCAACCATGATTTGGTCACACCTATCGACGTGTCCACCACCAATGCACTCCAAAGGCGATGTTCGTCCAACGCCACCCGCCTCCATCGCGAAGAGACATAGAGGTACGTCCATGGCGTTTCGTCCGGGCGGTGTCGCAAGTTTACACTGTCGGACGGAAGCGATAGGACGAAAATCTTCGCTAATATTTCTGGCGGAAGCAGCTTCTCGTTGGAGAGTGCTATTTTAAACTGCACTATTCGGGATACGGAGTCCTCACGTTGTTGTTGTAGCGTTGTGAGAAGGGATTTTACTCGAGAGATCTCGGCATCAAGTTCGTCCAAACCGTTCTGAGCGTTTAAGAGGAGGTTCCTGACGATCGTCTTCTCATTATCCGGCATGATCTCATTAGACCGGCCGACGTTCAACTCAAAATCGGGCCGCATCTCTTCGTCGGGAAACTTCGCGGTGAGTTGGGGTAGAGTCATACTAGGGAGTCATCATTAGTCTTGAATGTCGTAACAGTTTCGTGTTCATTTCTCACCTTTTGCTTGTATCAAGGATGGGTAGTGAGGACGACAAACGTGTTTAAAACGTTCTCAACCTGAAACACAGACACAATTTGAATCTGAGCTACAAAATATTTACACAACCGTCAACACACCTCTATGACGTTAGTTTGTTACGATGTGATAAGAATGAGAACTTTACAAAATATCTTATTGGATTGGTTAGAAGGACAGTTTAGAAGTGCTGAAGATGCTTAGACGATAAGCGAGTTGTCTATGCCATCACTTCATGGTGACGTGTCCAAGAATCATTTAAAACTGACTCAAAGCGCCGTGAAGCACAATCCATTCGACCATGGTTTCATACCTACATATGATGGCATCATTCCATATTTGTATATGAATAATACCAAAGTTGCTGCTGGGGCCAGAGCCCTGGGACGACGACGGTCTGTGACTTTTCGGCACACAAGGGCCTCGGAAGTCGGTATGGTATGATGTCTTACACCCTGTAGCTCCATCCTCATTTCAAACCATCCCATACTTGTAGCGGCAAGTAATAAAACAAGGTTTCGGTGTTTGTGGGTGCAGCTTTTGGTGCTTCCTGTTTGCCTCACGATTCTGACCCATCGATTGTGGCGTTGAACCCCAGATTCAGAGTAATCTTGGGGTATACCTACAAGAATATGTTTTAGGACTCTATGATTAACTTGGTGTCTCATTAAATTAGTACTTAACATTGAAGCAAGAACGATTTATCTGAGAGATAAACCGTTTATCCTGGGGAAATCTGGCAAGGTAGCGCTACCCACCGCCTTGTACTCCCCATAGATCTAACCTTGCGTGGACCAACAGTTGAGATGGACGGAATCGCGAATAACAGCGGCACACTTTGTACAATGCCACGCATTCTCGATTTTCATAATAAAACGGCGATGCATGAGTAATAGGACCTGTATGCGTGGACGTTGGAGCATAGCAGCATGTTTGTACTGGGCCTGGTTTCTGCCCATGTCACAAAAGGCCCTCCGGAACAAATCATGATGAGTAGGGGTCATTTAGGTGTGGGAAATGGCGGCCTTGTGATTGGACTGGCGAGCGCCTTGCGGCGTTTGAGCCAACGGCTCATCATCGCCTGTAAGCACATTGAAGGTTCCGTTTCAAAAGAGAAGCGAAAAATAAGATTGAGAAGGGAAAAAAAAGGGAGAGAACGCACTAGCACATCGTGTTTTATCCCTACACCCGTACTACATCTCTGCTCCGCGTATTTCCATCTTCTTCTAAAATCTTTACATCCCGCCTATACTTCAGGTTAAGTACAGCCGTTGACATACAGGGAAACTGTACGGCGGCGCTAGCTCGCAGTAAGGAGGGGGCGTGGAATTGCCGAAAGTGTTCTGGAGGAAGTCGAGCAATTTGTGCGCATCAGTCCCATGTAGAGGCATCCGGTGGGAGTGGTTTAGAAGCAGAGAATGGAAGGGAGGAACGTAGAGTTGAAGGACATACCCTTCCTTCCAGGCCCAGCCTGTGCCTGTCTCAATCATTAAGTCACCGTAATCCTTGAACTTTCCAAAAAAACTATTTAAAACAAGAAGCGTATTCCGGCTCCAGAAACCTCTGACCCTGACTAAAACCATTGGAAAGACTTGAAGGATCGTGGGAGACCCAAACCAAGTTTACACAAGTGAGCGAGAGTATTCTCTCGTTCTAGTGGTGCCTCGGTATCTAAGGTGGCTTCGGGGAATTTCAACATCGGAAACCCAAGCCCAAACCACGTGGTTGCGTCAAATTGAGCTCCGACTGAAATATCCTCCCAGATCAAATATTCTCTGCGCGATAACCTCACCATCCATCCAACTAATATACCGTCTCCGTCGGATGGCCCCATGAGGTGTTTACAAATCGAAAGGACACATATTCTGAACACGTTTCTTTGAAAAATCCGTTGGATCAACTCAGATAGCTTGACATTTGATTCTCCAATTCCAACCTATCCAAATGCAAACAGGTAGATACCTACTACACCGGTTCTTACCATTCCAATCTCATCTCAACCCGGAACTTCTCTTCTTCCACTGACCTGAAATTTCCAGGAAACATCAAGATCTTTCTATTTTTAGGCACTTGAGTTTCAGACTTCAGACACACACATTAATAGTGTTAGCTCGATCTCAAGCGCTCAAGCGTTCAGCTATCGATCTACTTGGTTTCTGATGTAGACACATTTCACGCGTGCTGGGGAGTGATTCGGTGCATAGTAATACTATGTACAAGCTAGGGGATACGGACCATTGTTGTGTTCGCATTGGGCAAGGGACGGGAACTGAGCAGTAGGCTATTCTATTACCAGAATGATGCCGATGGATAGCGGCTCTGATCCTGGAATATAAGAATGCCAACACTGGAGACTGAGTGGGCTTACAAGTAATGAGGGATACTCTGGGAGAATCATGCCAGATTCGGTGAGTGAGGCAAGCTATGGACCACCTAGTTGACAGAGTCGCCTCTGTGGAGCCGATAACACTAACCCTACTTGCCGCATGGTGGTGAAGTTACTCACAATGACATACAGTGATGGCGGCTTATGAATATATGTGCCAGGTCAAGCCTGTGGGACGTAGATCTTTGTTTCATCGCCAGAATGGACCGCTCCTGTAATAGACGCTGTCAAAATTCAGCTCAATGCTACATCAAATGCCACGGTCAGGTCGCGGCACGATCACTCTCCGACACACATCTACATCCGGCATCAATTTGGTACTATCTTGACCAAAATAAGCTCAGTGAAACAACCACATCTGATCATCAAGAAATCATGAACTAAATGTATCATGGGCTATCGTCAAAAATGGTCCCATTGTTTCGCATATAAAGCTATTTAGTAGTCTAATCCAAGCTTTGCATTTCTACACTCAGAGCAAATTTCTGCTGTACAATGTCTTCCACAAGCCAGGATAATCCTGACGAAATCCTACTGGTCCACTTGGGAGAAGCGCTTATGCTCTCACTAGTGCAGACTTTTTCATCCACCCTGATTTATGGTATGTCACCATGCCTCAATGTCATATTATTCATTGCTCTAAGGCAAACAATTTCACATCTATGTAGGCCTATTTGTACTCCTCTATTTTCAGGCAATCATAACCCATCTGTATGTAATCCCATTATGGATGCGGCCTTGAAGGTAACAAAAATGATGTCCCCTACCAGGAAAAGAAAGGAAACAACCCAGGCTCAAACTTACATGTTCCTAATGTGTAGCATCACTTTCATACTGGCTACCACCCAAGAGGCCACCACAGTTGCAGGGCTTGGAATTCTCATCCATTCAGCCTTCATTCAATATCAAGATTTACCACTGGCAGAGAGACCTCCATTGGTAAATCACCTGTTGCTGGGGACCAACTTATTAACCTTGTGGATACCTTTTATTGGGGTGAGTTTTTACCAGAAGCAATACAAAGCAATTAGCCAAGTAATCAAAATGGCTAGTTTATTATCAGTGATGGTGTTGTTATCTGGAGAGCATTTGCTTTGATGCAACAGAGAAAATGGTTATTAATGGCCTTACCTTTGTTCTTATTGCTTGGCTCAGCAGGCACGTCACTATCTATTTTTTGCCACCAACAACCTCACAATGCTCATGTTCATAACCATAAGCCTCTCTCTTTGCAGATATGATAATCAAAACAATAGTAGTTGCTGGGCATCCGCTAGAATTAAGGTATGAGCCACTGGATGGCATCCTTGACACTCTTGGTATTTGCCTATCCCTTGCAACAAATGTTGCAGCTACAGCAATTTTTGGTGTTGTATTTTGGTAGGCCTCACCTTCTTCCAATTATCTAATCACCTCACCTGCTATAGGAATCACTGAAGAGAAATGATGACAGGCCTAGGGAGACATCAACCAACCCAAGCTGTGCAGATTTTGGCTGTACTTGTAGAATCGGGAGTTGTACAGCCAGCACACTGCTTCTTGACTTGTTACCATGACGTGCACAGCCACCGTCGTAGTCGTCATCGTCGTTCTACGCACCCTGCTGCCCTAGATCACCCCCGATAACACTCTACCAACCAAGCCCCGTGCCTCTGACATGGGCAAAGACAATCCACCCAGCCGATGACAAGCATGGCCTCGCTCCATGCGTGTCAAACGGTCTTTTCCTTAACTGCACCATGACCTAGGAAATCCCCACTACCGAGTAAACATGCGCCGCCGCCGAGATCATACGGAATAACCACTGCCGGTCCCATATCACGAGTTCGCCGCCGCCGAAGTATTGACTCTCACCGAACATCATGCCGACCGCTTTCCTCAACGATTCCCGCCGTGGCTCCGTCGCCGCCGCCGCCGCCGGATATCCCTTCGTCGATCGCGCCGCCGACCACCGACTCCGAAGTCACGTCTTCATGTTCCTTCAACATGTACGTATCGTTGGTATGGCCACACCGACGTGCCCGGTGGGCACAGACACCGAAGTATAGAGTCCGCCTTGTAGTATGAAACATAACGACGCATTCCCACACCAACGTGCCTGGTAGGCACAGACACCGAAGTATAGAGTCCGCCTTGTAGTATGAAACATAACGACGCATTCCCACACCGACCCTGTATCTAATTTATCTATCTCCTCCTTCATGTTTCCTTGGTCACATCTGTAGACACAGACTCCGGCCTAGGGTACAACTTTTAGTATAAATACCTCTGTATTTTACTTACTTGACAGATATCAACTACCTTCTCTCTCTCTCTCTCTCTCTCTCTACGGAGCTCTCGCTCTCTTATAAGACGCGTCCGAACTTTGCACCAAAGTTGCATCCCGCACCGAACCCGTTACGCCGAACGCTCGGACATCGCACCGCCGAGTCCTGTTCACCGTACAGTCGTACTGCGTCGCCGACCGACGCGCCTCCGAAGTCGTGACCACCGACTCCGACAATCTCCGACCCCCTTCACACCTGCCGTCTGACACCATTCTCCGGTATATTCCCATTGCCTTTGCTACGCTGATCTTCGCTCTTTCTGCATAGGAATTCCTCTATTATTTTACAACTAGAGGCCCGCTCGGAGTTACAAGTCTGACGACTTAACACACTCCCAGTGAACTCGGTACTGTCACCGATCCCAGCGATCAGCGGAACGCGCCTCCAAACCGCCGGACATTCGCGACTACCTTCGTGGGTCCTCCTCCTCTGCTCCATCCAGGAGCACAACTCCTCAGAGACCCCCAGGCCTCCCTACTATTGCACAACGGGTCTTCTTTCGACCACCCATGCCTGCACCTGCATCGGAGGCGGATTCCTCCACTCCAATGGACACTGCGGCAGACAACGACACCATTACACTGTCGTCCGCCAAAGGCAAAGCCCCAGCCCCACCCCCCCAGGACCAAGAGGAAACTTTGGAGGGGGTGGAGATGAACTCCTTCCAGGAGAGCTTTGACGACCCTGCTGATGCCTTCCTCCCAACCAGTTCGAAAGAATCGGCGGAGGTGGACGTCCAGGCAGCTACCTCATCGCTCCACAACACAACAGAGCTTATGAACCTCTGGACTGAAAAGGGATATCGCATCCCTGCACACCTCACTGACACCTTTGCCACTGAGCTCCTCCAGGTCATATACTCGGCCTCCGAAATCGGCCTCATCCGGCATGTTGCCAATGGGACCTCTCAAGTCGCTGCCCTACAACAGGTCATCGACAGCCTTCGGAGCCAGCTCCCCCCTGACGCTCCCCCCGCCCCTAAGTACGGTCCCCCTGGATCAGGGCAGCGCCCCCCCCATTCGTCCAATGCTACCTCTGACCCTGCAGGTCTCCGCAGGCCCCAAAGGAAGCTTATCCCGGCTCGGTCATCCAGACGGCCTCCGCCTCCCCCCCCTAGGCTGACCCCGGCCTTGTTTGCATCTACGGCAGCAGCTGCTGCCTCTCTCCCCCAACCTCCCCCTTCCAAGAGGAGAAAGGGCGCTGCTGCCACGGCGGAGGGACTAGTCCAAATGGCCAAGTCATTCCCCTCAGCTCCCAATGCATCCATCATCCAAGCGCAACAGATTGTTGCGGGCGGGGCTGCCATCTCCCGCACAAACGCTGAACGAGCTCGTGCCAATGTGAAGCATTCCACCACCTACGGCTCCTCTCGGAAAGAAGTTGTGGTTTTCTGTTCTCCGCCAGTGTACTGGGACGACGCTCCCGTTATACCAACAATCAACAGTACTCTTGGTTCTAATCGCCGAACCATCTGCACCGTCGTGGAAACACGGAACCATCTTGGGGGTTTGTCCCTCATCATGGACTCTGTGCCTTCTGAAGACAATCTCCAGGTCCTCTACCAGTTCTTTGACGCCAAGGCAAAGGAGGCTCGAGGGGCTGATACAGAGACACGGGTTGAGGTCAGGTCCTCCAAGACCTTCCTCCGCATCCCCAACTTTCCCTTCTTCAGTATGACCGTCGCATATGATGAAACCGGGAAGCCCATTCCCATCACTCCATTGGAGGTCAAGACTATCCTTGAAACCTGCAAATGGAAAGGTGCGATCCATCTGTACCAAGGGGCGCTCCCCCGCATGGTCAGAAACTCCAAGATGTCAGACTCATGCACTGTGTTCTTCGACATTTATGATTCTCGTGGAGGCACCCACCTCCGCAGCCTTTGGAACAAGAGCTTCATGCTTGGGTCCCAATCTTTGACCATCCTGCCCGCTGACAAGCAAATAGGGGTCCCTATCTGCACGAAGTGCTGGAGGTTTGGCCACCGCAAGGAGGTCTGTCCCTTCAGAGCTCAACTGTGCTCCTATTGCGGCGGACCTCACGATGCCCGCAATCACCGCAACCTAGCGGCGTGCTGCAAGGCCGCCCCCAAGGCCACCCCACCAAGACTTGCAACACCAGCAGGTCATAAGTGCCCCCACGCCTCCCGATGTGTCAACTGTGGCCTTGCCCATGAGTCTGACGACAGGAAGTGTTCCTTTTGGAAACACCGCTATGACGCCAAGTGGCTAGCGGCCAAGTACACTGCCCAGAAGGTAGGTGATGAGCTCTTACGCTTCGCACCATCTGCTAATACCCCCTTCCCCACCGTTACAGGAGACAGGCTCCGAGGACGCAGGGAGGGTACTTGAGCGTTTCGACAAAAAGTTACTTGATTAATGTCTAGTACAACTTGTAATGTAAATACGCTCAGAACCTACTGCCAAAATGTCAGGCGCAAATGACACTGGACAGTTGACCTGTTAGAACGCCGCAAGGACGTCACTGACATTCTCTTCCTGCAGGAGCCGCCATGGGCCACTGTACGGTATACAGCCTCCTTGACCGAAAAAGATGGGGTCCCCATCAGGGGACCCCCCGTCCACCCGGACTGGATTCCCATGTTCCCCAAAGGGTTCGACGCTGCCGAAGATCGGCCGTGCGTCATGGCCTATGTCAACCGAGCTATCCGCTCGGTGAAACCTAAGCTCCAGTCGGACATCATTAACCACCGCGACGTCATGCTCATCACTGTTCGAGGGCACCTTGGCCCAGTGCATTTGATGAATGTCTACTCAGATGAGAATGGATCAGAAGTCCAATTCCTCGAAGACCACCTGGATGAGTTCCCCGTTGTTAGCTATATGGGGGGTGATTTTAATTGCCCCTCAGCACATTGGGATGCTACCCTCAATCATGAGCACCCCATGGCCAACAGGCTCATGGAGTGCGCGGCCGCCCTCAGCCTTGAGTGGATTGCCCCCCCCCTCGGGGCGGGTCACGCATTGGCCGTATAATTTGGCCCTGCGCGGCTCAGTCCTTGACCTTGTGTTTGTCCCGGCATTCCGGGGTTACACAGCCGACCTGACGATAGGTGATAAGGGTGAACCTGATCACTTTCCTCTACTCCTAGACATCCCCCTTAGGGTCAAGTTCCCCGAAGGGAAGATGTCAATCAAAATTGACTCCGAAGAAGAGACCGCTTTCCTTGCGGAAGTGTGTTCACTTCTCAGGCTCATCCAAATCCCTGACGTCTCATCAGCAGAACAAACTCAACTAGTTGCTCAGGCGATAGCTAAGGGCTTTGAAACGGCATGGTCCCATCATGCTAAGACTAACCGGGCTTGCGCCCGGTCTAAGTCTTGGTGGGACTCGGACTGCACCCGGACGAGGTCTGAGGCCATGAGCTCTGATCTCCCAGAGGACTGGAAGGCCTTCAAGGCCGCCACGCATAGAGCGAAACGAAAGCACTTCGACGAACGCATCGATGAAATTGCTAATACTAACCTCAGACCATGGGATCTCATGGACTGGGTAGGCCCATGCAAGACACCCCCGGTCAAGGCTATCTCGTACCAAGGCATGCCATGCAGCACCACAGAGTCGCTATGGAACACATTGCACTCCACCTTCAACTCAGCTATTGATAGGCCAATTGACCTTGACAAGCTGGGCAACGCTTGGACCTCACCCACAACGCGGGTGTGGGTCCCCTACTCTGCTGCTGAGACGTCGGATGCCCTTTCAGGCACCTCGAATCGATCCGCCCCTGGGCCGGATCACATCTCATGGTGTCACCTTAAACGGATCATCCAAGATGACCTGTGCAGCAAACTACTCTTGTGGCTTGCAAACGCTTGCCTCTCGTCAGGCCATTGGCCTGCCGAGTTTAAAGCATCCATTACGGTGGTCATACCCAAGCCGGGTAAACCATTGTATGACACTCCCAAGTCATTTTGCCCAATAGTTCTATTGAACACACTGGGCAAACTTCTAGAGAAAATGTTGTCCACCAGGATGCAGTTTGAAGCTGCTCAACATGGTGTACTTCACCCCAATCAGTTCGGAGGAGTCCGTCAGAACTCCACTGAGGATGCTGGCTGCTTTCTCACACACATTGTCCGCTCAGGATGGCGTGCCAAACTCAAGACGAGCATCGTTGCTTTTGACCTAGCTCAGTTCTTCCCATCCATAAACCACAAGGTCCTCTTACACATCCTCGAGAGACAGGGATTCACACCAGAAGTGGTTGCGTTCTTCAGGTCATACCTCGTTGATTGTCATACTAGATATGCATGGGACGACAAAGTGTCCCCGCTCTTCCCATCCAGCGTGGGTCTGGGACAGGGCTCCGCCATGTCCCCCATCCTCTCTGCCCTATGCCTTGCACCCCTCCTCAAGGAATTCGAATGGAGGGTCCGCATAGCTTCACTAATTTCCTATGTGGACAATGGCACCATTATAGTGCAGTCGGACACATTCGAACAGAACCAAAGGGGCCTACAAAGTCGTATTCGAGCTCACCCAGGCTATGGGTTTGGTTCTTGAACACAGCAAGTCAGAGGGATTCCACTTCTCTCAAAAACACGGTGATATCAACCCTGACATCGACCTTGGCTATGCCCCATATACTGGGGACACCCCCCTCCGCCCTGGCACCATTTGGTGCTACCTCGGATTCTTCTTTGACCGTCCCCTCACATTCAGAGAGCATGTCAAACGATACACGAACAAAGCCCTCACCTCTGTAAAGGCTATGCTCTCCCTTGGCAACTTGGTGCGCGGACTTAGGCCCAAGCACAAACGAATGCTATACCGAGCCTGTGTTCTTCCCATCGCTACATATGGGAGCAGGCTTTGGATGTACGAAGGGGCCCGCATGGCAGGCCCTCTCAATAACCTCCGGAAGATGCAAAGACGAGCGTGCCTTTGGATCACTGGCGCCTTCAAGACATCCCCAAACGGGGCTGGCGAGACCCTCGCAGGCATACCCCCTATCCACCTCCATGTCAGAAAGCTGGTGGAAAGGAGTCATGTCCGCTCCCGTGCGCTCCAGGCCTCACACGCCTTTCGACGCCTCATCGATGGGAACCACAAATTCTCTGTCAAGACCCTCAATGCCCGCAACCCAAGCCATAGGCTCGGTAAACTAGTATCGCCCATCGTAGAGGCCTGGTCTAACCTTGGCCTCTCTTCCCTGGATCTGGACCCTGTCCACCCACTCAACCAACCAGGCATGCGCCCCAAGGACCTGTTCCCTGGTCGCATTGTCTACGACATTGTCACCCCCCCACCTAAGGGCAGTGATCACCGCAAGGAATTCATGAAAGACCGCACCACATCACTGAAGAGCGCTGTCGATGAGGCCTCTCATTCCCCATGGAGCATCTGCATTATCACTGATGCATCCACCCCCCCTCCTCCCATGCAGTCAATCGCAGTGTACCGCGTCTGGCACAATGGAGATTTATATGAGGACTGGTTTGCTACCAGCCTATCTACGTCTGATGACGCTGAGCTGCGAGCGATTGCGGAAGGCGCCCAACAGGCAGCTGACATTGGACTAGAGGACATCCATGATGTCCATATCTTCTCCGACTCCATCAACGCCCTCAGGCGTTCCCTCGATGCGTCGCACCACTCAGGTCAAGCATCAGCCCTCAAAGTGTGCGATGTGCTGCTGCCTTGGCTGCAGCTCCGCGCCATCCACAAGATTCACCTCCACCATATTACAAGTGGTGTGGAGATTGAAGACCACCAACTGGCACACATCAGCGCCATCTCAACTCATGTTGAGGCAGGTGGAGCGCTGGTTATATCTGCTGACTTTGCACGACGCAAAGCAGTTACACGCATGCTTGACGGCTGGAAGTCTCTCTTCCAATCCAAGAAGTACATTGGCTCCAATTTCCTGACACTCTATGCGAAAAAGGACACCCCGCTCACTCCGACCCATGTAAACAATGGGCCATGGATGCGCAAGACTGGTCACAGCCATGCTCTGACTGCCCACTTGGTGCGATGCATCACCGGACATGCTCCAATTGGGGTGTTCCGATCGCGATTCTTCAAGGAAGAATCTGTCTCCTGTAGGTGCGGTGCTCCCTTGGAAACCATACAACACGTCCTATTCGACTGTCCACAACACGGACGGGAAGACAAGCCCAGCCGCCAGCTGCGCTATGCGTGGCTGGTTGAATTCCTCTCAGAGAACGAAAACGCTTTTGCGTTCGATGTTCCCTAGTCCTAAACAGGCTAGGGGAGGTACTCAGTGTTCTAAGTGACGGCTATAGGGTGCTCCCTGCCCAAACATGTGAACCTGGATAATCAGTGGACTTGAAGCCACCACCTGCTGCGGAGCACTGCAGCAGGGGGTCCACCCCCTGGCGTAGATTGGCCCTTCCGGCCTGTGTACAACGAGCTCTGGCTCTATTCACTAGTCCAACCCCGGTCGGGCAAGCACCCTAGCCCTGCAGCGCTTTGTCTCCTGCCCCTCTCTCCACCCTTTTCCAATTACTACTTGTAGTGACCAGCACATGTATTATGTACAGTTGGTATATAAAATGTTGAACCAAAAAAAAAAAAGAATCGGGAGTTGTATTCTGTCTAGCCCAAGTTTGTTATTTACATCTGTGGTCAATTTACTGGCTAATAGGTGCAGACTGTTTATGTCATACTTGGATTCTTTTTTAGTGAAGGTTTGACAGTAACCAGTTATGCACAAAGAGTCATTAATCCTTTATTTTTTGGAATTTCAGTAAGTACCACTTGTCAATATGTAATATGTGTCTAAGGTAGATCCATTGTTTCATAGGCAATTTATCCAACAGCTGTTGTTGCTCTTGTGAATAGCCACCATACTGTTGATAGGGCCTGAAATTGTTTGCACTTATAAAGTCAACAAGTAAGGCTATTAGTATCATTTCTAATAACCAAGTAAACGGTAATAAAGGATTAGAGTCGAGCTCCAAGACAGCTAATCAGAGTGAACTAGTCTAATGGATAATACACTATCAGTACAGAGGACTATGAGTACGGCCTATTATTAGTCCTATTCACCATGCCCAGTTACAACCTTGGTATCTTAATTCATAAGTAACTGTTGTAGTATGATATCATTAGTCTGGGGATCATCATTAATAGGAGAAGTAATTGTAAATTTGGGACTTGCACAACCCGATCCTAGTCAGGGGCACTTGGTGTTAACTACTGGAAGAGACAGGACACTGTGAATAACAACTGGGATGATCAGGAGAAGTAAATGACAGTGCCACGCTGTTTTAAATAACCAAGCACATGGTCGGGACTTGATAAGAGTTTAGCCAGCTCTTTCAATATTTGATAAGTAACAAGTAACAACATAATTGGCACGCATGGCGCACGCGCCAAGTTGTAGAGGTCGAGTCAGCATTAAATACAGATCCTTGGCACGGGGGAGCGTGGTTCCATATAAAATTTACAATTCCGTATGATATTTAGTTTGTACACTATAAATAGACTGTAGAAGAGTAGCACAAAGGTAAGGAATCTTGCCCCCACTTCGTGCTACTATAGAGTATACAAATCATATTTGTTGAAACACTATTGCATGCCCGAATTAAGGCTCAGATTGCTTCAAAGTTGTCTTGATTGGAATTGTTTGAAGAGATCACAGAATTGAAGAGTCCTAGTTCACTTGGAACTTAGTACCACATTGTCCATTGGAATTACTAGGCACTTGGCCTTTAGTGCACTTGGCACTGTTTGTTTAATAAGTCACTTGGACTTATAGATCTGCTTGGGATCATTAATAATTGAACATACACTTGGTACTCAGTCTATTGGATCGAGAGATATTACAAATATACCTAGCAAGCTTTAAACTTGTGTTAAAGCTTTGTCTGAATCAAACCTGTCGAGAGATCATTGGAAAGGGCCTTGACTAGTACTATTCAAAGCTTAGTGCTTCCAAGCACTTGAACCCGAACTCAAAACAGGCGATTCCTACTGTTTGTGTGTTGATTGTTAGATTTGGTGTGTGTGTGTGTAAGAGATTACATTTCATAGCATCAGCACACTTATAGCCCAGGAGCCCCCTTTCACCGTGGGTGAGATGTACATAATAGACATTTCAGTCAGGTTATCTGGAAACATTGTAGACCTTGTTGAACCCAACCATGGCACTAGTGTGGCAGTTCCTCAACAGGTTGAGGGGCGGGGGCAAAGTGGAAGCGGTCAGGGATAGCACTGAGCATTAATGTATCTCAGATAAATGTAGCCCATTTTGTTACCCATATCAGTATTGCTGTGGCTTGAAATTGAATTGTATTTGGTCCTAAATTCTTTCATACATGCCATATGCTGCTCAGCAGATGTAAGGCTCATCACTGATTACCCTATACAGACATGCAGTACTGGTGCTCTCTAAACTGTAATACCATAAAATTTGATTGAACACATCATAGGGGTGATACATACCGTCCCAAACTTTGTATCATCCTGATTATATTTGGTGATACAATTAAGTTGTATTGTGAATGGATACTCCGGAGCACCGGAGAAGTGACAACTGCCACATCCGACGCCTCCTTCTGATACTTCCGAGCACGCTACTTAAAGTGTTGTAGTACTGTTTCATATTCTTCTCCTCTATAGCATTTAACCTTCATCGCCAGAGGTCGTGCCACTTTCAGAATAAGTTAGACCTAAAGGTACAGGAAGAAGCTCTGTGAAGGTGCTCATCTCCTTCAGAAGGGATCTCCAAGACCCAAAATAGACCTTAGGGAGAAGTGCCACTCTGATTTTCCCCAATGATCGAAGGAGGGACAGTAATTCCGGCTTTACACAAAAGCACTGATGGAGTGTGTAATGTTCGTATATTCTGGACAGAGAGGCACATAGAAGGAGCCTTAAATTTGCGGTTGATCAACATGATTTGTAAATCATACTGAGATCACCGAAGAAAGGATAAGACCGAATATCTGTGAATGATGCATGGGCGGGGCCCGGTCCATACCAAGATCTCGTATCACTGCTATTACATACTTTTCATTGATGAACACCCTATAGCGCCTGAGGAGCCTCAAGCAGTGGTGATAAAACGGAATGGGGTATTTATTTCCGTACCGATTAGCATCAGCGCTGTTGAAGTGAACGCCGAGACAGAACATTAAAGCCAAGATAAGGACGGTGTCTGACAAGAGATGGAGATAAGTCAAAGTGTCACAGCACCTAGTTTTTGTATGAACAGTTTTTGCAGACAGACATGAGCACTATAGGTAATTCCATGTGGACGCCCTTTAGGTCATGCAACGCCGGCGGTTGGACAGATTGAAGAGACTACAAAGGAAAACCCAATATTTTAGTTCCAAGCACCACCCGGGAAAGAAGCAGCGAGATAGTTTGTGTCCTTGCTTGTATACGTGATAATCACTCACGATCGGCGCAATTGGAGGGTGCATGTATCAGCGCTATATGGTTAACATGCAAGCATTAAATGTCGGACGTTAGGCGTATGTGCACATAGACCTGTCTACCCAATATGTTATCCCGATCCAGATCCATATGCCGTCTACCCCCGGAAAGGCTGATCAAGAGCCTTGTGATCATTTCGACTATCTGTATCAACGGTTAGGTTCAAACACGAATTAACGGCATACCTCCCTATTGAGTGATGCTTGTGTGGCAATTCAGCTAGAACCCCCACTGCTGAGTGCAAGGTCAATAGTGAAGAAATGTACTGATGGGGGACAGAGCTCGTTGAAGAAAAGATGTGATCATAATTTTAGGCTCCGATTGATGATTATTTCGCGTGAAATACAAAGTCTAGAATCCTGGTGAATAACTTCCATGCTCTGTCTGCGCTCAGCTGTAAGGCTCTCATTCGTATATCGAAGATTTTTGTGTACGTTATCCAGTTTGTATCTACTTTCCCCCTCGTTAATTGAGTCACTCATTCAGGCGTCAGTCACTATGGGAATACCATTGGAAAAACCAGGGTGTTCGGATAGAAAACGAGGTAAAGTCTAATGTGCGAGCACCAATTCATGCTTGAATCAATGCTAATTGACCACTATTTTTTACAGGTTTGTTCACAACCCCGTCGTGATCACTCGAGATGACTTGCCAGACTGTTGTTTAAACGCCAGTATTCCCTTCAGTGGGCTGTTCTGCCATCCTCAATGAAATCCATTATCACTCTACTCCGCCTTGAATCCAATATCATGGGATGGGAAAGACGGTAAACCAAGATTGGAGGCACGAACAAGAAGACATGGATCGCCCGGTGCGCATTCTCACAAGGTTTCTCAACTGCTTATCCAGCCATGCTGCATTTAGAACGATATCACCAATTATACGGGCCCTACCACGTCGTCATTAAATATCTCCATTCTCACTGTTTTCCATTATTTATGCTACCAGACACTCCAGAATACGTCACCATAAACGCCATTACACTTGCTAAGACACGATTCAGTACATTTACAGCCTCCACAAATGCCAATCCACCGGCCACCAACTCCAATCGAATCCCGCCACAGCATCAATCCCTTCACAGTTCGTCCTATCCATTCGTGATAGATCATATGCAAGTGACGACTCTGAACGGGAGGAGATCCAGTTTTTTTATAAGTTGCAATGCCGCCTATTTGTATATGCAGGATACAACGAGTCCTGATAGACTAATAGGAAGGACGATAACCTCTTATATATTGTCATAAGTCGCATGCTTCATAACATCGAGTCCTGAGTGAGTGGATAAAGACAGGTACATTTGCACCTCCTCAGATGACTCACAGTGTTTTCCTGTCACAAATGGTCCCTTGGGGTGCTGATACTGTGAAGTTGAGGGCCATATTTCGGTTGCAAACTTTGGGCCAAAATTTTAACTTCCATGTCATTTTAGTGAGGAACGGCGTGGATCTGTCATAATAAATTAATTTGAGCGGGGTCAACAGCAAATTGGGCCTTTATACAAATAACACATTCATATCAAGACTGCCATGGAGGAGCACTCGAGGACCGCCTTTGATTTTCTTATTTTTGGCATTCCGAGGTCTGGCGGTCACGTGATTATAATCATCTATTCACATGACCGAAGCATTTCCGTTCCGATTATACTTGTCACATCTCTCCGTCCACTGTACATGAAAAGGACCAAAGCGGAACAACATACGACCACCCCTGAAGTAGACGCGGGTCCATCTATCTCTGTACTACAGAAAGCTTTTCATAGGATGTTCGCTGGAAAAGAGCCGGAACCGGATACTGCGATACTAACTGGCATTCCCGGAGGGGACGACGAGACTCGGAGCATAAGGTAGGGAGGGGATTTGATGGGAAAATGGTGCTGGACTAGGGATAGAGTACGTCGCAGCTATCTTGCCTCGTCCGTTACACAGTAAATGAACCCCCCAAGCACTGAGCGATGTGCCCGGAAGGTCGGACAATGGCTGCTAGAGGCCTCTTTTTCATGCTTCCGGATGCCTACAGTTTTCTTCGCTTCCATTTCTTGCTCCTGTACTCTCCCCATCCTGCTCCTGCGAACTACTCCTCGGTTATTTGTTCTTCTCTCACCTCGGGCGCCCCATGCCCTATGGGTTGCTCGCAAGTTTTCCGGTTATGTTAATCATGGACGACGCGGCCACCACAATTAAAGTATAGCAACTTCCTTGTAGCCAGTCTCCGAGGAAGGATTCGGGCACGCAATAATCACCTCTCCTTTACGTGGGCCCACTTTTTGCCTGAACTATCCACCCACCAAATGCACAGCCCTTACTGCAATAACGCCGCCCGCATCACATTGACGAACGCTATCTACTCAATGTCCAGTTGATTGAACCCCCCTTGAAGTGCCGGAAATTTGGTGTACTTATGAAGTAATCCTCAACACCGCGGAGGACATCCCTACCAGAACGTCGACCCTGCGGCCGTTATGCCGTCAATCCAACCATCTACACTGCAAGGGTCCCGCGTACGAATGTCAATACTCTATGGAGACGCCACCCTGATGCTTCTCTCTGTGCCGCAAACTCTAGTGTGTTCTCCTTGGGCCGTTGAATGGTGCTCTGAACCTCAAAACCTCGAGGTTTGGGAGTAGTTCCCCTGTCCCGATATTTGCGAGGACTATCGATGGGATAGGTTGTCCAACCGCGCGAAGGTGCGTTATGGAAACACTTACCAGACGTTTGATGTAGGAAAGGTGAAATGATATGAAAGGAAGTAGTGGCCATGTTTCCGGAGAAGTCCCTATGGTCTCCTTTTGTGTTAGCCTTGCTGAACATAATCAAATATTTCCCTATGGAACCGTGCGTTATTATCTTAGCTAATTTCTCTAATGTGCTGATGTAAAAAGGGACTTTGAGTATAATTTCAGTGTACGATTTCGTCTAGGTTGCATGTTCCTTGACGGTTCATTTTTTTTACGACATTGATACCAGGCCCTGCGTCGTCAACTCAAGTGTTTTGCTTCTCAGATCCTGTTACTTCCCAGAATATACATTCTTCGTCTCGGAAACTGACTTAGCGACCATTATTATCTTGGTATTGTTACATATACATGATGGTCTTCAGTGATATTGGTGCCACGAGACAGATACTAGTTAATCAGGAAAAAACTAGTAACGGCGATGAATCGGTTGTGAATGCAACTCGTTTTAGTATCACTTCCGTTACTTGCTACGTAGGGGTTTTTTTTTCTTTCTTTAATGTGGAATTATAGTTCCCTGGGGCTGAGCCATACGCATTGTTTGTCAAGTGTAGTTGAATCGCCCACGGTTTGTGCTTAGACCCAGCAACTTCATGGCGCAATAAGCATAAAATCCCGAAACGCCGAGCATTCCAAGTTTAGGCGTGATGTCATCAACGAGTAGATGCACTCGTATCACCTTAGCTTGATATTCTACGGCTATTATTCTAACCCGTGCTAGTAGGGCTGGTCCCTGCGGGTGTATTAATTATAAAGAACACCTACTATCCAAGAACCCAGTCGCATGCCGCTTTGATCTCTGTGCTTCAAGTTAAATGATTTAGTATCTGGTGTCGCTCGAATGAGTAGCAAATCTCGTAGTGGCTAACGTGTATCATGGGAAAGTCGTAGAACTCATATATAAGACGGACTAGATCTTGGATAACATGTGTCGCGGCAATAATAAACACTGATGTCTAGTTATCATTCCTGTGAATATAATAACAACGTAACGTAAACGAGACTAGCGTGAAGGAAAAAGAATTGTTAAATATATATGTGATCGTAAATAGAATCGTCTAAGATACCCGATAAAAATGAAGCGCCACACATTAAGGTTGGATGGGGACGAGGATCAGAAGTTCATCCATGACGGATCGCACATCCCTGCCTCTTATGTCTTGTACTGTGATGTCGAAGCCAATACTCCGATACGCGCCATAGTTTCTAGAAAAGCGCCGCCAAGCAGGTGCAGCATCCCTTGCATTTAAACACGTAACACGAATCTGGCACTTTAAATTCACAGATGAGTGCGGATGGGAAACGCGCTCATCAAGAATGTCAAGCAATGCGACTAGCCCGTCAGGGTAGACGGTCCAGGTGGCGTTTACGAGATGTGGCAGCTGCCCACTATGGACGAGGCGGACGGGAGTGGGAGATGCAACATATGTTGAGAAGAAAGATGTCAGGCCGGGTGTTCGTTCCAAAAGCTGTTCAAGCCCAGGGTGTGGACCGTCTTCTGAGTAAGGATGGATGCTGAGGTGCTGAAGGATGCATCCTGAGCGAGAGAGGAGAGACGTCACGGCGCTCGGAAATTCTGGGCGCGGCCGGCCAGTAGCAGTGAGTGATTTAAACGATGAAGTGAGTGGATCCAGGAAAAAATTCCAATCAACCATAATTTGAACCATAAGACCGAGTATTTTGAGGGTCGGAAGAATAATTTCCCTGAGTGGACTATTTAGAGATGTACTTACAGCAAGATTGATCCAAAATTTAGCTCTGAAGAGTGAACTGCAATGTTGGAGCATAGAGTGTACATCCAACACACTAGTTTTTCTCACCGGATCAAAAGATTAGTCAATTGTGTAATGGGAGGTAGGGAAGGTAAGACAGGCCTGGGGCAAATCCACTAATATACAGTCGCCGAAGACTCGGTAAATCGTGACGGGGTTTTGAAGCGGCTAGGGATCTGGGGCGATTAGGAAGACGTTCCATAAAGTGTAACACCAAGACTTTCAAGGTGAGCGAGCGAGCCACGCGGTAATTCAAAAAGCATGAACAGCGAGTTTAACATCATCCAGTCAAGATCTAGGCCCCTGAAACTGTGGCTGGACGACAAAATGAGATCGGAGACACCGGAAGTGTCGTGGTGATCGACTGTTAAGAACAATAGCCCATTTGTGCGAGTGAGAATGTCATTCAAAACATCCCGAAAGTAGGTGCTGGATAGAGCCTGGGTCACAGAATCCAGGACATGAATGTACCTCCAAACCTCAGGAGAATCCCAGAGTGTCGTTTTCCATTGTGAGCATACATGGCCCAACCTCCAGGGGTAGAATCCAGGTCTCGGTGGCAGGTTGACAGTTGGAGTGTCACTACATTTAACAAAGATATTGGCGAGAACCTCTGGGGGGGTGGTTACGAAAGAAGAGGCTATCACATTGACCTTCGTGGGGCGATTGCTGCTTGTTCCTAGAAAGTGGTTTGATTTTTAGCGCGGCGGAGCTGGGTTATGAATTATGATTACAAAAAGCTCACCATGATCTTTGTTGTTAACGTGAATAGTACTCTCCCCTGAGTACGAATCTCGAGAGACATGGCTATCAAATTTGACAGGAATCATATATCTGACATAGCCTGAAATATTGACGTGGTCAATTTCAGCTAATGCACCTTCGATCATGGCGTACACCTTGCTTGGGTCAAATTGGGTGTATTCTGTGGATCTGCACTAGACTCAGGTTTGAAATTTTCACGATTGTAAAAATTGGCATTAGCAGGAGGAGAAACTCGAAGGCGAATGTTGCTTACGAGTATTACTATTAGTGCCACATGCCTTAGTTCACGTGACTTCAAAATTCATGCAACAAATGCGACGAACGCAGGAGAAATGAATCTTATAATAAGCACAAGTACCACGCAGCGCTACCAGTCACCCGGACTATCAACCGCCGTCAGAATTTCAAAGAAATGTTTATTTTGCACTCTAACATATGTACAAACGGTATGGCCGTTGTCGTAACTTCCCGGGAACCCTCAGCTTCAAAAGCGGACTTGAAAGGGTTCATGATAAGCCAGTCCGAACCCCACCTACCTACCCCAAAACTTGAAAGGTACAGGAAATAGCTTAGAATTTCCAAGATATTCTCTCTAACCTGACGTTGTTGCTTCCAGTATGGGTGCTAGTTCTACGTAGCCCAGCATGTCCTCCATAAATAAGGACGCGCATAGGCCATGAAGACTTCCGAACGTTGGTGCTATATTTTGACCAATACTGGCTATTAACTATCATACACAAATTCTACCCTTTTTTCGATGCTGATATGTACGGGAGATAGTTGAATGTTGTGGTCAGAGTGTCCCGAATCCTGTGCCTGCGTTACGAGGTCTAAACATATGATGACAAGTGTACTCACGAGAGGATTTCGGAACTGCGGCATTCGAGGATGTGAGCTATGGAAGTCCGATTGTGGCGCAAGGTCGTGTAGCGTTCGCGAACGACGGAGTTCATATCGAGCGTTCAACCTAGCATGTTCTGGTTGTGTGAGCGTTGCATACTACACTTAAATATGTGACGAACGTTGCCAACAAAGAATTAGCGTAGACTATATGAAGAGCCTTAGCGGGCATCCTAGGGGGAAGGATCGGTGACTGACATTTTCCAATCACAAAGTGGAGGCCCATGAAAATTAGGTTGTCATTCATGGTTAGCCACTAAGTCGGGTGGGGTACTAGTCAGTTCTGGTAGTCATAATATCGTTACCCCACTCACACATATCATCGATACGATCGTCGCAGCACTGAAGGGACGTCACGAATTGTAATTGTGTAGACAGACGCAGGACACACCATGTCACAGACCCGATTTCGAAAGTATACAAGATGACGGAATCGATGACATGGTCTAAACTGGAGCAAATCTTTTAAAAATAGAAAATTCTGGTTACGAGGTAAACCAACGTTAATGAGTTTGACCGGCTCTTCTGAAGCAAGAAAAAGAGAGAGAGGGTGACAAGGATGTCGACCGCTGATGAAAATGCTAATCCAAGGGAAAATAGCCACTACGGTAGCGCCAGGGTATTCACTAAGCAAATGCGAGGCGTGACAGAGCAACATTACTCACACGGAAATTCAGCTTGAAGAGGTCGAAACTTCGCAAGGAAATCCTAAAACAAGACATTGGACGTGAGGTTAGCAGAACCAGGGTTGGGCATGATAATTTACATTTCAGCGCTTGTTACTACCCAGCGTCAATGGACTGATTCCAAAAGTTTATATGAAACTCACTACAAGCGGAAGCTGTTTCTCAACGATCAACATAACCATGACGTATTATTCGAGAGTAGTTGATTCACCCAGGCGACAGAGAGCAAGAAGGATCTGTGTGGTATTGATATCAATAAACGAACATTTAGAACCCTGACAACCGCTTACAATGGGGGATATAATATACCAGTTCTTATTGCTTACTTGGGGATCAATTAGCTTCCCTGAGCTCCGTTCCAGATTTTTTTGACTGACGCAAGTGGATCCGATGAGCGAAGAAGCTTGGTAGACCATCAGATCTCAAAGATCTCGATGATTCGTTATGCTAAAGGGCTCACCATTGTACGACAAATGTCAGGATAGCCTATCTTGCAACGTTTGACCGTATTCTAGAAACTGGAACATAACTAGAAGCTCACCGTGAACAGAATTGTGAGCTACCGTATGTATTGTGAATTGTGAAGCATAAAGTATGAGATTGGAGCGCACCGCAAGGCACCTGTAAAGTTCAAGGATCGAAGTACAAAATTGGCCTAGCATATCGAACTTACAATGTAATATTATCCGCACTTTCAGCATCACCGAAGCAAATTATAAGATATTCCCAGATGGCTGCCCATGTAAACCCCGTGTGAATAAGATCGAGGAACCTGGGCCAAAGTTACAATCTTGAAAAAAGGGTGTAATGGAAAACTGTTTACCAGATAAGCAGGACCTAAATCTTGGATGAAGTGGGTCGGAATGCAAGCAACAAGCGCCGAACACATACCAAAGCTTTAATTCCTAGCGGATCCATGGGATAGAGCTTTAAGTAGACGATGACCTGCACCGCAACGATACCCGACAATCTGATGTGTAGTTAGTAATTGTTGAGTATCATGTATATAGCATCATACCCAGCACCAAAAAGACCCCCCAGAAGGAGCGAGCCATGTGTTCGTGGGATGTCGATCAAAGTCGAGGCCATAATAGACAAAAATTCTAAAGATGTAAAACTAGGAAAATGTTGGTGAGTTGATACTTATAGCATCATTCGACTCACTCTAAATGCCGTACTGTGCAACAACCTGATACCTATACCATTTCATTGGAATTCAGGGTGACTTGAATTGCTCAACCATCATGCGGGCTGGGGTGTCAATCGAGGTCAGAGGCCTTACCCCGGCTTCGCGTGAGCGGAGAAGCAAACCTAGATGAGGGTTTCGGGTAGCAATCGTTTGATCTCGGGGAACATCTAGGGCAAAAATACCAGATAACTCAATATATCGCCATTTCTGAACATCGAAAGGAATTTAAGACAAAAGGTATTACGTTTAGCTCACCTTTTCCTTAGATCTAGCCAAAGCTAATATGCGGCGGCTTAATGTAACTCAATTATAGACACCTCTCATTCCCCTGTTGTTTCTATTCTGGCCAGAAACATCGGAGCTGGCTGGGTCGGTAATAATTTTCCTATGCGTTGTGGTTGCCACGGGCGACGGAGAAGCAAGTTGACATGCTTTTCCAGCATCTGCGGGGCTAGAGGGGAAGCTCACGGTCATGCGACCCGTGCCATCGGCATGCATGCACTCTTCGGCCTATTTACGGACGGCACATATCGTGAATGATGATACTCAGACCCCCGATTATGGTGGCCAGCCGCGATGCCGGTGGCGCATGAGCGAGTCGGACGAGAAAGAGCGCTAAAAAGGTTCAGACAAGCGTGCAACGCCTGATCGCTTATGTCGAATGCGAAGGGGATTTGACGGGAACCGAAAAGGTGGCGCGCCCTGCTGGATAGCACTTATTTGATATGCTGGGTATTCCCCTTATTGCGGGTTACGATCGTCATAAATTTCAAGATGGAGGTATGATGGAAGAATTCGGATTTGTAGTGGCAGTGCAGGGATGGTTGACGCATGCCAAAACCGTCACGTGGCTGAAAAATTCTGTTTCGATGGTGGTAGCATCGCTGAGTGTCGGAACATTTACGAGCGCCTAGGAACCGTGTCCACGATATCTGAAACCTATTTCCACTAATCCGAAAAATTGGCCTCTTTGCAGCTAGAAGCGCAGGAAGAGGCGATACCGAGGTCCAGCACATCTCGCAATCAAGAAGAGGATGGTAGGTCAATTTCCGTGTACCACGGCATTCTAATTTCTAAAGTAGACCTCCTGATCGGCTTCACAGAGATACAAATTCTCTAGCCTAACAAACTACAAAATGCAAAGCAGGAAGGATTCTTAAAATCCAGACAGTTCCGAATACCCCCGGGAGTGAATCACCCGCATCCATCCATGCTATATCAATAGAAAAAACTAGCCCCCCAGAAGGCGATACCAAATTCCGCAGTCACACACGCTGATTCGCCTCATTAGATATCGAGAAATAGTCAATGCTCATACCACATCAAATCCCAACAGACCTCCACCTCTTATCATCTGTTATGCGACGCCCCTTCACATGTCCGCCCCTCTACAAGCACCCATTTCTTATGCAGAGGTTCCCCATATGCAACTACAGGACACCCAACGGAAATCCCCATCGGCGGGGCCCTCCCAAGCAGGTAAATGAGGAGCAGGGTCCGCAGCGCCTCCACGCGGCGTAGTCGCGCTCATTGAGAGAATACATCACAAACCAAAACATCTATTAATAAGAAAGTTATATATATACCTTCTACCTACCGTTGGTCTGTCGTTTCTGCTGGTCTAAGGTCTGTGGTAGACGATAGGAAGGCTGGGTGCGTCGTGTAATTCCTCTTGTCTGTCGATACAGAATGAGATTGGGTTTTTACGCATGGAGGACAAGTCACGTCTTCGCCGAAGCGCTTATAATCAATCAGTGGTTACCTTTTTTTTTTTTTAGCAATATAGCCCGTTCTAAACCACTATAGACCCTTATGTTCGATTATTAGGGAGTTTCACGGTAAGCTCTTCCCCCTTCTTTGCTTCATTCTTGAACATCTTCATTTTGTTTCCGAAAAAGAGACTTGTTTGACCTGTAATCGACCCATGGGGTATGAGAGATTTCAGTCAAGTTGGTGTAAAAATAAGTTGTACATAAAGCAATGGATCAACCCTTGGTTTTTGTAGACACAAAGGGGGCGGTAAAGATTGACTTTTGTATATGATGGTGCACTAAAGTAAGTTAGACTAAGTAACATCAAAAAAGTATCAATCTGGTCAGAAAAATCCAGAAAGCAACACACCAAAGTGATCAAAAATTTAGGTAGCCCTGAAAGCTCCCGCGAGCGCATTTACTGCATCTGAAAACAACCTCCTTCCGAGCTTCATGACACTGTATCCATAGAAAAATCAAATTAATCCTTGAAAGGAAAAAATGAGCAACACAGGGACGCACGCTAGTAATGCCATAACGGAAATTCAGGAATTTCAACTATCATATTACCTCAAATCCTGTGAAACCTCTTACCATCCATTTCAAAAACCGCATGCGGCGCCCCTTCATACATTTGCGTCTCGACCGGTACCCCTTCCTCACGCAACAGTTCGCCATACGCAATTCCTTCATCCCGCAAGATATCCGCCCCGCCAACAGCGATCCACGTTGGTGGAGCCTTCCCAAGCAGGCCTTTGGGGGCCAGGATCGGAGATGCCTCCCACACGGCCCAGTCGCGCTTATTGGGGAGATACATCGAGCGGTACCATAGCATTCTCTCTGGCGTCAGCCACGGCGCATGTCGTGTCGCCTTCCAGTAGGTCTCCACCGACGCTGTATTATCCGTGATGGGCAAGAGCAGTAACTGGAATACGAGCGGGATCGGCGGTTTTGCGGATGCTGCCTTGAGTACGAGAGTTGCTGCCACATTTCCACCACTGTGAAGCTGTGTGATGAATATATGAGAGGGCGCTGGATTGTCCTTTAGGCGCACCCTGAATATCCACCCACTGCTATTCGTGCAGCATTAATACCAAGCTCTGCCTCCCCATTCTTAAAAACCCACTTCAGGGCTTCGGTGGCATCGTCAACAGCAGCGGGGTACGGGTTCTCTGGGGCCAATCGGTGATCAAGGGAAGCAACAACGCACTTCACGCCTATTCAAACATCACAACACCAATGGCGGTACAGGCAGAAGGGTCACTTACGCACACAAACGTTCGTCGAAAAGGACGCCTGATTATCCAGTCCTCCATATGCCCATCCTCCTATAGACAGCAGGAACGATACATGAACGACACAATTCCAAAAATATTCGGTTCAATGACCCACCTCCAGGAATGAAGAACAGTATGGGCCATCCACCCTCCGGCGCTGCTCCTTCAGGCGTATAGACGCGCAACCTGGCGCACCCTGGAACTACGTCATAATCCTTTGTCTTTCCGACCTCTAATGGTTCTGACTCCGGGTGCAGTAGCTCTGACGGCTCCGGGTCGCGCGATGACGGGTCCCAGGGAAGCGTATGGGAGGGCGTCACGTATTGCAGATATTTATTATAGAAGGCGAGGTATTCTGGGTCGAGGCTGTCGATGATGGACGGATGGAGAGTTTGTTTGGGCGCTTTCTCGTTGTCGTTGTCGTTATTGCTCATGATTACTGTGTTGTGAGGTGAATGTGACGGCCAAAGAGGGTGGAACTGAAGCGTTAAGTTAGAACAGGGAAGTACACGCAAGAACTGATTTTATACCAGAACAAGGTCTATTCCCTCATCAGGCGGAGATGACAAGGCACTCATTGCTCACCATCAGCACGATCGATATCAAGACTGCGCCGCTGCAGCTGATGGCGCTCTTATCTAGTTTGATAAGAAATAGGTCTCCGGGAGGAAGATCTGGCGCACGGTTGAAATACGCTCTGCTTTGGGGTTTGGAGTGTTGAACGTTGAGCGTTGAGGACTAATAATTACGGGACTTTGTGTCTCCAGATTTCGACAGTAAAAGGGTGTGAACACAGACCATGAGTTAGGTTTTCGCACAAAGCTGAGTTTCCGGCCTCGTGCATAGGGCACAAAACATGATCCGAAGCCATACATATGTGTGAAGAGATGAAAGCCATAAGTTCGAACCCCTGACTGCGATCCCGCCTGGGTCCCTTATGTCTCCCATCCGCAGCTGCCTACAAAAACGGAAGCCGTTCAAATTACTAGAGAAGTCCATGCTATGCCCAATCTCGCCGGCCGGGTAGTTCTTATCACAAGTCCAAATCTTGTAATGCTCTTCATATATACCTAGGAACACACGATGTGTCAGTCTTTTCGAATCTAGCACGTAAAATAGAGCGCACACAGCAAGCGTTCTGGAGTGTTCAATTATCAAAACATCTACCACGCGAGATGGCACAAAAGGAAGATGAGAGACCAGGGTTCAGGCACACTCGTGTTCCAGGACATACTAGTTGACATGGAAGAAGGATTCTGCCCGAGGCTACGCGTATAAACCTAAAGATCATGTGATCATGGTAATGCTGCACATGACAGGTTTTCAAGCTCAACCAACGTACCAAGCCACGTAGCGAGAAAGGTTTTCGCTCAGATGTGATAATTTACGATATGAGTGTGTAGGTGAGTATGAGGGTTTCGAAACTGATTAGATGCTGAGCTGCTTTTTTCTAGTCCCTCTAACTAACACAGGTTCGACGTGTTCAACGTGTTGCAGTTTCAATGGCATAAACCGTGCGATAATGAAAAAATTCTCATCAGACTGCCGAATCACCCCCCCAGGTTTAACGAGAAATAGGAGACGAACATGGACGATAATTCAATATGTGAGTATACATGTTTGTTCTGAGCGTCACGAAACTGAAAATAAAATACAAAGTACTCAGACAGACAGACGAATGCAAGCATCCTTCCCCTGCTTCTCACCACGCCGCTGCCACGAGCCGTATCATAAGGCGAACAACCATATTCCATTTCAACTCTCCCCTGCAGCCCCAAACGCTCGTGCGAGCGCATCAGCCGCATCTGCGATCATTGTCCTTCCAAGCTGCATGACGCTACACAACACACAAAACGGGTGAATCAGCCATAGACAAATCTTCAAGGCACAAACACGTACGCTTTAAAACCCGCATTCAGGAGAAGAGATCAACGCCAACACCCGTCAACTCAAGCCCAGATACTGCAAGCCAGACAAAAACCACACACCATCCATAACAACTGCAGTATGCGGCGCGCCCTCATACACCTTCATTTCAACCCCAACTCCCAGCTCTCTCAACAGCTCCGCATACTTCTCCCCCTCCACCCTCAAGAGGTCCACACCCCCCACCGAAATCCACGTCTTTGGTGCCTTCTCTAACAGCTCCCGTGGAGCAAGGAGCGGTGACGCCTCCCACGCGGACCAGTCCCGCTCGTTAGGGAGGTACTTCCGGCGGAACCACAGGACAGACTCGGGGCCGAGCCAGGGCGCGTGGCGGTTGGGGTACCAGGAAGTGGCGGTGGATGCGGTGTTGTCGACGGCGGGGACGATGAGGAGCTGGAACATGAGTGGGATTGGAGGGTTGAGTTGGGTAGCTTTGAGAGCGAGGACAGCGGCGAGGTTCCCGCCGCTACGGCAGGGTCAGCATGTGTGTGAATGATGATGGTGATGGGGTGTAGGGTCCAACGTTGTGCAGGACGTACCTAGAGCAGCCGCCGACTGCAATTCGGCCGGTGTTTACGTTGAGCAAGGTGGATCCGTGCTGGACGAGCCACTTGAGAATGTCGATAGCGTCTTCGAGAGCGGCAGGGTACGGGTTCTCAGGGGCTAACCTGTGATCGAGCGATACAACAACGCATTTGGCATCTACCCGCCCCCATATCAAATACACCAATCCGAGAACGAGGCAGAAATCAACTCACGGACACACAAATTCGTCGAGAACGACGCCTGTCTCTCGAGCCCTCCAAACACCCACCCTCCTACAAAAATCCCAAGTCAGCCGTTTTAGGGTTCGCCACGGTCCTAGACCCAACTAAGACAAACCCACCTCCCGGAATGAACAGTATAACCGGCCAGCCGCCTTCGGGCCTCTCCCCCTCTGGAGTATATACCCTCACGCTCGCGCGGCCCTGCACGGCCTCCAAGTCCTGTGTGTGCCCCACCTTGAGGGGCTCTGTCTCCATAAGCGGGGTCGTGCCGGGCGGCGGCGGGTTGCGCAATTTCGGGTCCCAGGGCTGCGTGTGCGTGACCGGGGCGTACTGCAGGTATTTCTTGTGGAAGGCGACGTACTCGGGGTCGAGCCGTGGGACGACGGAGGGGTGGAGGGGCTGTTGTGGTTGCGGCATGTTGTCGTCGCCGTCGCTCGTCTTCATGTCAGGGTTGGTGTCGGGGTTCTGCATGGTGTTGGGCTGGTGTTGGTGCGAGCGAGAGATGTGGGGGAGGTGGGGAGCCTTATGTGATCAGCAGGTGGGCCGCGCGTCACACAAGCCACGTGCGGCATTCGAAAATGTTTCTGGGCGCTCAGTGTACACAATCGGTCTTCCAAGCCCGTGATTGCACGTACTCTACTGCCTCCGTCTTTGGAAGGGTCAAATATAGCGCATGCGGAATCACGAATATCATAGAACATTGGTACAAACCTATAAATTACGGTGACGAATGATACCATCGAAGTCTAAGAGGCACAACCAACGTTATTTATCGATTATCAGCCATTATTTAGACCTGTATCACACTTGTGCGCGTGGCTATAGTCGATGTCGGGTGGTCAAAGCCGGCCAGGAGCCATGTCCGGAGACTCCTCAACGAAAGATCACACACCAGCCCCCCATCACGTACAGTACGGTAATATCAAATCCCACCCGCCGCAGCCCTCAACAAAGTGGCCCCATTCGCGCAGCATCCACTATTTAAACGCGGAACAAAATCCGACCTATAAAACTCCACAAACAAACGCGGCGGGGCGGCACGCTCATTGAGAATGTCGAGCAACGCGACCAGCCCAGGCTCTACGGCTGCCCACTAGACGAGGAGGGCGTACATGAGGGGTACGATGTATGTACGTCGAGAGAAAAATGCCAGGCTCCCTGGGGACCTGAACATACACGTGCGTGAAAACGGAGATACCGGAGTGGGTGTCAAGAGCGGGAGATGGAAGCTATTACAGCAGGCATCTGTCTTCGTGTAGCCATTGAAAACCCGAAGTAGGCCTACGGGCCCCTCAAGCCGGCGAAGGAACCATGGGACGAGGTCAATGGCGCCAAATGAGCCATGGTAGGTGATTGGTAAGAGTATTGGTCCAGTTGTGCGAGGGAGTTTGGCCCCCAGCATAGAATGGAAGCACGGGACTCGACAGGCCTCGGGAAATATCAGATAATGTTTCTGTAATGTGAGCATAAATGGTTCAGTTTCTAGGACAGGGCCCGAGTTCAAGAGGTAGGATGACTGAAGGCACCAGCGTCGCTACAGTTGGCGGTAATATTGACGAGAACTCCCGAAGTGATTTGGTGGAAAAAAGGCTGTGGCGTTGATAGGCTGTGTACGACTTGGGTCGGGTCGCCTTTGAATATTCTTTGAATCCTTGCTTACGCAGATAGTATTTGTCCTTGGGTGCAGGGCTTGAGAACGAGGACCCTTAGAGTTGGACGGAGCCGTATTGTACGAGCATCCATCGTTTCGCACGGCGAACATTTTATGGGTCGCAGAGATCGCGAAGTCGGAGAATCAGGAAAATTTAAATGTGAGTTCGAGCATGGAAGCGCTGCGTGTATCATTATTGATGCGATGTGGGACTATCCTGCGCGCCTGAATTACTTTGTGAGTAGTTCGAAGTTGATATTCATGTCCCAGGACCCGAAAACATATACCAGCAAGGTACAACTGAAAAGATAGGAAAACAGGCCCGTGGTTCAATATTTTAGGATGCTGATGCCGTTGCTGGTTTCCGACCAAGAGTACGTTTCAGACGTAGATACTAGACAAGTAGGCCGCGCACGTGTGATTCTAACGCGTAACAAACCGATCACGTGCTCTCGGTAACGTTCCGCGTGACGACGTTCTTACCACCAATGCTGACGCAGGCGTGTACAATGTATACATAGGAAGCAAGTTTGGCCATGAGTAAGGGTGAGCCAAACCAGAGCGCTAGAAAATGTTGAGATACTGAGCTATTCGTTCCCAGCGCCCTTGTTCGACATGCCGCCACATGGGAGAAGGGTCATTGAAAGGACGGTGAAGCCGCTCCCAAACTTGAAGAAAAGCCCAAGGAAACGCGACTCATCGATGAAAAGGAGCGTATAGGTACGTCCCGATCCCCCATAAGCTCCAAACCGCCGGAAAAATCACGTCCGAACAGATAAAAGGAGCCATTCCTAACGACCTCCATATCCTGTGTGCGCCCCCCCTTGAGGGGTTCCGTCTCCATAAGCGGGGTCGTGCCGGGTGGCGGCACGCGACGCAGGGTCACGGGCGCATGTGCAACGGCGGGACGTACTGCAGGTACTTATTGTGGAAGGCGGTGTGTTCGGGGTCAAGTCGCGGGAGGATGGAGGGGTACAGGGGCTAGTATTCTTTTAGTGCGGTGGGGGCGGGGTGTTCTTGGTGGCTGGAAACGGACATGGCTTTGCGTAGTGTAGTCCGTGTACTGGCATCGGTGGAGGAAGGTAAAGAGAGATGGCTGTAGAGGGGAGGGGTTGAGTGCGTGCACGGACCATCCATCACGATCGTTTATGGGCGCCTGGGTCGTCGGACTCTGCACTCTTTGGCTTTGAGGCGTGCGCCTTGCACTGCGCGGGTACCTCCCATGTGATCAATTTGATAAATCGCCACAATCACAATCGTAATCATAATCCCCATCCCACTCATAATAAGCGGTGCTAATTATAATCCAACAATGCACAATTGGCGATACGTACCCAGCCTACCACCGAGATTTCGGATCTTTCATAATACGCATATATGACAGGCCCATGCTCATTTATATTATTAGCACAATATACAAGTATACTCCGCATAGACACGTACTCACTACGTATACTAGAGTTCCACAACAGGTTTATTTTTACAAACGCTGTCCCACGGAACGCAGGACGCTGACAGATCGTAACTCACGTCCCATAGTGCGCTTACCCGAGTCCTCCTACGAGTACATACGTCCCCCATACTCACACTCACTCACCGGCCGCGCACGCGTGTACCCAGGCCCAAACGCTACCCGCGCGCATCATCATACAGTCACAACACCTCAGGTGATTAGGATCATCACCTATGATAATGTCGCTCTCCAAATAAAGGAGGTCGCATGTGCCGTCCGTCAGTTGGCAGACGGCATCAGCTGCTCAAGGAAATCTTTATGGATCTCACCCAGTTACAGTTGACGCCCGAACGGTGCCCCGATGCTCACAATAGTCGGTCGCTGGGAGCTATCCAATGCACCGCATTTGCATGGAGGAGGGTTCGAGGGCACTTTCATTAGGAGTATCTACACATTTAGATTAGTTAGGTCTAGAAGAGTTGTGGCGTCTAGTCATGTAGGCCATCTGGCAACAGTTCTATATTTAGATTCAAGAACGAAGCCATAAGGGCACATCGAACCCCATGGACCGATTACACTACAAGAAACAACTTACAGTTCAATCAAGAGAATTTATCCATGGGTTAGTGGTGATAGTGGCGTCAGTAATTGTAGGCCCTCGCGAGAATGCGGGAAAGGTTGATCCAGTGTAACGAGGGTTGAACTCAAGTTGAATTTCGAAAATCGTTGGCATGAAACACGTGACTTAGGCACAGCGAATACGGATCAAAAACATTGCCTCTACCTCTGCACTCATCTCGGCCTGAAGGAACCTCTGTAACGCCCGACAACCGTAGTTCGCTGCTCCCAGTGAATATCCGGACCTTTTTTTGAGAGACATATGATTATCGCTGGTGCGTATGACAATAACAATCAGGCTTGGCAATTACCTACTGTACCATGATTCTGTGGAAGGAGATACGGGGAAGCAAGGCCTCCTTTCCATCCGTTGACATATGATGACGCCAATTAATGTTGTTGATATACACGCGTGATATTTTTGCGGGAGCTTTATGTAGATGATACCCATATTCTTCCACAGGTACGGCCTTTTTTATCGCGTCGGCATAATTATCTTTTATAAGTCCCGTCATCAGATCATGGGCCTTACCAACTGGCTTATTGAAACGTTATATAAATTCGGCGGCATTTATATACAAACGTGATAACTTATAAGCGCGATAATGATCTAGAGCCCAGATGCCTATTTCGCTTGTGAACACAAGGGTGTATCTTACATGGACGTGAAAATCCTAGAGGAGGCCAAGATCCTCCAATTTCTATTGCAGGTGCTAAACTAGAGTTAAAAGAGGTCCAAACGAGGTTGTATTGGGAAGGGTAATAAGTAAAACAGAATATATATACATTCAAATCCTGGAGTATTTTTTTGGGTGTGGTTTACTGCAATGGCAGCATAGCCAGCCACATTACCCGCCCCAGTCATTGCTGCCTTGCTGCCTATATTTTTGAGAGTCTGAAAGGGATGATATTTTCAGTAACAGTCCAAGGGAATAAATGGGGGATAAGTACCGGAGTTTTTTCGCGCGCAGGGAGACGAAGTGTCGCGAAAAGTACGGCGACAATCGTTTCTTCAGTTTTCTATTCTACGCAAACGATGTCCTAAGACATCAGGGTCGTCCAGGACGGGATTCGTTACGATGAGTTGATTAGCACTTTTTTTTCTGGAGCTGTTTAAGTTGTAGTAACACTACAGCATCGACTGTTCATAACATCAATCAGGTTATATGTCGATAAACTTAACGGAATACCTTTATCAACCTTACATACATCAACTCCACAGCTCACCTCCACGAACAGGATCGCGTCTATCTTTTTGATAGCCTAAGTTACCGAGTTCGGATAGACTGCAGATGGGGGTACCGTGCCGCGGATTTGAAAACCATTGACCCACAGGGGGCGTTACGAGATGACCGCGAAGGTGTTCGTCGTGAAGTGCAGGACCACGAAAATTCATTGTAACAACTTTCCACCAAAGTTTATCTTACATTCCATAATGATGGTTTAATTTACATGTCATCGTGTTATTCTGGAGTTTGTCACGCTGTGCTGAATGCACGCGCAAGCGCATCGGCCGCATCTGATACAAGCTTCTTTCCAATCGTCAGAATACTGAAAAAGAGGTTAAATCCACTGGACCAAGCGGGTAGAAAGTAGATTTTACTTACCCTGAATCCAACAAACCGCAAAGGGATGTATCAGTCAGTCAAATCCGAGATACAACCGCGCGCTTACCGTCCATCGCCATGATCGGGTGCGGCCCGCCCTCGTACACCTGTGTTTCCACCTCAACACCCTCCTGTTGCATCTTCTTCCCATACTCGATCCCCTCCTCTCTCAAAATATCCATTCCGGCAATACCGATCCATGCCTTCGGGATCTTGCGCAGAAGCTCCTTCGGCGCGAACATTGGCGACGCGTCCCACTTTGTCCAGTCCTCTTTGTTAGGCAGGTAGTTAGCGCGGAACCACAGCATGCGCTCGGGGCTGAGCCATGGCGTGTGTTGGTTATCTTTCCAGTAGTTTGAGATGGACGCGGTGTTGTCGGTCACGGGTACTATGAGTAGCTGGAAAAAGAGTGGGATGGGAGGATTGGCCTCTGCGGCTTTGAGCGCCAGGATCGTAGCAAGGTTTCCGCCACTGTAGAATTCGCGTTGATTCACGTGTTGTTCACTAGCTGGGGGTAGAGGCTCACCTAGACGATCCGCCGACAGCGATCTTAGTGGTGTCGATATTGAGCCTCGCTTTCCCATTCTCTACCACCCAATTCAAAGAATCTACGGCGTCCTCGACGGCGGCGGGATATGGATTCTCCGGGGCGAGACGATAATCGACGGAAATGACCACACATTTAGCACCTTCTCGAACATCAGCTGATTTCCGTTCCACGCGGCTCCATGAATTACTCACGCACGCTCATGTTCGTTGTGAACCCGGTCTCGCTACTAATATTTCCCAGCGTCCATCCGCCTAGATGAGAACGGCGTCAGCACAAGTTACAATGGATAGGATACGACCTCTGACCTCCGTGGAAGTAGATGAGAACGGGCCAGCCCGCAGCGGGGGCCTCGCCTTGGGGAGTGAACGCACGGAACTTAGTGTGCTTCAAATCGAAATCTTCTATCTTCGCGACTGGTAACGGCAATGAGCCTCCGGGAACAGCAGGCGCGTTGCGGAGGGCGGGATCCCAGGGCAGGGTGTGCGGTGGTGTGATGTATTGGAGGGTCGATGTGTGGAATTCGACGTATTCTGGGTCGAGTTTCGATACTACAGAAGGGTGGAGTGGCTGCTTGGGTACTTTTTCAGTCATCGTGGTGGTGGAATGAAATGATTAGGAATCACGGTCGATGAACTCGAAGCTCCCTGGAGTCATAGGTTTAGCAGTTGATCAGGATTCGGGCCGGATCCCATCATAACATTTCTTCGAACCCATGTTCAGCGTAGTCCATCGTTAGATCGTAAGGTTGAAATGTTATTGCTAATATGCATTGATTGTTGTTGCCTAGATGTACGATTCCTGCCAAGTTTTCGTATTGGTTAAGGGCAAAGGTGAAGAATTTTCTGAGATTGCCGAATTTGGAAACCCTTGATGGGGACAATAGAGCCTAAGTGCCTCGTGGCGTTAGCGCCGGTCTCCAAACCACGCCTTTTTTCGGGTCCTCAGCCAACCCTCAACACGTTTGAACTCGTCCATTAACCTCACTCTCTTTTACTGATCATCTAATCTTCACTATGTCTTCAAGGAATAACCCACAATCTCCTACACCTCCTAAGTATATCCAATCCCGGCTGACGTGGCAGCCGCAGCAGCTGACCGGAGTTCCCAGGTATCTGAATGATTTCAGCAAAGCACTCGCGGGAGAGGTGCGGATCCTCCTGGCGGAAGTTGGTAAACTGAGGGACGAACGACGCCAACTCCAATAGTAAGCTCTTCTCTTCGATCTACGACATCACCTCTCCTTTATCTGGTTGTTATGTTGTGCCCTAGCGAAATTGCGGAGCTTATGAATCTGAAATCGAAACACGGTGCCGGGGGAGAGTACTCGCCAGACTGGAGGCCGAAGGTGTGTCGTTGCATCTATCTCTTGTGGCTCCTAGCTCACCTCTTCGTTATTGCTAGATCGAGGGACCCCCACCCGAGGAGCCACCACCGCCACCAGCCATCGAGGACGCTCCACCAGCCCAAGCACGACCGGGATGGCGTGTCATCCACAAGCGCCCCGAACGCAGGGAACGACCTCTGAAGATCCAAGCCGCTCCCTCCCCCGCTCCAGCTCCAGTACCCGAACCACCACGACCAGAGCTTCCTGCATGGGCACAATGGCGACGTACGTCTTTGTTCTACTTGTGGCATGCTCATGTGATACTCACCCTCGTCGTTAGCAAATCCCCTCCTCGCGCCGGTAGCTACGCCTGCGTCCATGTCCAGATCCCCGCCGCCAAGGTCAGGTCTCTTCGGTGAGCACAGTTATATATGTCTTCGAAAAACAGGATTTCACATCTATCTATAGGTCCTCCTACGCCTCCGCCCAAGTAAAACTGGCCCCGGTCGCACCCCTAACAAGAATGTAAACGCGATGTTATCTCTGTCGGGCGATATTGATTCCCGAATGTACAAGTCAAGGAGAGTTGTAAAAGTGTGGAATGTACGGATTCGGATGTAATGGTGCTGGAGGCAACGAATGACGTTACCATGAGTGTAGATATGTGCTATTATTTTGTTGTTATTATTGTGTGATCTGCTCTGCTTTATAACGCTTTTATCTAGCTATTTTTTCATTTGGGTAGGCCATCTTGTTGACCTGCAGTCTTCTTAACACCTGCATGTGCCCACATCAGAAAAATCGCCCACTGCTCCATCGTACGGAGCCAGCCATTCACCTATCATCCTTTTTCGTTGTATTCTCCAATCAGCATCATGATTCCGCTCAGCTGTCCAATACACGAAAATAACATCACGGCCATGGCCTATCCTTACCCCCACTCTTCGGGCGGTCCTATCCTGCTTCTCAAAGATCTTTGGTTAACTATCACACCCTTTATCAGAACGAAAAATCAGTCATCCTAAATGTTGCTGCGACTATCATCCTTTTTCGTTGTATTCTCCAATCAGCATCATGATTCCGCTCAGCTGTCCAATACACGAAAATAACATTTGTCTCTTTTATTCTCTCTCTTCATTTTTTACCAGCCGCTAACCACATTCTGTCGATAGCTATTTTCCGATGAAAGCCCTTCCAAAGGCGGGCACTACTACTATGGGGAAACATTCCATTTAACATATAAGCGAAGTAAGTTCAGGTTGTGATGCCCGAAATTTACTCTTGATATGATACTTAGTCTGAGGCCGTGTCATAATTGTTCAAGCTTTCATCTTTGCCTTTTTTTAAATCGATGCGACGCTGAAACTGATGCAAGCTAATTTAGCTGAACCATGGAGACACATAAAAGATGAGTCTTTCAGACCTACTTTCTCTCAGTGCGCAGAAGTGCGGAATTGTCACTATGGCCTCAATCAGACTTCTCGAAGTCCCTATCGTCTTGCCTGGAGCACCAGCCGCAATTTTGGTGAGAAGCCTTATAGTTCGTGAAAATTTCCCTTGTTTACAACGATTGGACGATGCTTCGTAGGTTGAGTCGATGCTTTTTGGTTTGTGGTCAATCTGTGTTGACTTTACATATGACTCAAAGGATTGACAGGAGCTCATTTCGTGCTATTCTTTATATGCGCACATATCTTGATCAAGCGAAGAAACCATCGCCAATTAGCATTGCTATTTCCAATCACGGCTATGTTCTTTCTCACAACCGCGGATATCGCCGTGTCGTTCAATATGATACTTGCAGAGTTCCCGTCAACTCACAATGAAACTTTAATAATTGACACTGCCCTTGCACGGCTATATCCAAAGAACCCATTATATGTGACAAATAAGTAAAACATTTCCTTTCTCCGTATCCTTCAAGGATTGATGTTTCTATTATGAGCTTTCTCGCTGATGTACTTATAGTGTGTACCATTATACGTTATCCTTCGTATACTACTATACTAATCGATATTCCCAGCTCTACCGTTGCTACATGGTTTGGGGGCACGAGCGATATTTTATCGTTCCGACGGTATTACTCATTGCTGACACAGGTAAGTCGAAGAATGCTATTGTTCTTCTTGATTAATAAGTAGTACTTTACAGTTTGGGGATATTTGAGTATTAGGACATCAATTTTCACTCTGGAAGATCTTTTCTCCTCGTTGTTCCTTTGGAGTGTGTTCGTTTTCAATCTCGTGATGACAGCCGCCACGGGTAAGCGCCCCAGTCCCTTGCCCTATAGGTCACTGAAGATAGCCAGCCGGACGCATTTGGTGGATTGCACGGTCTACCTCTAGGCTTTTGGGAAAGCAAGTGGCAGGAAGATACCATACTGCCGTCGCCGTGTTGTAAGAGCTCTTCAACTGCAACCAGCTCTCGAAGTCGGTGACACACTTTTACCCGTAGGATAGAGTCGGGAGCGATGTATTGCATCCCACTACTAATGATGCTCGCCATACCCCACAAGCCATACAGCGTGCGTTATAATTGCTCGGAAAAGCTTGACTGATGTCCACAACTTTACCGGCCTTCAGCTCATATTCCAAGCCATTTCTATCCGACTTGTTGTGAGCTAAGCTTCTCTCCCTTTGTTATCCAATACTGATGGAATTTTATATTAGGCAATAGCTCCCACCTTGATGATTGTCCAGGTCGAGCTTGGAGGCCAAAAAATTGAATTTTCCCAGGATGTACGGCCCGCAGAACACTCCGGAAACCCGAGTGCGTGCTCTACCGCGTCTACCGACGTAGCATCACACATTTAATACTTTTGAAACAATTCTAGAGTTAAAAGGTTAGGCATCTCGAGAACGTGGAACTTTCAATGTCACTTGATTCGCTGACATGTTTCACCAGTGTAGAGGACGGTGGACAGTAGATAGTGTTCGTAAACCTTACATACCAAAATACACCTAAATTATATTATCTTGCGCGTCATTAAGCGATGTGAGAAGCAAAGGAGCAATCAACCCACCTGGGAATATTTTTCGGAGGCAGGCAGTCAGTGAGGACGTGGCGGTACGGACGCGTCACGGTCTGAGATCACGTGACCAGGACAACATCTCGCGTGACACCGGCCTGAGGCTGCTTAAAGCCCTGAAAAAACCAACGAATGCGACGAAACAGGAGAGTTAGCAGCATAATACATGGGATGAGGTATTGCGAGCCAGCCATAGTAGAACCGCTCAACTTCTGACTTGTACGTGTATCACACAGACAGTTCGACACTCAATTTACAAGAGTACCGTGACGCCCAGGAGTCGAGGCTAGCAGGAGTTGGCTAGGCAAGAAATCACATCGGAAGGCGGGCGCGTGCAGATCAGCCTCGACAGTGGACACAAAATCACTGAAGAGCTAATCAGAGCAATCAAACTCAAAAGAATTGCATCACTGAACGATTTTTGCACGACCATGAGCATATTGGCTACATCGATTTTTTTTACAGAACTCCATCTCACTTTCACCTCAAGTCACGCTTCCCTGTACACGACTATTTTATCTCTCAAGGCTTTCAACACAATTGTTTTGCCCCGGCAGTCTGCAACCTGGGCAGCGCAGTATGCCAGCTTGTTCAATTGTTGATGATAGGAGCCTCACGCGGGCGTCCGTTTCTCCCTTATCAACTCAGTGTCATTAACGGTCAAAGCTTTGTTTCCTTTCACATGGATCAGTCGAAGTGGGAAGTGAGTTGTCAATTGCCGGCACCTGAGTCCATTCGCTAAACCAGACTTTTCGTATTTGACTCCCGGATACTCTAATCTACAAGGTTGCTCAATCCAACACATCCAACCTCCTGGGTTGTTATGCACAACGACCATTGCAACCGGCGGTATGGCCTTCTATGGATCCATAATTTCTACTGTTGAAGCATTGAGTGCCGTTAGCGAACGATCTACACGGATTAAATGCCCGGTACATATACATAGAACAGTCAAATTCTCCGACATCCCCCGCTACCCGCCATTCTCATTAGGGGTGAACATTGTTTTGCGTGTGAGTTATGCTCGACCCTATATACACGTATGAAATTTGGACCCAAACTCGCCCTTCAAGGATTCGAAGAATTTGCCGTGACGTGTCGTTGATGGTACATAAAAGGGTGAATTCTCGAGATTAACTTGCCGCGTGTCATTACGCGAAACGGAGGCAACTTGAAGGAGCGACCTCGCCTATGCACCGCATTTCGTGGTCCCTGAAGGTGTTGAGAACACGACGCATATGGCGTTTTGGCAGACTACTTGTTCCGTGATACCTCCCAGGTTTTTCCGGTGGGCCTTAGTTCGAGGCGATCGTTCTTTGATCGGGGAAGACGTACGTCCGGTATCGTTCCAAGAAAGAACGTTTGGACTAAAGATCTTATTTGGGCAGATGCTGCTTATTGCCTCAGCCCTGCCTCTTCATCGCTGTCGGCCTCAAACAGGACTTGAAATCGAAAGCTTCGGAGTTCTCATGAAATGCGCGAGATACATCCCTTTTGTGACGCCAAGTCAACTCTCGGATGAGTTTGTCTCGCCTTGCATTGGTGCGGAGTATTTTTGGAGACAGTTATAAGAAGCCCTGGTACAGCGCATTACGGACGCCTGACGCATGTCTAAGATCACCATTTTGGTTCCTGACTGGGCATGGTGGACGGTGCTGGATGCCTGCCAAGGATAGCGATGCTTTCTCATACGCCATTACTTGGCCTTAGTTCATCACCGGCGCCAATGCTTTATCTGTCTCCGAGTGGGCGCACTTTACTTCTACAAACTATCTTCCGAGGAGATCACAGTCTGGTGAAATAGCTTCTGGTAGGCATTCATGAAATCCGGTGTTGGAACCTGTCTTCAAATAGCGCAGAATACAGTTTTACATACATGGCTCAAGCTCGTACAACGCTCAAATTTAGGCCCATTGAAGGACGCAAGAACTTTGAATTTTCCGTAGCGCCCTTCTACGACCACTGTGGTGCTTCTGGACGCGTGCGCTTCGTGTGAAAGACGATGAGTTCATGCACGACGCTATGTTATTTTTTAAAATATTCGCTTCTTTTATCACGAGTCGCCTTTGTCGACGGATTAAAATAACTTGCTATATATTTGCGGACATTTCGGTAAGTTAGCATCGTGAAACCCAGTGTAAAACCTAAACTTGTTCTCTATATTAGGAAGCCCTCATTTCGTCGCACGAACGTTATTTGCTGTTCAGGTTATGACTTTTCTTAGTCTGGAATTTACCTCACATGAGTGTGCGAATTGGTGCGAGACATTTTCCCGTTACAATGGCGTCCCAATCCCAAGGTTGGACTCAAATGTATGCTTCTGGCTTCTAGGGCAATCGCCGTCCCACTTCCATCACCAATGTCAAGCTGCGTCTGATCGAATTGGAACCCTGTTCTCTAATCTTTCATCATACCCTCGTCACAGTTCAATAGGTGTCGGTGAAGCACCCACGGACAAACTTCGTAGTAAATATTCTTGGAAACTCTGAAACTGTATCACAGCGGGTCAGATTGCGACCGGCCGCCTTCTACGTCTTGCCTTTCGTGTACGAAGAAACACTCCAAGACGCTGAAACGGGTCGTTTGCTGATAAACTCCGATACGTCCTTTATTTGCTGGATGAACCTCGCTCACGGGAAGACGGAGACTGCCGACTGAACGATGGAGAATAACATACGAATAATTTGGGGTCACGTATACATCTATACTCACACGTATATCCTCCACCTCCCATGTGCCATTCTTCCGATGCAACGCCGCTGAACCTCTTAGTTCTCTCTCCGCGACATCAAAGCGAAGCAGGCACCAAATCCGTCAAGTCCACCAGACTTCCTTCGCTGTTCAGCGCAGCCTGGATAAACGCAACATCCCTCAAGGCTCCCAAAGGATCTCCTATGTCCGCGCCATCAGTCTTCCCCGAGATCCTGTCGAAGAAGCTCTTCAATTCGGCCTCGACCCCTTTCATGGATTCTTCGATGATTTCTTCCTTCTCCTCTTCGGGTTTACCCTCCGTTTTGATCACGGATTTGATTACTACGCGGAGGACGGGTGCAGTGGATCCCGCAATGTTAGTTTGGTTGACAGAAATCCAGCCGTCAGTGCCAGTGATAACAAAATTGTCCGACACTGGGCGCGTCTTTGTTGGTGATGCAAACGTCATCTCCACCGTGCCGTGAAAGTGTGATCCAGCGCGTACAACGGCGTTGATGGTGTCATGAGGCTTCAAATAATCCTTGTTCAACGAGGCGAACCCTGAGAGATGTGTGAGTTGTTCCGGGAGCATAACTCGGAGCGCGGCTGTGGTGTGCTAAGACGAAAGGAAAAAATTAGTAACACGTTCTCCGAAGCCCTGTGAGAGACCCTTACCACGCCCCCGTCAAGCTGGTGATAATGGTGGCAACATGTCAGCCGTCATTCACAGATTCTCCGAGGTTTCGCGACTCACTAAGAATCCGCCTTGATACTAGTTTCTGGTGTAAGCCTAGATCATGGAGGAAGAAAAGAAACACACATCAGGTACAGTCCGCCATGGTGTTTTGTACCACTTCGATTCCTTATCAATGTAGTTGACGACAGTGGTCTTGAAAAAGATGGTTTTCCCGATCTTTCCGGCCGCGATGGCGGCACCAGCAGCACGAAACCCTGGCTCTGCCTCAAAATTCTCTGCAACCCGCCAAATCAACCCCTTGCCCTTGTATAACGAGTTGTATTTCTTGATCAGAGCTAGGCCCTGCTTGACATCGGGCGCTACAGGTTTTTCGCTCAGGACATGTTTTCCAGCGGCCAGCGATGTGAGGACGATCTCGGGTTGGAGGGTGATTGGTAGCGCAATGATAACTGCGGTGATATCAGACCGTGCGAGGAGAGCGTTTAAATTTTTTGATTGATCCCCATCATGGTAGATGTCGGGCGTCTCGTTCAAGGCAGCCACGGCCGCGTCGGCCAACTCGTGAGCACTCTTCTCTGATCGCGAATATACAGCTCTGAGTTTAGGTGCAGCGCTTCCCAGAGCAGCAAGTGCGGGGAGATGCGCTATTGATGGTTCGGGCGAATTTTCGGGAGTTCAAATCAGATGAAAAACATGCATGAAACAAGGAGGTAGGAGTACAGACCTTCCTTAGCGAAAATACCAGCACCGAGGATAGCGATACCGTTGGATGACATGGCTAGATCTCAGTGGTATAGTTTAAGGAGAACTCTCAGCAAAGACGGACCAGGCTTACATATGGAGTTAAAAATACACACCAAAAGCTTGGGAGCCTCCCCGTCACATCCGGCCACTAAATCCGTCACGTGCTTTCCGACAATCCTCCGGTGAAGCCCTCATTGCAATGTTGCCGCAACTGTCTCCATCTCCACTCGCCAATGGTTTGGGTTTACATTCTTTTTGCAAGAATCCGGGTATATTTTCGCCATCCGTCTGACTTTTCCTCCTCACGGCGTTTCTCTGATACCCTTTTCCGGCAGTTTGTAATCACGGCTGTCGAAATCAGGATATCGAAGCCTCGTTGAATTGTTCTCCAACCGGCGGACAATTCTCGGGACTGGCTGAATTGAAATTCCCCCAGGAACTCAGTGATATCGGCGGATTGTTCTTGGTTTAAGAGCGCGAACGAAAGTTGGCATGTTTCGTGTTAACTCTCGCGCCGGCAGACTCGATGGCAGCTCCTCAGACTCGCAAGCTGCCCAAAGATTTCTTATGGGGTTTTGCCACTGGTGAGTATACCCATCCGTGCCTGTGTCAATCACACGAGGAGCCGGTCGTACCGACCGTCGTTCGATTCGGCGCGCGGAAAGGGAGGATACTAATTCATTCAATTATTCTAGCAAGCTTCCAGGTTGAGGGCTCTGCTGCAATTGGGGGACGCGGGAAATCTATTTGGGACGACTTTGCAAAACTCCCTGGAAAGACATTAGACGGGGGGGACGGAGATGTAGCGACCGACTCGTACAGACTGTGGAAGGAGGATTTGGAGCTATTAGCGAAATATGGTGTTAAATCGTATCGCTTTTCCATTTCTTGGTCGCGTGTTATTCCTCTGGGAGGCCGTGATGACCCCATTAACCCACAGGGTATCAAATTCTACTCAGATTTCATAGATGGTCTGCTCGCACATGGTATCACTCCTTTTGTCGTGCGTTCATCTTTCTTTCTATCTCACTGCCAAATTACATCTGATCCGCATTTTTTACCAGACGCTCTATCACTGGGACCTGCCCCAGGCCCTCCACGATCGATACGGCGGGTGGTTGAACAAAGACGAAGTCGTGAAAGACTTTACTCGCTACTCCCGGGTGAGTTTCGCCTTACTTTATCCGACTGACACCTTTTAACTCCACTTCATCACATCTTCTAGGTCTGTTTTGAAGCATTCGGTGATCGTGTCCAACATTGGTACGCTTAAGCCCTCCGCCCATGTCTAATGCCCGTTTATCACACGGCTAATCCCCGATAACCACAGGCTTACAATCAACGAACCTTGGTGTGTCGCTATCTTGGGATACGGGCGTGGAGTGTTCGCACCAGGGCGGTCAAGTGACCGCGAACGTTCGCCTGAAGGCGATTCGACGACAGAACCGTGGATGTACGTCCGTCTTATTTTTGAGACGGACCTGGTCCGCTATCATCATGTCGGACGCCTCTACGGGATACTTACACGCGATTTTTGTTCCTCCTCCTTCCAGTGTAGGCCACAGCTTGATTGTATCACATGCTTCTGCTGTAAAGGTGTATCGAGATGAGTTCAAGGCGAGGCAAGGAGGCCAGATCGGCATCACGCTGAATGGCGACTGGCAGATGCCTTACGATGATAACCCAGAGAGTAAGCAGCCGGTGATCGCTTGTTCTGAGTATCCAACTTTAATTTACGCTCCTTTCAGACGTCGAAGCAGCACAGCACGCCCTGGATTTTGCTATCGGTATGTTGCGGCCCCCCAAATTATCAGTCTGCTGACTAGGCCTCTCCTTTGTCTTTCCGATAATTATGCTGAATTTGCCAAATTAGGCTGGTACGCGGTACGTAATTTGTTGTAACGAGGTTGACCTGTCAAAGTATCTGACGCCGGCGTTGTGTCATTAGGACCCTGTATATCTTGGCCATTATCCTCCGTACATGAGGGAGGTTCTCCAAGACCGCCTCCCCACATTTACCCCCGAGGAGCTAGCGCTCGTCAAGGGGTCTTCGGACTTCTATGGGATGAACACGTATACCACGAACCTCGCGAGTGTGTATTATTTTTTCGTGCTCAATCATCGCTGTATTGATAAATTCCCGTAGGGGCTGGTGGAGACGATGAGTTCCAGGGAAACATCGACTACACATTCACGCGTCCTGATGGCACGCAGCTCGGCACGCAAGGTATTTTCCAGTCGTTCTGCGCATTTTTACTATTTTTACGTACTGGCGCACCCTATAGCACACTGCGCGTGGCTACAAGACTGTAAGTGATAACCATTTCGCTGAGAAATAAAGTACTGACATCGAGCAATTAGATCCACAGGGGTTCCGTCATGTACGTCAGCCTTCCGCTGTATTTCCCGCCCATATTTTCTGATGTTCGTTTAGTTGCTAAATTACCTATGGAACGTGCGTTGCATGTACCAAACTCGCTTCCATCTCCGCTGACCGTGCCAATCCTCCAGAAATATAAAACGCCTATCTTGTAAGCGTCCAGATCCCCGTCAGGATGGCGCGTAGTATTTACTCTTACCGCTTCTAGCGTTACAGAGAACGGCTTTGCCGTCAAGGGCGAGAACTCCATGCCGCTGGAACAAGCGCTTATTGACACGGACCGCGTCAACTACTTCAGGGGCACCACTGCCGCGCTGCTCGCCGCCGTAAACGAGGACGGCGTCGACATCAGGGCGTACTTCCCATGGAGTACGTAGCGCACATCCCCGACCTCCCCGAGTCTTACTAACCTCATGTCCATCTGTCTAGGTTTCTTGGACAACTTTGAATGGTACGGAGCTTCATCGAGACATTACGGTTTGTAAGACGCACCCTAACGACGAGATGCAGGGCGGACGGATATTCAACGCGGTTCGGCGTAACCTACGTTGACTACGAGACGCAGAAACGATACCCGAAGGCGTCCGCGAAGTTCCTGGTCGAGGTACGCCGACTGATTCTCCGTCTGCGTCTCAGCACCGATGTTGATCCGCGCGGTATCTCCTAGTGGTTCAGTGAGCATCATGAGCAGCCTGGACCGCGGCGCCCTGAGCCTACCAAGGTACTGGTGACGCGCGCGAGCTCGAGCCTCAGCACTGAGAGCTCGTCGGGCAAGGCCAGCGTCAACGGCGCGCCGATCGTAGAGACACTCAAGAGCGTGCCGGCGCCGAAGAAGGCCAAGAAGTCCGGGTTCTGGGCGTGGCTGATGCGCCGCCTGGCTGCGATCTTTGGTTAGGAGCAGTGGGCGAAAGCACCCCTGCCCTCACTTCATTCCTCGACCCCTCCCCGCCCGCCCCTGGACGTGGGCGTTTTACTCCGTATATTTAATTTACACACTTTACACAAACTGCATTTACGATGTACGATCTTTCTTGACGTGGCCGACATATTCTTTCCCCCCACCCCCCGTACACCGTACAGTATTACTTATCACCGCGACTTGATGTATATAAAGTCCTCGACCTCGTGTAGTTGGCTTGGTTCCGCAGGCCCTTGTATTGTATTAGTAATGACCAGTCACTTTCATTAGAGGACTCTTGGAGTTGTGGTTATGAGAGGCTTGGACTTGCGGCCCGGGCAGAGGGATTTCAAGGCCGTATAAAATTCATATGACCACCCAAGCATCCAAGGTTTATCTACTTAGTATCATAGAAGCTCGAGTCCACGATTATCTGGAAGCAAAGACGCCTTGGATTTTGATAGAATCACTTCCAGAAGTGCTGGCGAATATTCGTTCCAATTTCTTTTACCCTGTCGCCATTGACAGGATTTTGGACCCGAAACTTGTGCGAGGAAGATCTTCTCTTGTTCTCATCGATGGGAAATACTGCACATCTTAACGGGGCCTCGGTATACATAGGTGCCATGGGAAATGACGCAATTGCAGAGGCCCGGGTAACGCCATTGGTAGTGGCTCAGCTATCACAAAAGGTATTTGGGGCAGAAAAAGATGGATCTAAGACTGTCCATCTCGCGATTATCGCAAACGATATGTGCTAGAAAGTCTCTACATTTCTGCCCTCAGATTATTGTATCGCGTGGATCCCGGGAGCGCGTGGGTTTTTACCATCGATAGAATCACTGCCGAACACGCCAGTCAAAAACTAACTGCGTTTTTACCATATTACCGTTGACCCGTTCTTCGGTTCTGATGCTTCGAAAATGAAAATCTTCTCATCGTTGGGAAAGCTATGGTGTCGCGTGCCACGAAAATGGTCTGTATACTCAAGTACACCGTTGAAGGGTTAATTAGTTACATACGGATCCAGGGGCTCCGTAGGTGATTAATCACACATGAACGGAAATGAAAAATGAAATGCCAAAGGTGAGTATATAGCTTTTGTTATTACAGGCGATTCATTCCGTTATATGTTTTGGTATGGAGTCCGCGTGCTTCTGTAAAAACGTACTCGGAAACGCCGCACGAGTTCTATAAATAGAAGGATGATGAAAGTAAAGGCACAATTTCAAGCATAACTTGGGGCTTATAGTTGAGATCGAATAGGGGAGCATCGCAATTCATAAAAAGCTATAAAGCGTTTGTCGAAGCTCGGTTAATATATTTTGTGGAGAGTTGGGCCTTAACGCAACGTGAGGATATGTCCCGAATTATCAATGAGTTGGTTTATCGGTATGCCTCAAGACTTGACGTAGCTCGGCATGGATTATCGACCGCAAAACCGAAGCATACCTCAGCAGGGCCTGGATTTTGCATCAAGGTGTTATTGTGCCCAGTGCAGTAATGGAGCCTTCAAACTCGCGCTTTGTCTACTAGCATCTTGGGGATGGGTCAATTTGCGAATCCGCTCCAACACCTTCTTGAAAATAAAAAAAATAAAAAAAGAGATGGGTATGACCAAAAATCCAGGGGAGCACGTCTTCCTCATGGGAGCCCAAAAGTCACGACCCAAATATCTTTGAAACCACGTGTGGTATTTATAAATAGAGTGATATCGACAGTCTCTACGTTGTGCGTTGGTATTTACCTGTTTGATAACAGTGGCGATTCGGTGATTATATCGAGCCGTAGGGGGTGCTTAAGGATCGTTCCAAGGCATCGGCACGAGCTGGAGATTGTAAGTGATCGAGACGACGATCACCACACGGAGCGGAGCCATACACGATCCAAATGAACTTCCACATTGATCAATTCGCCAGATACGAGACGATATTATTCCGTTCCAGAGAGATGTCTAGAAGCTGACGCCGCCTTAAACTAAGTGTGGGTGTTGAATCTAGAAACTTTTGCTTCATTGTGATCTGGTTTGGGCTCGCCATCCGTCATAGAAACAAAAAAAAGGGGGAACGTAAATTGCAATTTTTGCGGTTTATTTCTCCCCGAGAAAACAGATGCCAGGCGGCCCAGGATCCGAACCCGACCCGTCCAAGTAATTCCACGCCCACGCTCCACCACGCCCATGCCAGACGGGGGTAAATTCAAGTTGGTCGTCCAGCGCATCCAAAAGCCTAGTGCGTAGCTTTCCCACAATACAAGACCGGCGCTCCCTTCCGACCACAACATTCAACAACGACATACTAGAACATCGTACACGCCGGCCATTCGCAAAAATATAATTTTTTTTAAAATCAGACCCCAACACCGGGGTTCCGATCAGGATACGTACTCACTTACGCGGGTCCAAACACCCCCAGGACGTTCGTGTCGGCACGTCGAGCTTGATACACATCTCTCCGGGCACAACCACACACGCACGATTGGGCTTGACTGCACCGTTGGTAAGGGACCGTGCTCGGGGTAAAAGGTAGGGCTAGACGGAGAAACATGAAATGGGCGGAGTGAATAGGGTGATACGCCCTGAGCAAGTACATCATGACACACACACTCGTAAGAGGGAGGTCTACACCAACGACCCGTTTGGGGAGGAGGATCCGGGTTAAGGCCACGAAGGGCAAGCTATAATTAGAGTAACGTCAATAGGATCACTCGAAAGGCCAGGCACGGGCACCTCGGACTCGGACGCCAAAAACCATTTTTTTTTTGTGAACAAGGGCGAGTGGCTTGCTGGGACTTACGGACTGCACGCGGTGTTTCCCCGGGGGGGGGGGGGGGTGGGGGGTGAGTGATTTTTCAAGCCCGGCTATACGTTTGCGCGCCGCGGTTGGGGTTTGCGCTGGGGAGGTGTTGGGGGTAATACCGTTCGAGAAAAACAAAAACAAAACCAAAAAAAAAAAAAGCGGTGCTCGGTGCGCGGGGGGGGGGGGGGGGCCACATAGCACATCGGTAGGACAAGCGCGTGCGCCGCATTTGGGTTTGCAAAAAAAAAACAAAAGCGGGTGGGTAAAGCGGGATGTGCAGTTTAGTGTGGTAGGTAGGTAGGGAGGCGTCCACGCGTGCACCGATTTTAACGTGCACCATGACCAGTTGGGGGGGGAGGGGGGGGAATCCGGGTAAGGCTGCGGAGGGGCAGCTATAAATAGAGTTAGAGTGAGGGCGATAGGAGCGATAGGATCAATCGAAGGCTGGCTGGCATATGGGCACATCGGACTCGAACTCGGACTCGAACTCGGACGTTCGTCGTTCAGGTATTGGGATGCTGGATTGCATGTATGCGGTGTCCTTTAGGGTTGGCGGTGGTGGTATTGTGTACTTGTGTGGTTATGTATGCGTATCTGTATCTGCGCATACGGGCTGGGTTCGGCCGCGGCGGGTCGGTTGGGCACGTGCTTGTGCTTGGGGTATATAGTGTGGGTGTGGGTGTGTGGGTGTAGGTGTGAGTGTGGGTGGGGATGTAGGTGTAGATAGAGAAAAACCGGATGGAACGGGGGGTGGCGCGTTTGCGATACGTGCTAGCTTGCACTGAGCGCTACGACCAGTTGGGGGGGGGGAGGATTCCGGGTCATGATACTATGGAGGCTGGAGGCCGACTATAAATAGCGTAGTAGTCGATAGGATCAATCGAAGGCGGGTGGGCATGGGCGTGGGGCGCTTCGGACTCGGACTTGGGGAGTGTTATCATTTCGCCTTTCGCGGACGGGCGGGCGGGTGTTGGGTGTTGGGTGCGGCTGGACTTGGACTTGGACTGCGCGGGCGAGGGGGGAGGGGGAGTCGGTTCGTGGGGCTGTCGTGTGTGGGCCCTGGGGGGGGGGCGCGTCGTTGGTGAACGTGCGATGGTGAACGGGCGAATTTGAATATATATATATATACGCGCAGTTCCGTCTGTAGAATAGAAGGGGGGTTCCCGAACCCCGTCGGACTGGCCTGGCGGTTCTCCGCTCCGTGGTTGGCGGGTCCGTCTTTCTTATTTTACGCCCTAACCTCCTAACCTCATGTCGTCCTCGTTTCTCGAATTGCGATCACTAGGTAGGCGTGGTGCTAACCTTGCAAAAAGCGAGTGGCGGACCCTCCGGGGACGGGGCGGGGACCCAAAACACCCTACCCCCCCGATTCCCAACTTCCCAGGGACACGACCGGAATAGTCACAAAAAAAAAGAAAGAAAAAACGTAACGCCCCCCCCTCCCCCCTCTCCCCCTGGCGTTCCCTCGCGTTCTAGACCGGGTCGAACCGGAACACAGAGGGTGGACCGCGCGCTGATAGTCGTTCCTGGTGTTGTTTTCCGTTCCTGTTCCTATGTCGAGGTGAGGAGGTGCTTCGTGTACGTATGGACGGACGGACGGGGCGATGGGGAAATGGGGCGATGGGGTGATGGGGGATCCAGGGGGGTCTGGGGGTGTTCTCACGTGTTGCCTGGGCGCTCAGCCCCCCCCCCTCCCCTCCCCTCTTTTCCTCCCGGTTTCCTTCCTACCCCTCCGCTCTTGCTTTTTTTTTTTTTTACTTCACTCCTGGCTAGACCACTCGACACGGTGGCTGGTAACGAGGATTCGCCCGGCGCGTACGAAGCGGCACGGGCACGGGCATGGGGCTTTCGAACCCCGCGACGGAGGGATCGGGAGGACGAGGGGAGGGGGGGGTTCCTGGTCTTCCCGAGGGGGGGCTGGGGTTTGGGAATGGACGGCTTTCAAGCGTCGTTTGGACCCTGGGGAGCTGGGCGCTGGGCGCTGGGTTTGTAATTGGTTAGACCTGACCCTGCACTGGGGGGAGTCGGGCGTTGGGTGTTGGGTTGGGTTAGGGAGTTAGGTGGAGTGGGGGGGTGTGTGGGTGGGTAGGAGGGCGGTTGGTGGTGCGGTGGTGGATGTGAGGTTTTTTTTCTCTTATGTTGGGTGGTTATCGATGGGGGGGGGTGCGTGTGTGGCATGTGTGATCAGGCACGCGGGGATACCGATACCGAGAGAGATACCGAGAGAGATACCGAGACGGAGAGCGAGGGCGAGAGCGAGGGTAGGGGGGCTGAGGCGGGTGTGAGGTTTAGCCCATCCCGGTCACGGACGCGGAGCTGATGTGATGGGTTCGGACTCGAGGGGGTGGGTGCTGATTTCGAGTCCGATTTCGACTTCGATTTTCGATTGTTGGTTAGGGTATGTATGAGTATGGGTGGTTGTGATGGTGATGATAGGACGTGCCCTTTTGAAGGTTTTTTCTCGATCGAGGTCTCGGGGGGGGGGGGGAGGCGTCCGAACTCGGGATTGGGATTGGGACGACACTCGACCGCACGATCCACATGCAAACGACTCGGGCAGATCATACCATTGTCTTCTGTCCCCGTGCGGCCGCCACGTGTGCGCGTGACTGCTGACCTTTGGCGCGTCGGGTGCAGTGTGTTCACTAGGGAGGAATGGGGGACTCTGGATTGGGCGGGTCGGGCGTGTTTCCCCAGGCGGCCCGGTGGGGGGTCTGGTGGGTCTGGTGGGCGGTGCGAGCGTCGGGTGGGAATGCGTTTGAGCGGTGCTTCGTCCGGTTTTCGGGTTCTGCAGAAGCTGGGGGTGGGCAGTGGATGACGAAGATGTGGCTCGTGCGTGCGGGGTTTACGGGGTTATGGCATGACGGGCAAACGGCCATTTCGGTAACTCCGGCGGGGGAGGGAAATTTCGAAGCAACGGATGGGACGATCAAATGATCTTTGGAATGAATTTGGGGCCACAATCACGAAGCACGAAGCACGACGGCTCCATATGTACGAGCACGGGCGCTGGTGCTAGTGTGTGTGCATATGTTATAATGGATGGCTTACCGGGGGCCCTGGACGCGAAACCTGGGACCTTAGAACTCGGAACTCACGAGGAACCACTCCGACGGGGCGTGGAGCCGCTGCACCTAACAACGTTGGGACAACGCACCAAGCACTCTGGGACGCAGGAGGGGTGGAGTGTGTTTCACGGTCCCTCATTGGGCGGTGATACTAAAAAAATAACGGAGGGGGAGCCCCGGTGTGTGTTCATACAATCTCTCCTCCTGCCCAGCGCCCGCCCTGCACCCCCATTGTTGTGTGAGGGGCTTGGGACAGCACAAGCCCATTTCAGAAACGGATGTCACATTTTTTAAATTACGAGCTCAAAGGTGACAGGGAAACAGGGGTTCCGGGGTCCTGACGTCATTCTTTTCATAGCCTAAAAAGAGTATTACAAAAAAACAGGGAATTCCCACACAGGGCGTGGGCTTGGACTTGGCTGGCACCCTTTGGGCTTAGCCCTGGGATCGGTGTCCGGGGTCCATGTGCGCAGGAAAAAAAAAAATTACTTGGGGGCTGGTTGGGCATTTTTGGTGTTTGGCAACGGGGCAAAAAGAAAAGTAGAAAATTCTTTTTTTTTTTTTTTTGCCTTTTTGCTCTGCGCAAAGCCCGGAGCCTCACATCCCCATCCTCCATCCTCCATCCCTCCCTCCCTCCCTCCTCTTCAGTTGCTCCTCCACTACTACTACTGCTCCTCCTCCTCCTTTTCTTCCCTTGTCACACTTAAACCCGCACCCTGCACCCCGCACCCCGCATGCCCTGACTTCCAATGGCGACGTTCGCATACCCAGACCAAGCCCAAGCCTCTTCCTCGTCCGCTACCGGCGCCGGTCCGTCCACCACCACCACCACCGCCCCTACTCTCAGTGCCAGCACGAGCAACGGCAACGGCAACGGCACCGGCACCGGCGCGAACGACGACGGCAAGAAGAAGAAGCCCGCCAAGCGCCGCAAGGTCAACCACGCATGCCTCTACTGCAGGCGCAGCCATATGACCTGCGACGAGGGCAGGCCCTGCCAGCGCTGGTGAGTCCCCCCTCCCCTCCCCTCCCCTCCCCTCCCCGGCCCCATCTCCTCAACGCCATCCCCTAGCATCAAGCGCGAGATCGGACACCTGTGCCACGACGAGCGCAGACCTAAAGTCACCGACAAGCAGCCTACGAACGCTGTCGCAGGGATGGACATGGCGCGCAGCTTTGCCCCCGGTAAACGTCCCCCCCTTCCCATTCCCATTCACACGCGTGACTAACCCCTCCCCACGCAGTCCCTGTGTACCAACCCGCCCCGCCCCCGCCCCCCGTCCCTGTGTCTGTGCCCGCGCCGTCGTGGTCGCTGGGCGTGCCGCAGGGCCAGTTCTTGTACCAGCCCGAGACCCTCGGCAACGAATTCTCCGTGCTCACGTTCGTACCCACCCCCCCCCTTCCTCCTTGTTTTTTCCCCTTCGTTTTTCCTTCGTTTCTCCATCTCTTGGCCTCCCTTCCCTTCACTTGTTTTCCTTTCCTCATTCCACTTTATCCTTTCGTTTATTCTTTCATTTATCGTATACACAGGGACTTTCTCGAAACGCTCGACGACGGCTCGTTCTTCTCGCCCCCGCCCCAGTCTGCGTCGCTCATGTCGCCCCCCGCATACCCCGCGAGCATGAACGGCGTCAACGGCGCACATCAGATGATGCAGCAACAGCAACAACAACAACAGCAGCAGCAGCAAGATCAGCAAGATCAGCAGCAGCAGCAACAACAGCAGCACGCTCAACAACAACTCCAACAGCACCAGCAACAACACCAACAACACCCGCTCCACCCCCACCACACCCCACACACATTCGCCGAGTCCCTCGCACACGCCATGGACCCGCCCCAATCCTCCGCCTCCACCTCCACCTCTGCCTCCGCCCCGCCTCCCCTCCCCACCTCCAACCTCCCCCCCACCACCACTTCCACCTCCGCCTCCGCGCCCCCCGGCGCCAACCCAACCCCGGACCCCTCCCGCTCCGTGATCGCCTCCGCAACCAAAACGGAGCAGTTCCTCTTAACGGCGGCGGACCAAGAGTCGGGCTCGCGCAACGAGCGGCTGAATCGGGTGATTAGGAGTAAGTATGAGGCGGGGTTGTTGAAGCCGTATAATTATGTGAAGGGGTATGCGAGGTTGTCGAGGTGGATGGATCGGAAGTGAGTGGTTTTTTTTGGGTTGGGATGGTTGGAAGGGTTGGGCTTTGAGGGGGGTGTGCGGGAGGAGGGCTTGTTCTGGGTCCTTTTTAGCCCATGTGGTTTTGGCGCGTGTGGCTGGGTTCGACGTTTCTCGTTTCTCGTTCTCCTCTCGTGGCTGGTGTATAATATGCTGACGCCCTTTTTTTTTTTTTCGTTTTTGGCGGGTAGTGTGTCGCAGGAGTCGAAGCAGCAGATATTGCAGCCGTTGTCGGTGTTGAGGCCGAAGTTTAGGGTGGGTGGTACCGCATTGTCTTCCCCCCCCCTGATGTTGAATGACTTTGGTTTGTAGGCTGTTGCGCAGTCGTTACGTGATCTTGTGCGTGCTCTTCTCTCTCACGTTCTATCCATTCTATCCTACCCATCCTCTCCGTTCCCCACCCCCACTCACCCCACCCACCCAACTCACCCCCAACCCCCAACAGGACCTCGTATTCATCGAAGAAGCGTTCGAGCGGCTGCTGCTCGACTACGACCGCGTGTTCTCCGCGATGGGCGTGCCGGCGTGTCTGTGGCGCCGCACGGGGGAGATATACAAGGGCAATAGGGAGTTTTCGGAGTTGGTGGGTGTGGATGGGTATATGATGCGGGATGTGAGTGTGTCGTTGTGGTTTTTGGAGGGGGTTTTTGTTCTGCTCTTTTGCTATCCCTACGTCTTTCTTGATACTTGTGCTGACTCTTTGGTTGTGATTTGGTAGGGCCGATTGTGTATATATGAGCTTATGGCGGAGGAGTCGGCGGTTAATTATTGGGAGGTGAGTGGTGTTTCCAGATTGACTGCGTTTCGTTTCCTGGCTTTCGTTCTCCGTTCTCCGTTCTCCGTCCTTCGTCTCATTGCCATGCCCCATCCGCCTCCCCCGTTCCCCCAGCTTCTCACCCGCACAGAACCAATGCTAACATCCCCCCCCTCACACTCTACCCTACAGAAATACGGCCACGTCGCATTCGACTCGAGCCAAAAAGCCGTGCTCACCTCGTGCGTGCTGCGGTACAAGCCGCACCTGCAGGGCGACGCGGTCGTCTCTACGCGCGGGGCGAGCGTCGCCCCTGGGGCTGGGGCTGGTGTACTTGCGAACTCGGCGTCTGGGGTGGGGAGTGTGGGGAGTGCGGGTGGAGTAGGCGGGGGTGGGGGTGTAGTGGGGGGAGGGGCCGGGGCCGGGGCAGGGGCAGGGGCAGGGGAGGAGGAGGGGAGGGGGAACGAGGAGGGGTTTATTAATTGCTGCTTTTCGTTTACGATCCGGAGGGATAAGTGGGGGATTCCGACGATGATTGTGGGGAATTTTATTAGGTGTTAGGATGGGGTGGGTTGGGAGGTGGATTATGGGCGTCGGGCGCGGGTTTGGTGTGCAAGTGGAGGTGGAGCTGGGGGGGGGGGCGGTGAAGAAATATGAACCTCGTGGGTGGCTATTTATGCTGCCCATCGTCCTTTCCCCCCCCCCCCCTCCGCCTGATGGTGGTGGTGGTTTTTTTTACTTATATTTATCCCCCTTGCGTTTTGGTGTTTGGTGTTTCGTGTTTATGCTTCGTTGTTGTTATTGGATGGATGGACTCTGGTGAGGGTGGGGATTGTATATATATGTGGGTGGTGGGGGGATCTTAACAGAGGACGATGGTGGTGTGCTGAAAGGGAGGTAGTAATACCCCGCGTCTATTCGAAGATGACGTCGGGCAAGAACGGTATCCGTATACTTATTACGTTGTCGAATCAACTTTTTTTTTTTGTTTTTTTTTTTTTAGTGCTCGTTTTTTTTTTTTTTCCATTTTTAACGATTCTGTTCCGTTCTTTGTGTGTATTATTAATAGAATAGAGGCTATTCGATTGGATACGCGTATGGTATGGGTGTGGGGTACGTGGTACGTGGGCGCGTACGTTAGGAGTAGGTATTGTGGCTGTATGATGATGCGTGCGGGGGGTAGGAGGACTCGGGTAACGACTCGGCGGGACGTGGGTTGCGATCTGTCAGCGTCCTGTGGGGACTGGCGTTTCTAAGAATAAACTTGTTGGGTAACCTATGCGGGGTATACTTTGGACATTGTGCTTTGTGCTAATAATATAGCCTGTCATGTTATCCGGAATCTCGGCATGATCATGACATGTGTCGGACTCGGACTGTGTACTCGAGTATATCGCTAAGTGAATGCTTTTCTCGTTGGATTTCTCCATAATGTGCGGATGTTGGATTTAGAACCCTAACCCCCCCAAACTGACCCATCACTACCATCACCGTATATACGCACTAACAAGACCACCCCACAGCGTTAACACCCCCCCCCCCCTCCCCGCCCTCGACAACACGGCCTCCCCACACACATCCTGGCACACCAACCGCCACGCCCCTTGGCTCACCCCCGCACGCATGCTGTGGTTCCGCGAGATGTACCTCCCTCGTGAGGTGGACTGGGGCGGGGTGGCGTGCGTCGCCAGCGCTGGTGCCGAGGGGGGTGCTGGGGGGCGCGCCGAGGACGTGGATTGCGGTGGGCGGGGGTGGATATTTTGAGGGAGGAGGGGGAGGGGTATGCGAGGCGGTGGGAGGAGGGGGGGTGTGGGCGTGGAGGTGAGGGTGTATGAGGGGGCGCCGCATGCGGGTGCTGTTATGGATAGTGAGCGGTTTTTTTGGTTTTGAGGATTTGCTTTTTGGTGTGGGGTTGGATGTTGATTGTGTTTGGGCTTGTGTGGGTTTGGTCCTTCTAGTGTGAGTAGCCTGTTGTTGGAATTTTCTTTTTCTTTTTTTGCGACCTGTGTGTGTCTGATTTGGTGTTGGTTTTGTTCGTGCGTTGTGTTGGGTGGTGTAGCGTCATGCAACCTGGGAGGGACGATGATCACGGATGCAGTGGAGGCGCTCACATGGGCGTTCGGGACTGCGGAGTAGTTTGATGTAAGTTATGGGTTATGGAAACTTGCAATAATGGACACATGACATACGTAGGATGGGATGGTTGGAAGGAAAGAAGGGACGGGATCGAAAGCATGGCTCCTTTCGTCCGGATCGTTTGGACGTTATTTCTTTTTTGTGGCGGTTTGGAGGTTATTGGGGATTGGGGGCTACCTTTGTGCTCTTTTTCACCGACGTTTCATATTTCCTCGGTTTTTTGCTTCAAGTGTTGGGAGCGGGTTGACCGATCCCCTGAACGAGCCTTCTGAGTCCTTGCCGCTCGGTCTCGAGACTCTCGTGGGGTGGCATGTCATGATATTAAAAGAGCACTGGGAATACACAATTCAGCCACTAGCGAGTAAGTGTTTGTTTAATCGAGTTGACTAACCCCAGCTCAGACTTGCTTGCATATGCATTAGTTATGTGGTGTATTTACTTACATGCCTGCATCAGCAAGGATGTTTTCTGTTGTTGGTTGAAATCTGTCACGCGCGGCGTTACCGTGAGCACGTGGTCGGTTTGTTACGCATTAAATTTAGAATCGCGCGTACGGTGTGGCATGACCCGATTGTCTACTACGTCTGAGGACGAACTATGGCCAAGTCGGGGGCGGTCACGACTGCTCTCTGTGGGAGGTGGTGCACCACCACCCTGAACCAACCACCTCGCATCCCCCTCGCGGAGGACACGCGAACCGAGCACCTATAACTCCCTACAGCGGCCCCTTTGGAGCACGCTCCCCCACCACTCTTCTAATAATCGCCACTATATCCTCCAATGCCTACGCGTTTCTTACGTAATAGCAAACCGCAACTGTATTATGTACGACGGTATATAAAAGATTGGACCAAAAAAAAAAAAAAAAAAAAAAAAAGTCTACTACGTCTGACACATTCGTTTGGTCACCTGAAATAGTTTTTGAATTGTGGGCCTGTTTTTCGATCCTTTCACTTGTGCCTTGTTTGGTATGTGTTTTTTGTGTGACATGAGTTATCAAATGAGAACTATTTTACAAAATAACTTGGGTATGTAGGTTATGCCCAGGTCGCCTCGATTATGATACATGCAGAGTTTGCGTGCTCAAGTGTATGTTTGATTTTTTTCTTTCAAATTTCAACTTGACAATCTCTGCGAGCCATAAAATGAACGATAGCGGCGTGTCAAACGATGCATGCTCATACAACCACAACTCCGTTTACCTCTAACGATCCTCGTTGTCAAAATATGCACCCGATGATGGATGTTACCTGAGCATGCAATGTCGACGGGAAGGCTTCAAAAAATATTCAAGGGTAACGCGACCCAAGCCGCACACAGGTCAACGTCGCAGCCTTTCTTCTCGCCAAAGTTCTCGCCGATATCACCACCAACTGCAGCGACACTGGAGTCGTCAATCATCCTACCTCTTTGACCTGGGCAGTGGGCCCTATCTTTAAAAATTTGGCCACGTATACCCACATTGCAGAAACACTATCAGGAACCCTCCCAAGTATTAAGGTATGCTGAGGGTCCTGGACTTCATACGCTCAGTCCGGCTGATGGGCATACTCGCTTGCGCAACTGGGCCGATATTCTCACCAGTCGTCTACCTCGGGCCCATCTGGCGTCACTGGCTTCGTCCCATCGTTTCTCCGCCGGTTTCAGAGACCTAGAACTTCACTCCATAACCCTAAAAGTGTCGCTTGGTTTGATTTGACTGTTACGCAGCTTGTTCGTCTAACTTGAAAGTCTTGGAGTCACGCTCTGTGGTGTGTTCCCCGGCCTGTCTTGGGTATCTAATGGGTTTGAGGCCTTTTGCAATGAGTTGTAGGGTTTTCAGCGGCTACGATGGATGTCCATCGTAATAGCTTCCCTCTCCCACTCTAGATACACACTCCAGCGTCTCCTTTTCCACGCACATGTAATTTTGGGTCCCCGGGGAGCCTAACATTTTTCTCACGACGTACATACGTCGTACCCCTCACGACCATCCTCCTCGTCCAGCGGGCAGCTGCGGAGTCCCGCAACCGCAACCGCATCCTGTGCCCCCCATACCGACAGGCTGGTCGCGTCGCTCAACGTTCTCGATGAGTGTGCCGTCCCGCCGCCTTTGTGTGTGGGGTTTCATTTGAATAGCGGACGCCGCGCAAATGGGTGCACTTTGCTAAGGGCTGTGTCGGGTGGGATTTGATATTGCCGTACTGTACGTGAAGGGGGCCGACGTGTGGTCTTTCGTTGGTGAGTCTCTGGTCCTGGCTTCCGGCCGGCTTTGACCACCTGACATCGATTAGGACTGTGCGTGCGGTATACTAGCGTATTATAGGTTTAGAAAGTGGCTAGTGGATAACGTTGGTTGTGTCTCTTAGATCTCAATGGGATCATTCGTCATTGCAATTTATAGGTTAGGGTTAGTATAATCTGTAGGCTAATGAGGTGGAAAGATGAAAGGTCCCAGTGAGTTTTGTTGTTATAAACAAAGGGAGGTACCCCGATTTTCATTTGCCCCGTAGTTAAGTCGTCCTAGTATAAACGGTGCTTGGGTACAAGTCAAATAGACAGTCCTTGGGTTTCGTCCTCAGGGTCTCAATGTTTTCCTTCATGGTTCATCCATCCTTTTTATCATATTTTCCATCTGAGCAACCAGCCTTTTCCTCCGCTTGATCGCCTGTTCCCTCTGGAAAACCTTCTCTTCACGCGCCGCTAGCTCCTCTTTTTCCTTACGCAGCTCCTCTTCCCACCGACGATTTTCTTCCCTCCGCTTGAGTGCATTTTGCTGCGCGATCTCTAGTCGTTCCTTTGCCTCTTTCTCCACCTCTAGTAACTGTTCTTCCTGGGCAGCGATATCCGACTCGTTCTGCACAAGCTCCTGTCGCCTGCTTTGATACCGTCCCTTTCGTTTGAGATGTAATTCCTTGAGCCGTTGGGCCTGTGCTGCCTCCTCTGCAGCCTCTATCAGGTTCGCCGGCAGCATTTCTTCTGCCGTTTCATTTTTTTGGACAGATGCCGTCGCCCCTGTAGTGGAGGGGAGAGTTGGTGTAGGCGGAGGCGTGAGACCCGAAGACGTTGCGAGTGTTGCGGGTTTTTGAAGGCTAGACTGTACTAGCTGGGCAGAAGATTCTGAAAATTCTAGTTCGGGTGCGTCAACATCAGTCCCCGTGGAGGGACGGCGGGGCTGCGAGAGGCGAGCGGATGCGTTGGAAGTATTAAGCAGAGTTTCTGGAGAAGATCCCGTATGGCTCGCGCCCGCGCTAGGGGGAAGGACCGACATTATTGTGGTCTGTGGCTCTGCTGGCGAATGAGGTTCGCTATCAGGCACATACTGCTCGCTCGAAGGCCTCTCGCCAGATGTTTTTCGCTTCTTCATTTTCGAATCTCCTCCGGAATTACCAGCAATTGACAGTGTTCTCTTGAACCGTGATTGTGTTCGCACGGTTAGTTTCGAAATAAGGTAATGAGACGATATGAATGGAGTATTAGGGGGCACCCCGGCGAAGTGCTGAACTTTCCAGTGTCTGATCAATGTGGTCTTCAACCAGGTCACGTCGGAATCCGTACACCAAACAACCCTTGTGGGATCTTCGGGATGGAGGAATTTCCCGTCAAGGGGGTCCTCGCCCAAGCCGGCCGTGTTGTAGATTCCGGGCCATTCTACCCAATTCTCATATCGAACGAAAACGCGGTGAGCGTCCGGCGATTTATCGACAAATAGATCACCTTGACTTCCCAGATCGACGGAAGGGGTACCGAGACCACGGTACTGGGAGTAGGTGACGGTATTGATGGGCATTCTCGAGTAAGGGCTCTCAAAAGATCCCTCGTGGGTAGAGAAAACCTTATAACTGTTGGTTCCGAGCGGCTGCGACGATGTGGATGCTTTGGGTTGTGTTTTGGACTGTATATCTGAGTGAGTTGACTTTGACGTAGCGTCTAATACTATTGTATCGGGGTCAGGTCCTGATACGAGTTCTAGTTCGGTGGATTGATGTCCTGGGGTTGGAGTTTCACCGTCTACGATTCCTTTAAATAAAATAAGAGAGGATAGAAGCTTATGAATTACCCGATGTGAGATTTACTTGTTCGCACTGTCTCGGTTTCTCTCCGATTTGCTTGACTGGGACAGACTGACATGATAAAATCGCTGATTTCGATAACAAGTCATGGGCTGGCACAAATGAACTCCCAGTATAGGCGTTCTGTGCAAATAGGCGCATTCTAGATTTATAAAATGAATTTTTTGTGTTCCACGCGATATCCGTGGGTGAACACCAAATTGTCCTTGCCTTATCTCTGGGGTGTTGAACCAGGAAACTAGCACCGCCTGTGAGGAGCGAGGCGGATCGATACACGCCCCGCCATTCTTGCCATTCCTCGTCATATATAAACAACCTATGTGCACCAGACGACATATCGATATACATGTCCCCAGGCCGGCCAATATCTGGTGGTGGATTGCCTGAACCTCGATACTGAACGTAATGAATTATTTCTCCCCAGGAACTCCTGAATTCTCGTCGGTAAGCCGCTATCGGTTGCTCATTTTGCGGGCTCCCGTGATTCGGTTTCATGGTCGATTCGGCACTTGCAGTCATTGTATTGGATCTGCGGAGGCACATTTTCGAGATCAGCCTTTCAGTCCGGAAGAAGTACGTACTCGCTGTGCACCACTGCATGGTGGATCATCGATGGGGGAAAGAAACAGATAACATCCGCGTGGTAGGACTGTCGACTGTTGTTGGAATATAGAAGCCGAGTCACATGCGATCTTCTCCACTCAGGGAGTGCCTCACGGCGCAAATAGCCGGAGTACAATTTGCACCCATCCCTTTCGTGTTTGGTGAGCGACTTGTAAGACTCATAATCGGCTTACTATACATACATAATGTGCAAGAAACTGCATGAACTAATATTGAAAAAAAAAACATACAAACACTTGTCTTTACCTGACTGGTGCCGAAATGTAACGGTCTCTTCGATTTGTGAAGAGTGAAAGTTAAATTGCATACGCCCCTTGAAGATAGGATCAACAGGTCATATAATGATATATAAAATCAGTTTGAAGGAACGTACGCTATAGGTCGAACGCAGGAATGTTTGATAATGCCAACGATATGATACACGGGTGTTTCTCTCGACACTTTGAGCCCTTCTAACCAGCACTTCCTGCCAGTTTTTTCCCCTGGCGGCCCTACGCTGGCCTCGTTCAGTCAGGGTGGAGTTAGGGTCAACAACATGTATAAGCAGCAAAGAGCGACACATTTGGCTCTCGTTCTTCAGAAGTGAGTTGGACGGTGTTAGGGATTCGAAACAGACGCTGCCTCGAGGTGAGCTGTGGAGTTGATGTATACAAGGTTGATAAGGGGCTTTCGTTACGCTCATTGACACTAAACCTGATTGACGTTATGAACAGTAGACGCCGTAGAGTTACTACCATTTAAACAGTTCCAAAAGGTTCTAATTAACTCATCTTAACTCATCTTAACAATTCAACCCATCCTGGACGACCCTGAATTCTATTGGACATCGTTTATGTAGAAAACTGAAGAAACGGTTGTTGCCGGTTGCCAGCGCGCTATGGTTCAACCTTCAACTTTCAGGGTTAAAAGGCCCAAGAAAGACACGCAGGGATGGCGCGAGAGGCTGATCAGAGGTTGGATGTGTGGCATCATGGTGAATTATTGTAACGGAAGAACGTTCATTTTGAAGATCGCGCCAATGACAAACAAGGCACGCAACCGTGTTTGTGACGTTCCGGCGCCAGCGTGGGAATTTCTCGTGATTTCTTGACATCGCGCGCGATCACCACATTGTCATCCAACGGTCTATACTCTATTGAGCGGTTAAATGGACCCCCTGCGGCTGCTCGTCTGGCGGGGGGCGGACGCGAAACTCTAGAAAGTGGTAAGCATCTGGTGAAATGAAAACCTATAAGTTCGTGTTCATCTCGGTATCAGTGCATCGCATCCTCAACAAACAGGTTTCCCCCAACTACCCACTACTTTCATTTTTATTACCCAGATGCTAAATTTCACTTTCACGGAATATGACCTCGGGAATAGTCCGATTGTTTCCACTACCGACCGTTCTCTGTCTTTTAACCTCAATACAGAAAGGGGTTTCATGGATGTGAACGAACTCACCAACCTCACAATTACCGATGCCGATGGGAAAGATACCCCTGGTGGTGCGATAGATTGGAAAAAGAAGTCAATAGAAGTTATGGGTGTTGCGAAACCGTGGGCAGAAGTTAAGCATAAGCCTGGTGGGCTGATGAGCACGTAAAATCTTACCTTCTGTTTGTGATGATAATTCGTTCATAACCAACGATGCAGGACTCATGAATGGGAGTGGGCAGGAAAGAGATATATAACATCTTCGAAGAGCAGGATTTGGACGGTACGCGATATCACTTGTCAACAAATGTTTCCGTCGCATTCTCAGCAACATATTTCGTAGATTAAGTCGGGTGAAACAACTATTGCAGTTCTAACGCCCTTAAAAATACACCCTTTCAAGAAGGACGAACTTGCGACGCTGACGTTCCACCTTGAGGTTTCCAGGAAGGAAATGATTTTCATAATTTTCGCCATACTTTTCGCGACGCTTCGTCTCCCTGCGCGCGAAAAACCTCCGGTACATATCTACTATTTGTTCATTTGGGCTGTTACTAAGATTTTACCCTTTCAGACTCTCAAAGATATAGGTGGCGAGGCAGCAACGACCGGGGCGGGTAACGTTGCTGGCTATGCTACTACCACCGCGGTATCATCATGCTGTAGCGTTCAGTAAACCACACACAACAAAATACTCCAGGCTTTGAATATCCTGTATTACTTAGTATGAGCATGACCCATTTGACTCGTAAATATCTTCGTTGTGATCCGCAACGTGTGTTGTTCTAACATTCGCCGGATGCGATCAACAAGTACCCCTCTCAATACAACCTCGTGTTTAATGTCCATATCAGATTTGAAATATGTAGTCGTTGATTATAGCATCGTCCTTCCTCTCAACTCTGTATGAGGATCTTGTTATAGTCAAAAAATTACTTCCATGGTCTTTTAGTATGAATGCTGCCGGATTTATATAATATTTAACAAGCCAGTTGCAGTGGTGAGGCCCATGCTCTGATGACGGGGCTTATAAGAGATAATTATGCCAACGAGACAAAAAGGCCGTACCTGTGGAAGAATATGGGCGTCATTTACACAAAGCTCCCGTAATAATATCACGCGTGTATATCAACAACATCAATTGGTGTCATCATATGTCAACGGATGGAAAGGAGGCTTTGCTTCCCCGTGTCTCCTTTCTCGGAATCACGGTACAGGTAATAATACCAAGCCTAAATGTTATTGTCATATGCGCCAGCGATAATTACATGTCTCTCAAAAAAAAAAACGTCCGGATATACACTGGCAGCATGAACCACAACTGTCGGGCATTACATAGGTTCTTTCAGGCGGGGATGAGTGGGGAGGTAGAGGGAATGTGTTTGATCCGCGTTGTCTGTGCCTAAGTCACGTGTTTCATGCCAACAATTTTCGAGTTAAACCCTCATTGCACTGGACCAATCTTTTCCGCAATTCCGCGAGGGCCTACAATTACTGACGCCATGACCACCAATAATCTATGGATAGATTCTCTAGATTGAACTGTAAGTTGTTTCTTGTAGTGTAATCGGTCCATGAGGTCGTGCTTATGGCTTCTTTCTTGAAAGTTGAATCTAAATTTAGAACTGCTGTCAGATGGCCTACATGACCAGACGTCACAACTCTTCTCGACATAACCATCCTAAATCCGTAAAAATGCCCAGTGAAGATATTCTCAAATTCTCCTTCATGCAAATTTGGTGCGTTGGATAGCTCCCGGTGGCCGACTGGTAAGTATGACATCCGCAAAGATCGCGAGTATCGGGGCAACGTTCAGGCGTCAAGTGTAACTAGGTGAGATTCATAGAGTTTCCTTGAACAGCTGACACCTCCCTTTATGTCTGTCAACTGACGGACGGCACATGCGGCCTCCTATATTCGGGGAGCATCATTATCATGAATGGTGATCCCAATCACCTGGATGCCAAGGTGATTATGGCGGCACATATCTACAGCCACACCACTATGCAATATCGCCATGTTAGGTTTCAAACAGTAGCTTTTTGCGCGATGATCGGGAACGAGCACTAGGCGTCTAAACGTGATAATCATTCAGCAGGCGAAGATACTCTCAAAAGTTTGTCATTTCATCCCTACGGCCAGAATATTTGTCCTCCTAAACATAACCCCATCATGGAGAAAGCTTTACCTTCATCTCCGGCGTTAGCATTCAAGTTCACTGAATATGACATTGGGAATAGCGAGATCGTCACCATCCAGGAGGGCACCTCATCGTTCGCACTTGCTACGAAGCGGGGCTTTACGGGTACAAATAAGACCACTACGCTCACCGTTTACGACGCCGACGGCAGTAGTACTCTCGGCGGTGCATTAGATTGGAAGAACAAGATGATAGAGGTTTTGGGCGTGACTAAACTGTGGACGGGAATCAAGACTAAACCTGGTGGGGCACTGAGCTCGTAAGATCCCCCCTTCGTCGTGAGGTTATATACTTCACTTCTGTAACGACGCAGAACCCGCGAGTGGACATGGTTGGGAAAAAAGTACGTAACAGGTTTCAAGAAGGGAAATTGGACGGTATGTACCGTTATCAAATTTAATCTTGTCTCTTCTCTGAATGGAAAATCGGTTCACAAGGTCACGTTGGGCTCAGAAACTCTGGCGACCTTAACGCCTCTGATGACCCATGCATTCAAGAAGGATGAACTCACCATATTGACTTTCCACTCAGAGGTCGCTAAGGAAGAGATGATTTTCCTCATTTTTGCCATAGTCTTCCCAACTTTACAACTCCCTCCCCGTAAGAAACCGCTGGTACGTATTGTATATGTTCGTCCTTTCTCGATCTTTCATTATAATTCATAATATCCTCCAGTCAGCTGCGGCTGCAGCAGGTGAAGTGACGGCGGATGTAGCTGTTGGCGTAGCTGCAGGCGCAGCCACCAATGCGATACTCTCGTGTTGCAGCATTCAGTAGATATGCATGCCTGGAATTTTCGAAGTATGGGATCTTCTAATTTTGACTTTGTACTCTACCACATCTAGAACATTGAAGCTTACAATATTTCCCTCGCTATTGCGCACAGCTCTCTCTCGTTCTCAGATTATCTTTTCATGCCTGTTTGAGGTCATGCTTCTTTTTTCATCGCCTCCCCGAGGCTGTTCTACTCACGTGGCTGCCGCTCTCCTTCTTGATCAGACCCTCCAACGTTCATGGCAGTGTTTCTTCTAGACATTGTTTTTTGTGGGACAATGTTCTCCCTCAATCAGTAAGGATGCGAATCACGCGAAAATGTCATTTTCAATGGACTTCCACTTTTGATGACGTTTTTTGCTTCGTGCTGGAGTGTAGATGTCAAAGTTGGCAGTCCATGCCGTTGCTAGCAACGGAGAGACCAAAGATTACACCCTTTTTGAACTTGAAACCAATACTAAATTTCCAGAAAGCTGACCTGACAAGTGGTAACGTGGAAGTAAATCAGAAATCTGCTCAAGTGACCTATTTATTCGTTGATGTTCTCTGCCAATGCCATGTCTGCTTGTCAAATAACACATACCAATATAAATACACGTAGATGACGTGTGTGAGACGCTTGCGATCTCCGTACCTGCACATGCCGACATATCTCACAGTACACCGGCCAAACCGAACATTTGCAGTTGGGAGGAACCAACAGTGAACGCTTGAAAAAGGATGGCGTAAAACCCATTCGGCGAGGAAGTATACTTATAATTTGTTGTGATGGTAGAGCTACCAGTATTGCCTGGGTTTCTACTAACCGCTTCCATAAACTGAGTCAAATTGAGCCATAGTTCATACGTTGGCGTACATATTCTTGGAATATGACTTTGACAATAAGTACACGCATTATCTGCACTCAGGAGGGGTTCTCTTTCTTTTACTCTTCCTCTAGACAGATAGGAGTCCGATAAATATCGACAAGTCTGTCGCTCTTATTAATTACGATACTGATGTTAGGGGTAGCATCAGATTGCTCAAACCAAGGTCTCCACTTTTCACTGGCTCAGTGACGTTTCTAATCCATTCACGCAAAGCGGACGGGAGCTACTCGAGTCTTGACTATATAGCGAAATTGTATCATGAGTACACTCGACACAATTCAAGGCATGAGTAAAATTAGATAATTGCGAAGTTACATCCAACTGTTGATGCGGTTTTGGTGGAAGGCAACCAGGACATGGAAGTTCCTATATTTACAAGGTGACCTTGGGCTGGTGACCCAACCGCGTCCAATTTAAAGAGGTAACTTTGTCGATCTACAGCTTTAGGATGTATTGTCGGATTGCTGTATAACAACACCATGATGGGCAGGTCAGGCTTGCTCAAGGGCCGGTAGGAACTAACTTTAATTATTAAACATAGTAGCTTTCTGACACTTATAATCCTATAGATTCACAGAAGCCATCACTCTCGTTTAAAAAATCCCCCACCACCAAAAATGTCGTCCCGAATGTTAACATTCACGTTTTCGGAGTATGACCTTGGGAACAGCTTGATTACCTCCACTAAAGAAGGCGCCTTATCATTTTCTCTCAGCACGCAACGAGGGATCTTATCTGTTAACAAGGCCAGTATACTTACCATTTCCGACATTGATGGTACTCGCACTACTGGGGCTACGATTGATTGGATGAAGAGGACCATAGATATCATGGGCGTGACAAAGCCGTTCTCGGATATCAAGCACAAACCTGGCGGGATGCTGAGCTCGTAAGTTCCTCGCTTTGACATGCAATGATAACACAATTGACGCCGTTCATGCAGAGGGCGAGAATGGCAATGGTCAGAAAGGAGATACGTTACGTCTTTGAACGATCGGATTTGGACGGTATGAGATACTCTTTAATGTATTCATCTGGTTCTTACCAGTACGCGGGCTTCATAGATCAAGTCAGAGGAAGAAATCTTTGCAGTTCTAACGCCTGTGAAACTTCATACTTTCGGGGAAAACGAACCTGCTACATTGACCTTCCATAAGGGTGTGCCATTGGAGGAAATGATTTTCCTCATTTTTGCTATAACCTTCGTTACTCTACAGGCAGCACCGCCGGACGCAGATCCCAAGGTACGAGCACGGCCACTCTTGACTACATATCAACTAATTCCATTGCACCCACAGACAGCCAAGGCAGCTGTAGGGGGTATTATTGGTGGCCTCGCCGTCGAAGCAGCGTTTTCTGCAGTACTTGGGTGCTGTAGCATTCAGTAAACTACACAGAAAAGGCTTAAGACCTCGCGTTCATAGTTTCGCCTGCCTCAAAACTTATTACCCATTTAACTCGTGTACTGAAACGACCCAACGACTCTATGAGACGAGATGCCCCATACCCGTTATAGAATGCAGTGTTGCGGGATGCGTGATTCGCACCAGATTTCCAGCTTTGTTGAACCCAACCTTGTAGATTTGGATACTTCATAACTCCTTTGTTTAGTTCGAACCACATAAAGCTTCGAGTATATTAGCATCAATTAAGATCGTAACGCCGGCTACATTTTTGCCAAACTGGGGACACCTGCCGGAGATCCTGAAACGCTACGCGACTGTTGTGCAATAACGATTAAGAGATACCCTGTACTCGTCGCGGTTTGAACAGACGTGGTATTAGGTTCCTATGTATTATTGAAAAATAAATGAATGTATTGTGCTACCATCTTCCGAAAACACTGTACCTCGCCAGTGCAGACTATGCCCTAGATGTGCTCCCATTCGTTAATCCGACCTTCCATCTCAGCTACCAGCTTCTTTCTTTGCTTCAAAGCTTTCTCCCGTTGGGAAATATCTGCCTCCTTGGACAAAATATCTTCCCTCTCAAGAAGTAGCTCATCCTCTAACCGCTTTGTGCGTTCTTGTAACCGAATCGCATTTCCGTTGGTACGTTCCAGGTCTCCTTTGATTTGTTGTTCTTCCCATAGAATTCTCTCCTCTTGTGTCGCCAGTTCCCTTTCTTTCTTAGCAAGTTCAATCATTCGCTTTCTGTGTCTCTCCTGACGTTTCTTGAGATTATCCTGTGTCTTCAGCATATCGCCTACTCCAAGTATAGTTTTAATTATATCGCTTTCGATCTTCACTGGTTGATCCTTCGCCCGGTCTACACCATTAGAGGCGGTAGAATTTTCTATCGGCCGTTGAGAGGGTGTCTCTAGAGGAACAATTGTTGTGACCCCCGCCTGTGGTGGAGGATCATCGCCGATATTAGGTGAGTCTGTAGGTGGGTCAAGATCGGGCGCTTTCGACTGGACTACTTGAGTATCCTCAGTCAAAGTTTCCGTTATTGTTAGCCAATTCTGGTCATAGAGGATGCCAGACCGTTTAATCAACGTATGTGCTGGGATAAAGGGAACATTACGTCTCTTGAACAGATGGGCGCGAGAATGGGAGGTTGAGGATTTTCTGCGCCACGAGACATCGTTTATCGAGCACCAGACTATTATTTCTCTGTCTTCGGGGTGTTCGAAGGGGGGAGTCACGGTTCGGTAAACCCCAAGCCATTCGCACCACCTTGTGTACCTAATAAAGAGTCGATGTGCAGGTAGTGAGATGTCGAAATACATGTCACCTGAGCTCCCAAGGTCAGCCGGCGGTGGGCCGTGACTGCAATATTGTTTGTATCTGACGATTTGAAGGTCCGTTTTCTCAAACGTCCTGGTACGGAACGTTAAATCTCTGTGGTCTAAAGCGACGTCTCTGTGTTCGATTGTCGTCTCTAGAGCGGCTTGACCTGGAGGCGGTGAAAGCGGAACTGACATTCTGTTTGTGTGTTGGCTTTCTAGGATGTCCAGACGTGCGTTGAACGATGTCGACGGCTCTTCGCCTACTATGGACAAACGACGAGGCGAAGATAATACGACATCCCGATGATATAGAGAGGCCGAAAGTGGGGCAGTTGGTGGCCGGCTTAAAGTGGTTTGTTGGTCGTCGTCAATCGATGGGCGAGACGACAACGACATTGCAGACGTCTCCCCATTTTCTTGTTCGCCAATCTGGACTGATGGTGAGCGTAAAATTCGAGGATCGATGGTGTACTCCGGAGAGAAGGATATGTTCGATGCGGGATTAAGTGGGTGACCATGAAGATATTCGTTAAAAGGCCACGTATTTTGAGGGAACATATTGTCCTGGAGGGTCTCATCTGCAGGGGGCTGGGGCATCTTTGGTGTGTACGTCAATGTGTATGGGTCCTCACTTATTTGTCGTAAGGTATGTTCTACATCCCAATAATTGAACACGTTTGGAGATGTGGGGATCATGGAGGGCAGCTCCGGTATGGAGGGAGCGGAAGGCGAGAGTAGGTTGGTCTCCATCGTACCGTCAGGTAGCAATGATAATGGCGAAGACGTGCCTCCGGGGGAAGGGATTGAGTAAGCATTTGTCGGAGGACCAGCGATTACGGGGGTCTTGGTTCTTACCTTCTTCCGAGGAAAGGCAGATGTTGATGACCTCGCGCGTGAACCGCTGACATCATCTGGATCGTCGCTATCCGACGGCGTCGATATCCCTTTCCGCATCCCAACCAAGCCATTCGCCATTATTCTGCGTCGTATTTCTGGGCTATGGTCATCATCCAGCTCCTTATCCTTAATGCGTTTCAAGTCCTGTTTGAGGAAACCTGACTTCTGTATCATGGTGTGCGCAGAGATAAATGACTCCGTCGTGAAACTCAGTACGCGCTTTCGGGCGGACCATAACGGCCTGCCGCGGAACCACAGGATGTCGTTGAGTGTGACCCAGAGTTGTCTATCTGTATCCCGTGGATGAGGGAATCGAAATGAAGGCTGTACCCGGTGCACGCCTGTCCACTCCATCCACGACTCATATCTGGCGAACAGCCGATGAGCTTCGGGAGTCGTATCGATATACATATCACCTGGGCTCCCAAGATCTGGTGGGGGTGGGCCGTAACCACGATATTGGGTATAATGGATGATATGGCAAGTCGAAGACTCGAAGTGCCGATCTTGGGCGATGATCACCTGGATATCTTCTGACATTGACTGGTGATCCGAGTCCTCGTCGCTATCGATAGATACGGACAGATTTAAGGGAGAGGAGATGGTAGCCATGGAACGTTTAAGCGTGGTTGAAGAATTTGCATCACGGCCTAGAGTTGGGTCAAAATGTACTACGGCATTACCCCTAAGGTATCAAAGAACGAACACGGAACGATATTATAATGCAGACCCACCATGTAATTCATCTCTAGCGTCTGGCACAGGCGGCCTCTCCGCTCTCCGCCTCTTCGGCTCACGTCCACTGGTGTCCATCAACAAACGATTCTCATTTTCGTTTTCGCAGGGTATGGATGATCGCCGTATTAGGTCATGAGCTGAAATGAATGTAACGCCAAGGTAACACTCGGAAGAGAACAGGCGCATCTTCCAAAGTCTGACTGAGGTAATTTTATACCATACGACGTCGGTTTGTGTGCACCAGATGATCCTGGTTGGGTCTTTCGGGTGTGTGTACGGAGTGACGAGAGGATCTTCTGACATGTCCGTGTCCTCGTGTATCCCGGGCCATTCTCGCCAGGACCTATATCTCACAAAAGCTCGATATGTATTGGGACTCAAATCAATAAACAGGTCTCCGGGTTCTCCCAGCTCCAAAAGTGGAACGCCTGTGCCGCGATACTGGGTATAGGAGATAGTGGACAGGTTCTGCCCGTCGAGTGGAAATTCTCGTTTATGAGCGGAAAGGACTCGTGAAGTACCTCCTGGAATGCTGGGACCTGCAACAATGATTGTGGGACTATGCTCGAGCAAATGCTTCCCCGACCTTAGTAACATCGATGGCGAGGCTGCCAGCGCCATTGCAATGAGGAAGAGGTTGGCCCGTCAGCAGCCTGAGATCGTATCGGAAGCTAAAAAGCTATCATGCGTGGCTATCAGATCACCGTTGCACAGAATATGGTGAAGTAGCCATGAGCCTGGGAAGCGAGAAGCGAGAAATAAGGGGCAAGTGGGAATCTGACATGAGTCTGAAGACACGAGGGTCAGTATTTTACGTTGTCGGTGCCAAGAGAAGTTTGATGAGGCATCAACAACAGTTCGTAATGAGATTCAAACGAGCTTCGAGGCGTTCACAAGCCAAGTCTTTGAAGGTAAAATTGTCATTTTTTCTACTACGAGGTATACAAAGGGTTCGTAAGTATCAGTTGCATGCGTGTCTAAACTACAAATGTGTGTATGAGTGTGTGATATAGTAATGAGGTCGTAGATCCGTGCCATCGATGGGCACACTAATCGAATGTCGAAAGTACGTACTGTAAATGAGTGATAAATGATGCTAAATGCAATAATACAATATAAATGAATGGAAGATATGATGCAGCTCACTGGCCAACCCACTCGCCGCCGCTGGCGAGTTTGGCGAAAACGCCTTTGCGCTCCATGAGCTGATCATATGTCCCCTGCTCAGCGATGACACCCTCGTGCACGACCAGAATCCGGTCACACATTTGCATCACTGGGAGCTTGTGTGTCACCATGACCGTCGTGCGTCCGACCTTGGCCTCTCGAATGGTCTCCATAACCGCAGCTTGGTTCGTCGGGTCCAATGCCGATGTGCACTCATCCAAAATCAGGATCTTCGACGGCCGAGCGAGCGCCCTAGCGATCTGAAGCCGTTGAGCCTGTCCGCCCGATATCAAAGAGGCGTTTTCGCCAACGAGAGTATCGTAGCCTTGGGGCAAAGACATAATGAACTCGTGGACGTGGGCGGCCTTGGCAGCCTTTCGGATATCAACCTCCGACACAGCCACGTTTCCATAGCGGATGTTCTCAGCGATCGTTGCATCAAAGAGGTTAGGGTTTTGGCTGACGACGGAGACGTGGTGGCGGAGGTGGAGGACGTCGGTGGAGCGGAGCTCGTTGAGGCCGATGGTGATGGATCCGGAGTCGGGTTCGTAGAGACGTTGGAGGAGGGCAACGATGGTGGATTTTCCGGACCCGGAGGCACCGACGATGGCAACGCATTCACCATCGGTGACTTCGAGATTGATGTCTTTGAGTACGGGGGCATCGGGGCGTTCGGGGTAAGAGAAAGAAACATTGTTGAAGGCGACGGGTCCCATGAGTTCTGGCCGGAGGACACCGCGGGACTCGTCAGTGGTAGTAGAAAGTTTGAGAAGTTTGTTGAAATCGCTGGTTGCCTGCACCGATTTTGCGATTTTTTGGGCTAGAGAAGAACAAGGACGTTAGGAAAAACGTTAACCAAAGCGATTGGAAAGCGACATACTGAAAGCCATGAGCTGAGAGCCGATAGTGACGGTGAAGACCACGAGGTTGAGGACCTCCACCATTTGAAGATATGTATATGTTCCGCGAGCGATCAAGACAGCGCCAACGTAGAAGAGGAGTGCTTCCGCCAAGTAGATGAGGCCGCTGGCAACGCCATACGTGCAGCCCTCTACGAAAGCGCCTCGTACTCCGGTAGTGAGAGCCTTATCTGCGGCTTGGTCGAACTGCTTCTGGAAGACGGTCTCGAAGGCCATTGCACGGATGCCACGGATGTTGGAGATAGCCTGTCAACTGAAAGTTAGTAACCCATCCACACAAGAACGTAGCGAAGAAGAAACTCACATCGTAATATCCCTTCGCAACCTCTTCACGAGCCCGCTTGTTCCGCACTTCACACTTGGCGACCAAAGATGTCTGAACGGCCATCGTAAGAGCGAAGACGGGGGCGATAGCGAACCCGACAAGGGTGAGCTGCCAGCCGCGGACCATGGCCCAGATGAGCCCAACACCGAGCATCGCCACGACCACGACACACTGTCCAAAGACAACAGCGATCAAGTTCCTCGCGTCGTCGCCGTCCTTGATGAGCACCTGCACAAGGCGTACGGGGCTGTTCTCCATCTTGTCGAACCACTTCTTGTCCTGCGCCAGTACGAGAGCGAAGCAGCGCTTGCGGATGCGCGTGACCCAAGTCATGCCCGACGTCTCCATGAGGAAGTATTTGAGACCCATGAGGATCCCGTCGAGCGCGGCGACGGAGAGGACGATACCGCCGTACTTGTTAATCAATGATGTGTTTTGTGCGCCGATGGAGACCTCAAAAAGTAGGCGGGAGAGGAGGAAGGAGAAGATCGGCGTCATGGCACCGCTGAGGAGGCAGACAGCGAGCCCGAGGAAGAAGAGAGGTTTGTAGGGGATGGTGGGGTAGACTTCGCGCATGAGCGCCCAAAATTGCGGGCGGGCTTCCGTTGTTTCTTCCTTGGTTTGGACAGGAGTCGGAGTCTTGGAGTCGACCTTAACAGTGGTGAGCGGAGCGATTTTAGCATCGTCCCACCGTGCCCGGGGAGCCTGCGTGTGTGCCCTGCGAGTGGTGGCCGAGGCCCCGCTACGCTGTACTGCAGACTTCTCCTGCTCGAATTGCGAGTCCTCGTCGTCCGTCATGAGCATCGACATCGAGCTCGCGTTATAGTTGTAGGACGAGAATGTTGGGGAGGTGGGAGTGAATTGAAGAGAGAAGCGCCGGCCGACGAGGGTGTGTGCCGCTGTTGGTGAAGAGAGAGAGGGAATGTGGATGCTTGAGCGCCGGCGGGGGCGGGCATCGGGCATCTCAGCTGAGAAGGTATCGGCGGGGACAAAGCGGCTGATGCGGTGAGGCTCGCGGGCTGCGACCATAGCAGCGGCAGGGGCGCCCGTCTCATTCTTGGTGAGATCAGCCACAACATCGAACATCCAGTTGCCCAGTGTGAGGGGGCGGAGGGTGGGGCGGGCGAGACTCTGGTGCTTAAGGTTGAACGGGACCTCGACCTCGACCTGCTCCTCCTCGTCGTCCTCGAGGAGTGCATGCACCTTTTCGACGTCGACTTGGGCGTACTCTTCGTCGTTGATGGCTTTCTCGGGGAGATAGCCACCGGTCGCACGTTGGGTGAGCATCATCTCGTGGAACTCGCCAGCCGAGGTCTCGAGGTCGTAGCGGTATCCTTGCTCGATGACACGTCCACTCTTAAGCACGTAGACGAAGTCGCCGGAGCTAATCTGGGAGAGGTCGTGTGTGATGACGATGGTGGTCTTGTTCTGACGCCAGCGCTTGATGGCCTCAAAGACCAAGATACGCGAAGTAGCGTCCAGTGCGGAGGTGGCTTCGTCTGGTGAACAAAGGAGGGTTAGGCCACGAAGAGAGTGGAATGGGTAGAGAAACTTACCGAGAATGAGAACAGTAGGATTCCTAAGCTTAGCTCGAGCGATGGCCAATCTCTGCTTCTGACCACCGCTGAGTCCTGCACCGCCGTTGCCAAGCATTGTCTCGTATCCTTCAGGAAGATCTCTGACAAACTCGTGCATAAGGGCAGCCCTACACGCATCCATAACCTCCTCTCTCGTAGCATCCTTCCCTGTTCCTGCCAACCCAACGGCGACGTTATCGAAGACACTACCCTCGAAGATGACAACACCTTGCTGAACGCCGGCGACGTGGCCGCGCATCCATATCTCGTCCAAGTACCGTACATCTTGGTCATCGAGCTGGACCATGCCGGACTGGGGCGCGTACATGCGCAGGAGAAGCTGTGCAACAGTGGACTTGCCGGAGCCGGAGGCACCGACGATGAAGGTGGTTTCGCCAGCGGGGAGGTAGAGGGAGACGTCCTGGAGAACGGGGAGTGTCGGGCGGGAGGGATATGCGAAGGTGATGCCGTGCAGGGCGAGCTCGCCGACGCACTTGCGAGGCACGATCTTGCGGAGCTGTGTAGAACGGTGTTTGGGAACATGAGACTTGCGCGACATCACTGACTGCCCGGACGGGGAGTTGGGGGTGAACGGGATGAGTGGGACAGTTTCGGTGTGTGTGTCAACGAGAGTGAGGAGCGCAACGATTGCGTATTTGCCCTTGGTGATGGTGATGAACTGGGGGATGCACATCTGGAGGTTGCTCGTTGCGATGAGGCACGCCCAGAACACGGCCATGACGTCGCCTGCGCTGATCTTGCCCTCCTTCACGAGCTTCGCACCGAACCAGAAGCCCTGCACGAACATGCCCATCATGACGAACTGGGCAAGGCTGGAGGTGATGCCCCAAACGGTGTTGAGCCGCCGGGCTGCGAGGCTGAGGCGGTCAAGCACAGTGTTAACGGAATTTTGTTCATGAGTGTGGGCGTTGAATGCCTTGACGGTGGCGATGGCGGAGATAGCGCGGTCGACGAGGGTAGCAGCGGTGGCGGTTTGGGAGCGTTCATGGGCGAGAAGGGGCCCAGCGAAGCCTTGGGAAAAACCTTGTATGAGCATGAGGATGGGGACGACGGATAGGATGACAAGGGTGAGTGCCCAGGAGCGCACGAAGGCGAGAATGAGGCAAGTGATACATGTTGTTAGATACTGGATAAGCATGCCAGATGCTAAGGACGTCGCCATCCGAACATCATCGGTTTCTCTGCATCAGGAATGAGAACGCCGTAATAGCACAGAAAAAAGGATACGCACCTTGTGAATTTGGCCATAAGACCACCAGCACCGAGAGGGCCTTGGTCTTCCTCAGTAGACTGAACAGCGCCTTCAGCGCCCATCTTTGTATCAAACCATACCATGTCCTTTTGTGTAACAGCGGCGTAGACCCGCTTGCGCAATGCCATAACGTTCCGCTCACCAGCCCAGATCCAGAGGCAAGAGGTGACACTGCTGAGGGCAAGCGAACCGACGGCCAGCCCGACCAACTCGAGCGCGGCGAGACCAACGCTGTGGAGGAGTTTGTCTTTGGCTTCTTGGGGGGGATTTGGCGTGAGGGGGAACTTTGCGAAAGCGTCGAATGCTTGTCCAATGACGAAGGTCATGAAAGGGGCAATGCCACCTGCGATAAGTGATGAGATGATGGCCGGGAGGACGAGGAAGAGTAGGTGACGCCGTGAGATGAGGGAGAAGAGCAGACGGATGGAGGGGGAGAGGGGGGGAGATTGGGGCTGCTCGATGGTAGGTTTCTCGATTGATACATGTGATGATTCTGGAGATTGTTTGATATCGGAGTACACTGAGGATCGTGGAGAGAATTCAAGTTCGTAGACGAGGTCGTTGGGCGTCGAGGTGTCCACCACAAGAGTGGAGTTGCGGCGCATCGTAAAGGGAGGAAGAAGGAAAAGTGGGGAAGGCAAGAAGCGAAAGTGCACTAGATTGGCCCGCCATCCTTTCTTTTTGTCTTGTCGACAAAGCGGGCCTTGCAGACAATGAACAGCCAGACAATAGCTTTTGATGTTTGGCTTTGTTTGGATACCGCCAACCACATGGAAAAGACAATAGCAATCCACGGAACCGTTTCCTCTTTCAGCCGTCGTTCCTGGCCGCAACTGGAAGACAATGCAAGTTCTACCAATGGTGTGTGAATCCAATAGATGGTCACAGTGGGCCTCGAGGCTCGTTGGAAACGTCTGACGAGGGAGGTAAACTTTGTTTGTACGTCCGTTGGGAGCCAAATTACCATAGCCACGGTCACATGACCCGAGCTATATAAGCCAAATCCTCGTCCCCGAAGCCGCCGTCCAGGTCCCATGGCACACGGCGTCAGCTGTACAGCTCAAAAGCTACTTTGTGCCTACGTATAGATAACTTTTGGGCTATATATCGTGGTGCGCAGTTTGGGCGCTCGCGGCGCAAATAATTCGTCCGAGCCCCCCGAGCATCAGGTCAGAGCCGATCAAGCCGATGGTATGACAGACGGTGAATGTAATGAGAGCCTCCTGCAGGAAAAATCAACTTCCACCTTCCTATGATGTCTTCTAATGACCGACGGCATTATTGATTGCTCACAGCCTCGCACAGCCCGCCACAGGGTATGGGATGTTGGAGGTCTATTCGGAGAGGAAAGAGCTGATACAAGGGTAGCGCCTCACAGCATATACCTGTGAGGAAGGGGGCTGAAGGAGGAGAGAAAGAGAATCGTCTCTTGCAGAGCTGATATATAACGGTCGATCGGCAATCTTCGACGATGACGCATTGAGTGGCTGTGTACTCTAAATATGGTTTTCGCTCAGTGCGTTCAAATGTTGGCTTCCCCCCACATACGTTCAGCAAGGAGTTTCTATCAAACTAATAGAATAAACCTTGGATATATGACTATATTACTTGTCGTATGTACGTGAGTTTGTTCTTGTTCTTGTCCTTGCGTGGTCATGACGCGACGCGCCGCGTCCAGCCGGATCACGTTGATCGAACCACGTGATACTCCTGTCACGTTTCGTTCAACCTCGATTCTCTCCTCCACATGAACCTTTTCAACTTCTTCCCCTCGGCCACTTTATCATAACCAAGCCTTGCTCACCAGAAGACTATACTCGCTAATCTACTCCTTGAATCGTTTTTAAGTGGGAACTGACTTATAGGGCTCAAAAACATCACTGTTATCTTGTTTAGTCCCTGTGGTTTATATTTCTTTTGAAGGTCTCACGCTAACATCGCCACCTACTGCTCTAGATCTCTTTGAAGCTCAGATGCTCCATAGCACAAGGTGATCCGCGAGTATGGCGTTGGGGAATTCTCGACGAGGCTCAAGCTCTGGAAAGGTCCACGGACTCTGGCTCGTTGCGCGCCCGTCTCACCATTTGGTTTCTGGTATATTCCGGCGGAACACTGGCCCAGCTACGTCTCTAAGCCTGAAAAAATAAAGCTTTGACGATAGCTGACGAGGTATCGACCCAAGTGATGTCATTAGGATCACCACAAGTCACGGTGAGCACCAGACCTCGCCCCGATTCAATATAATGTTGAAACACAATGACATTAAGGACTCCAGACACACACCTTTACGATCGTCCGATTTCCCGTGTACATCGAGCGTGCCGGGCGTGTTCACACTCCAATCTTCACACCGCTGTCAGACCTATGATCGTATGCAAAAATATACGCCCTGAAACTGAATCGACTGGCGGTCTGAGGACGGTGCATCTCGAATACCTCAAGGCACGACACTAAACCTCGCTGAGCTTAGGTGACGATACCGAGATCCAGACACAGTATAACATTATACGCGACAACGGGAATCCAAAAATACGCGCCACGGGACCATCAAACACATCCGGGGTGGATGATGTCTTAACTTAGCCCTTGAGCAATGTTTAGGGTAGCGCCTACGACGCATGGTGATCGTGAGTTCCCAACTTTTGGGACATATACACGAAGTCAAGAGGTGCTATATTTTTTTTCTCCCGTTTCAGGCCTTGATTCAGGAGACGCTTCTCCATTTGACGTGAGTCTTCGTCTATATCTCTCTCGTGAACTACGACTAACAGCCAGAAAATATATCCGTAGCTTCATCAACTCGGCTTATCGCTCGCCTAGGTCCACCCTTGGCTCGCGTCCTTGGCGGTATGACCTTCCGCCCGCGATGCATAATGCATCATATGCCTTATTCAAAAATCGTACATGGTCAGGCGCATGGTCACGAGTTGTCTCTAAAATCAACTTTCTCTGACGAGCCATTGTGTTTCGCACGAAATTGTTCTTTCTTTTAGTGGTAGACGCTACGATTTCCTTACTATCACACGTATCCCCCATCTTCCCATTTTTACCCTATTGGAACTGCCCCATGCGGCACCTCAGTCACTGCCTTGGTGGGAGGACCATTGAAATATCAAAAAAGCTGAACCTACCACTGAAAATAAACCTCTGATCTGATTCGCGGGCCTTGAGAGGTCGTCGACGTCGACACGCACCACATCTATTTCAAACTGTGTCGCCCCACTATGCCCCACGTACCGCTCCAAGGGATTGGTCTCTGACATGGTTGTATTCCAGAACTTCGCGCGCACCGGACGAATGAAGGGCTGCATAAATGCCTCCCCGCAGAGGGTTCTACGCTGTTGATAATGTAAGAAACAATGTAAGTTAAAAATAAACTATTTCGTTATCATATGTTCACGAAATCTGATGAGTAGAACCACCGGAGCGACAGTGAGCATTAACGAGGGAACCAATCGCCCGAAACACTTACTCCATATGTCACTTGAGTACGTCGAACTCAATTAACAGCGGTGTAAATGATTAACCTCTTCTGGTTTCTGCTTCCGCTTCCCCAGAACATTGAGGAGAAGCGCTGATGCATGGGCACACACGACTCTATTCACCTTTCCGGCGTTTCAGATGAGTGGTATGACAGATGTGGAATCGCCATTCGACTTACCGATAAAAGCGCGAACACATATTGTTTTGTTCCTGGGAAGTATCTCCTTTCTCCACTTTCGACGGCTGACCACCAAGTATGGCCACAGCAATGACCAACGTCCCACGAACTCAAGGCGCGCTGCTGTTGGGTGGGCTTATCTCGGCTGCGTATGTTGTCGTCTGCTCCGACAGTGGACGTCCCTTCTCAATTGCATCCTCAGGCTTGCGGGTATGGTTACAGTACAATCCGTCGTCTACCTCAAACTCTATCCGTCGGATTTGCCCTTCCATAAAGCATTGGTATGTTCGCGGTTTTTGTCGTCTTGCATCATTTAATTTGGATTGTAGGTTCTGACCGTATGGTATGTAAACATTCGCCCTATTTCCTTCAGGTCGTAATACTTGCGCAGGAGCCTTGATCTAGTTCATACCGGACTTACCTGGGCGGCGATGTGGGAATATCTCATAGCGCATTACGGGGACGTTGCTAATGCTGACACGATTCCCTTGTAAGTGTACGGGACCCAAATTTCTCAAGCTTATTTTACCATATATACCGTGCAGATGCCTTTCGGTATGAACCAACCTCCCACATCGTGGTTCAAAACTTAACCTCTCCACTAGCTTACAGTAATATTCACAGTGTGTTCCGTTAATCTCTTTCGGAGGATGCATCTAAACTTTCGTATGATAGGCCATTCTCACTTTTCTCCCACAATGGTAAGAGCCGTGTTGTGTGGAGCTTCTCACCTCTAATTTCTTGAAAGTTTCTTCACTTATCGGATACACCTGCGTGAGTTGTGCTTCCTTCGTCCTTACATATTGCTGACCGATCGATATTTACTCTCAAAGTCAGTAAAAAGAATTGGTATATGACAGGTCTCCTCGTAAGCAAGCATTCCAGCAATTTTACATCCATGGTGATGTTTATCGACACAGATTTTCCTTGCACTCGGCCGAATGTGTGAGCAAAACCTCTCCCTGTATAAGTCGAAATCCACTGATACGGTCAGATAATAGTCTCTGCTTTTGGTGAGTTCCTCTAGAAACCACCCGGAATATCTCATCCATACCCATTTGTAACAGCTACGAGTGCTGAAATGTAGCGTTTATTCCACGTTCTGTCAAATTGCGCATCCATATCACCTATCTTAGGATCCACGTGCATAGCTTTACCATGTTTCAACTGAGGTTCAGAGTTTGTCGCATTCTCTTTTTGGCGCTATATTCAGTTTGACTCTCCATACCAGTGGCTATTTTCACTCGGATTGGTCTTTTCATCAATGGTCGACATCCTTATTACTATCTTTCTGTCTTTCCTGCTTCAGAATAGCCGGGCAAAGTCCTTAACGTAAGTTCGTTTACCTAATCTTCCAAGCACGTTTTCTAATGACATCCTCTAGTCTACACCATGTCATCGACGCCCTGATTTTGTACGCTTTCGAGATTGGATCATTGACATGGTGCGTCTAAATTCTTGTCCGTGCGAGTAAAAGCCGACTTATTCGATTTAGCGCCGGAACGATTGCGACTATGATATGCGTGAGTGGTGTAACATAACATCTATCCCAGCCACTGAAGGATTTTATAGTGGTTGACCATGACCAACAATTTGATCTTTATGGGACTGCATCTCGTGATCGGAAAATGTGAGAAACCTTAACATCTATTTGACACTCTCATTCAATGTAGTATGCGTAGTATATGCAAACTCCCTCCTAGCAACGTTCGTCATAAATCAGGGATCTCAACATGACAATAACTTATACCAACGACAATAGATTGAACACTCGTCATGAGCTTCGTCGTTCACAATTAACGCATGAGCTTCCAGCCCAGTCCGACATGCACACCTCACAACGCCGGACGTTCCAATTTCGGGACCCCCCCGTACGTCTCCTATTGTGATACTTCGCCGTTCTGTCTGACGCAACCGTAGGGTTCAGCGTTATCTGGTAATAACGTACAATTGCAACCCATGCACATCAACATCGAAAAAAGTGTTGAGCTTGTATATGACAAGCCGTCAGACATCCCTGTTGATTCTTCTCTGACGGAAAGCTGGTAATTTCTTGTTTCCTTTGTATGTCAACATACCACTCTTGTATTTATTTTAAATAAAACTGGTTCTAAGAGTTCCACCTCCAAATTCGAACTTGTAAACCTCCCCCACGACATCATTCATCAAAATGTACACCGTAACAGAAGACTAGTCATTCAGGAGAGCGGTCCAAACGCTCTTAGGGACATTCAGTTTCTCGACATGTGGTCGAGTTGTCGCCTTGCAGTTAAAAAACGAGTTTTCAGGGTAAGGTGATAAGGAGGTACTCATTTAGTATATGATGCACAGCATTGCTTCTCGAGCGCATAAGACGTCCGGAGAGGCCTATGAGTGCATTCAGGAACCATCCGCGTTTTTCGAACGGCCTTTTTGAACGGCCAAGGCAGCGAAAATGGTCAACCAGGAGATGTCAGGCCAGACCCACCCAGCAGTACTCCCAGGTGACCACATGTCTCACAGGCTGGGCGTCCAGCTTCGGAACACTCAGGTCAGTCGGAAACAGTGCAGGACCGGTGATGGAACACTCAAGGTGACGAGAAGGCAGAAAAACAATGAGGAATACACCTAGGCAGATCCACAAGTAATCGTATGACAAAAGGAACATGCGTCCGGGTACAGGACATCAACGGCGTTCTGAAAATGCGCGGGCTATTCAGAATGGAGTAGCACGCGCGGTACAATGTGTAACTTTATGTAAAAGGGTAGGAAGGCAACGTGAGTTCTTCCGTCAGTCGCCGCACCCTGCCATACATTTAGCTTGGAAGTAGTGTGCTCGCTGTCTATAACACCTTTTAACATCCCTCAAGGTGCTGGGCAGTTCCTGACGATGGTTGTAATACTAACGTTGCGTGATAGATTTGCAGTGATTTTGAATTTGAATTGACACCTCAAGCACACCAGATGCTGGCATATTGGTGCATTATACACTCTACTTAGCCTCGAACCGTGGTGCAAGATATGCTCTAATAACAGATCCCTGGTGCATCAATTCACAGCGCAGAATCAGGGCTCCCTGGCCTAAACGGGCTCGCGTTCCTTTCCCGTCTAATTATAGCCAAAGTTGATGGGTTAGGTTATGGGGCATTTGTGTTTGGGTTCCTAGGGATTAGGGATTAAAATTTACAGGGATGGGCTAGGGATGGGCTAGGATGGTATTGGGATGGGTGGGATGGGCCAGGGATGGGCTAGGGACAGTATGGGGATGGGGGAGGGATGGGCTAGGGATGGGCTAGGGACAGTATGGGGATGGGGGAGGGATGGGCTAGGGACAGCATTGTAATGAGTCTGAGAGGGCAACACCTGTACATGGTGTTCCAGGAACACCATGTATTGTAGTTGTACTTGTTCCATGGTGGTGACCAGTGTACATAGGACGGCTGTATGTGGTGTTCCAGGAACACCATGTATTGTAGTTGTACTTGTTCCATGGTGGTAGCCAGTGTACATAGGACAGCTGTATGTGGTGTTCCAGGAACACCATGTATTGTAGTTGTACTTGTTCCATAGTGGTAGCCAGTGTACATAGGACAGCTGTATGTGGTGTTCCAGGAACACCATGTATTGTAGTCAAGCCTGATCCATGTTGGTGGCCAGCGTAGGTAGGCTCATGGAATACAACAGCTGTACAGGGTGTTCCAGGAACACCACATCTTGCAGTCAATCCTATCTATATTAGTTTTTCCCCCAACTCTGTAGGGAATGACCACCTTGGTATACTTTTGCCTGGTTTCAAAAACTTCTCTAAGGGGCTAGGGATGATGGTCCTACAACATGGGAGTATACCCCCCAGGTTTGGGACCTCTACAGACTATATATTCTCATGTTCCCCCACCCAAATCTCAGGATCTCTACCAAAACTAGGTGGTATACTCATAACTTCTGATGCAGGCAGGGTTAAGGCCAATGGACCAAATTTTGCCACTCAACCTAAGAAATCTATCCAGGATTGCCCTTGCTACAGAGGGAATCATATTGTGATTTTACCCACCCAAAATCCTAGATCTCCCCCAGTTCTGGGTGGTATAATCAACCCTTTTAACGAGAGGTAGAGTATACATAATAGAGCAACTTGGTCCTCTACCTAAAGTATACCATCCACATTTGCACTCAGAGCAGAAGGTTTTGTGTTTTTCCCCCCCATACTATACCAGTACATAGTACCCCAGGTTCTGGATGGTATACTGTAAGAATTGGGGCATCATTAGAGGGTCATGATAGAGGAAACCTTCTCTCCCAGCAAAAGTATACCACCCACAACTGTGCCCAGGGGAGGGTGCCTCTCCTCATACCCCCCATGGTCAATATGTATCTTCCCGAGTTCTAGGCAGTACACTCCAAGAGTTGGGGCTTAATTACAGTACTATAATAGAGGAACCTTCCTTCCTAAGAAGAGCACACCACCTGCAAATGCACCCTGGAGAGGGGTTAGGTTAGGGTTAGGGAGGAACGAGCAACCGAGCGAAGCGAGGTTGCGAGTGACTTAGGTACGATGAGTTGCGTTACAAACAAGCAACAGGGTTGGGGGAATCCCCCACCCGACCTGTTTCGTATATATACTCATCAGGCCTGTTTGTTAATGTTAATCAGATTCTCCGCTCGCGCCGCCGCACCGTAACGGCGCGCGCGCGGTTTTTCCGAGCGACCATAGCGTATACCCCTCAGAGCACATGTTACGCCATGTGAGGGAGGAACGAGCAACCGAGCGAAGCGAGGTTGCGAGTGACTTAGGTACGATGAGTTGCGTTACAAACAAGCAACAGGGTTGGGGGAATCCCCCACCCGACCTGTTTCGTATATATACTCATCAGGCCTAATAATCTACTTGTGAAGAACATGGGTATGTTCCAGTCGCAGTCGTTGGCAGTCGTTGGCTAGCCATCCACAGTCGTCCACAGTCGTTGACAGTCGTACGACTCTTTGATAGTCCTCTGAAGTGTGTTTCTACCATGATTCAAACTTACATTGCTCTCATGTATGTTCCAGTTGCAGTCGTTGGCAGTCGTTGGCCAGCCATCCACAGTCATCCACAGTCATTGACAGTCGTACGACTCTTTGATAGTCCTCTGAAGTGTATTTCTACCATGATTCAGACTTACATTGCTCTCATGCCTCATACTGACAACAGAATGTACGCCCAGTATTGTCATTGGCAGTCGTACGACTCCATCCAAAAGTTGTGCACCTCACAACTGTCTCTCCCAGTGTTGTTGTTTCCAGTTGCAGTTGTTGGCAGTTGTATGACTCCATCCAAAACTTGTGCACCTCACTTATAGTCCTCTGAAGTATGTTTTAACCATGGTTCAAACTTATATTGCTCTCAGAACTGTCTCTCCCAGTGTTGTTGCTGGCAGTTGTATGACTGTATCCAAAAGTTGTGCACCTCACTTACAGATCAGACACATCACCCATCCACCATCACTCTCACACTCAAACACAACCTCAAAGTGATCTTAATTTTTAGTGAGAACAGAGTATGATATCAAGTAGTGCCCCTAAAAACAATACATTGCTAAAAATACATCTCAACCTACACTGACCATATGCAAGCAAGATGCACACCCTGAAAAGAGAAGGGTCAGTTGAAAGGTTAGAGTGTATGCTTTCAGAAACACCCAGGCTCGGGATGTGTTGTTGAGCAGTCATCCTGCAGTTAATTAAATGAGTTGGTTACAGTTAGTGGCAGGTAAGAGCAGGTACTCACCATATGCAACGGCGAAGCGCATAGGGAAAGAGGTGCGGTCAATCAAAAGAGATCCATGAACGCTCTCAGGAACACCCTCTCTTGGGGCATACGGTTCGACGGTTGTCATGCAATAAAAAAACGAATTTATAGGGCCAGGATGAAGAGAAGGCACTCACCATATAGAACAAAGGCACAAACCGTGACAAGCACGCGGTCGTTCAATAGAGTATTAACAACGCATCCAGGAGCACCAAGCGTTATGCCATACAGATCGGCGGTTGTCTTGCAATAAAAAGTTTGAGTTTATGGGGCAGGGTGATGAGGAGGCACTAACTCGGTATATGACAAAGTCAATCGTTCATTGTGCGCATGGGACGTCCAGAGGGAGGGAATTCAGCGCATTCAGGAACCATAGGTGTTTTTGTGAACGGCCCAGAACTCGGCATACAATGAGCAAAATGATTAGTGAGGAGATGAAGTGAGGACTTACTCACCTAGGGCCACTCCCGGGAGACCGCACATCCCACACGCTTAATGTCCGGCTCAGGGAGACATAGGATAATAGGTTAGAATGGTCAACGGTTGCGTGCCTGCCATGGAAAGTGCGATTTGGTGAAAAGGGGACAAAGTTGAAGTGCGACTCACCGAACGAGTGTGTGAGGAAAACAAATCTTTTACTGCACCTGTTCTGGCATGATGAATTGAGGATTAGTTGCTAGCGCGTGATACAGACAAGGTCTGGGATGGTTACAGCATTCTAGTGCGTGCATATGGGGTTGGTGACATTGATGACTTGCAACAATATTGGTGATGTTGATGGGTAATCGGCCATGTTGAAGACAATTTGTACATTGAGTTAATACTGAAACCGGTTTGTTAGTTGAGATCAGAGCCACGCTGGATACAGAAAAAAAATGACATTGCCTGGTCAGCCACTGTTTCGGTAATAAGCCGAAATGGAACAGGAATTCTCATCACACAATTTGAATACAGTTTGGAACACTGAGATGCAGCCAGGGAACGTAAGAACTGGCCCTGGTCACTTGGAACTACTTGCGGTTGAGTTGCCCAGGGCAGTTGTGAGAGGGGAGGACGGGTGGAAATAACCCATCACTAAGTGCACCCGGCAGAAGCATCGATCAAGTCTTGGGGGCGCTTAGTGATGGGTGATCGAGGTGTTATTGGATGCGTGTTGCATGACAAGCCTTTGGGTTGCACTGATCCGAGAAAAAAAAAAAAGACAAATTCACCTTGTATGCTCCGGTTTCAAGCGAAGCCGTGATGTATAAAAGTCCAGGATATTCAACAAGTAAGTCTAACGCCCCCCCCCCCATCCCAGCAGCTACGTGAAACATACCATTGAGAAATCACCCACCTGCCTGACGTGTTCATTTTAAGATCACATAAGCATGGCACCAGTGAGTTTGTATCAACTTGTATACATGTAACTTGGCTAAGCCATGCACCGCACCCAGAAAAATACGAAAAGTTCGAAACCCGCCAAGGTTAGTGGATCCACCAAGACTCCTGGGTAGCGCATTGAAATAGTGAATGAATGTGTGGTCAGCCTGCAGCAGCGCGGGCCCTTGACGCTGCGAACAAGGCGGCCGCGGAGGGACAAGGCTCGCGACGGGAAAAAGGACCCAAAAGCAAGGATGTACGTGTTCAAGAGAAAGCTAATCTGTACAAACGATAGGATTGACATGGTGAACAGAAAGTCACATTAGCACTTGAAGCGGTAAATTTATTTCTACCAAGGCATATACTTTGACCATGGACACACTTGTTATATTATAGGCAGAGTCAGTCATCAAATCTGCGAAAGCGATTGGAGATGCCATCAAATTAGACAATATTGAACTTGCAGCGGCTTCATGCTTCCTAGGGTATTCAACCGTGTGCCTTGCTGACCGTACAGACCTTGACCGGGGACCCATTATTGACATCCGACAATGGAACATGCGTACCGCTGACAAGGACAAGATTGAAGACTTTACCAAAACCCTGGGAGAGAACTACTGCGAACTGCGTCCCCTTGCACCTGAGCATGCCGTCATCCTGGGTGTGCGACGCGAGACGATTGACATTGGCGAGCTCACCAAGAACTGGACGCCAGATGGGCTGAAGCCAATCAAATGGCTTGCAGGGGTGAAAGGGAAGGAGGGACTCGCACTCTTGATCAATGGAAACCACCGCCGTACGATCATGGAGATCGTGACCCAACCACTTGTTCAGCGAATCAAGCGTATCGATTCAGTGTTATTAGCCCAAACTGATCACCGATCCGATAAAATCAAGGCTGTCTTGGATTCACGCAACGAGGCGTTTGGGCAACTGGCGGATGTCGGGCGCTGGGCTGTCAAGGTATACAATCTTGGTATGTTCCAATGTAAACTCTGCACATGGTTGTATGATACATTCCCCCCGACACCAGATGCCATCGAGGCCCACCGTATGCGTGACCAGATCAAATTCCACCTGGCGGAGAACCCCAAGGTGTGGCAAGCGGTTGACTCTACAAATGATTACCTTCGCATGATATTCCCCCTAATTCGGGATATGAAGACAAGTGAAGAGGTTGCAGCGTTTATCCATACTCAGACGTCCAAGGGGAACCCCACACGTGGTACACGATCAGCGAGCAATCCCACAATGCTGTGGCATGTTGCGCGCTACCTGTTCGTTCCAGCCGTCAGCATTCGCAAGCCGTTTTCTGCCAATTTCCTCAATGATTCTAAAGACACGCCTTCACCATTCTTGGAGGCGCTCTTGTTTGAGGGTTACTGTCAGTTTACTTACCTCTGCATTGATGTGGATGCACCGCCGTTTGGAGGGATCCAAAACGAGGCCTGCCAAACATACAAGAAGAAGATCCGGAATCTAGCACAGTCAGGGTTTTCAAACTACATACCCGTGTACCACCTATTGGACCGTGACTTTATTGACGAGTGCGAGCAGCGATACATGGAGCATTTTGGGGAGCTTTCAGGACATTTCGGATCACAAGTCAAAGATCACCAGTCTGGGTGGGTTGTGGCAATGGTGGAATACAAAAAGGACTTGTACGATGCAGTGGGGGAGTGGATAAAAGAATTAAAGGTAGGAATCTGGAAGGAACATCCGACGGAACTCAAGCTCCTGGACCAGTTCATGTCGAAACTGGAGTGGATCCTAGATGGCGCCATATTCGATCACTTCCAGATTGGCATCCATTTCTCAGAGTATCATAAACCGATCATCGTACCTGCCTTGCCGATCACTGTGGGGAATCGTGTGCATGAAACCGAGTTGGCGTATCTCTGGGTGAGCATGTTGTATTCATCCATGATCCAAACATACATACTTAGGAAACAAGCAGGTTTTCACGCATATTGAACCACTGTATGCTGCGATTCTGACGGAACACAACAAGGGATCAGGTCGGGCTGTCAGTGGTGTCCTACGCAAGCACTTTCTAAATGAGCAGACGTACAACCGTGTGATGAGTGGTTTACTCGGAATCCGCGACGCACAGATGCATGCAATACACAAGGCTCTCAAAGGGCTTCCAAACGCAACCTTTGGGGGGGTGGACAAGCCCGATGCAACAGACGAAAAGCTCATGAAACCGTTATTGAAATTTCTATCATCAATCATGGTGGCGACTGATTCTGAATACCCCGACGAGGTGGACTCGAACCTTGCTCGCAAGGTTGTTGAAGTGACTCACGGTAAAGAGCTCATCCGAATCTGTGAACAAACGAAGCATCCGATATTCCACGCCACCTTTGAAAAGAACAAGCAGGTAGTGAACTCTGCGTGCAAGTACAAAGCACAACGCTTTGTGCTGAACACCTTCAAGTTGATGCACGAGGTGTGGATTCCAGCGCTTACTGAAAGTAATGTATATGCCACGGCGTACGATGTTTATCAGAATTACATCGAGGAACCACACTGGTTGAAGGATAAATTCGACTGTTGGTATGTCATGAAACCACCCCCAGCAGAAGAACAGCGCAAGCGCAGTGCAGAGGATTTTGTCAACGGGAACGCATGCGTAGAAGTCGTCGAAATGCTCAGGACACAGACAGAGAGGGCAGTGCGTATGATAGTGGACGCTATTTCCAAAGATGAAGGCACGCTTGTGAAGCATAGTGGGGAAGGTTCATCTGAAATGCGTATTGTTCCCGACATTTATGATGCGGCACAGCATCTGATCAACGTACGTGCCAACTGTCCATGTGCAAAGTGTACACTATCAAATTTGAAACAGGAAATTGTCAAGCACCATATTCGCGTGTCGGATACCATGTTGCTTGGAGAGGGAAAGACGCTCGATCCTGCAAAGCCTGTTCCAGATAACCAGGTCAGAGCCAAGTTGGCGAGTCTGGATGTACCACGGTTGCCGCGGACGGCGACGCCTGCAGAGCTCGTGACATGTTTTTCTCACCGACCAGTCTTGGGGTTGGACGACAGGAGTGTGGTGTCCGAGGTGAAGATGTATGAGCGTCAGAAAAAGAAGAATATCCGCATGGAGGAAGAACATGCAAGACTTGAAGAGAATCTGCGGAAGAGCAAGTCTCGTGCCAGGGGCCCATCCAACAGTAAGCCTAACAACATTACATGCACCTTGACGGGTTCTGATACTCTTTTAGTCGCCAACAAAGGTCTGCTTTGCACTCTGGGGTTCGAGTTTTCACCTGACTTGTTGTAGGAACAGCGGAACAGGAGTTTGGGTTGGAAACCGAACGCTCAAATGATCAGGAAATGTCCACCACAGAACTGGGTAGAGAAATAACCCGTGCCGAACAAGGCGATCCTGGTGAGTTCCATCTGGGCTTTAATACACGGTGTCATCCACTCATAGGTGCTCTGGTTTGGATTAGATTCAGGACAAGAAGAAGAAGCCGAGCATATAGACACGGACAAGGATATGGGGGAGCAAGTATGTGAACCTTTGCATGCAAAATCACCACCAGAAGAGATCGAAACGGACAAAGGTATAGTCTGTACTTGTGAACATGAGCCAAACTGACATGGAAAGAACAAGACCAAGAACAAAGAGATACTAACCAAGGCGTGTCACCCGGTCAAGGTGGTTTATTATTATCTGGACGTCTGAAATAAATTCAACGTGTGCACAGATACAATGGCTGATAGCATCGTTCCTGATTCCCAGGAAGACGGAGTGGTTGCACCTGGTAAGCCAGGAGGGGGGTTAGTCGATGGTGGAGGTACATTGTGTGGTGTCCCATGAGCAAGAACCAACTGACGAGTCTGCATAGAAGGCCCCATGCAGGGTGTCAAACGAACGATGGGCATGATGGAGTCTGTTGGGACAGCAGACGGACCATTCAAGCGTCTGCGACATCGGCGCGAGCAGACCCACGGCATGGACAGGCAACCAAACATTACACGCAAGGTGCCAAAGCCACTGATCCCCCCAGTAACCACGCCTACAGGAGCAGGTCAGTCGACCGTGACTGTAAAGAGTATGCGATTGATTTTAATGTTACAGAGTTGGTACCTTCTACCGAGGACCAGGTGCAAGCACAAAACCAGAAGGCCAAACGGATCGCATCGAGTTCACAGTTCCACGAGGGATTAGCAAATGACACGGGTTCAGAAGATGAAGTATAGGGTAGGGTGTATTGCACGGATATCTGAAAGTAATTTTAGAACATGTATGAAATTTACATCAGTGCCAGTGATTCTAACTGAGCCGTTTCAACGCGCACATCGTGCGGCATGCATTGAAAGGTCCCACCTAATCTCACAAGACATTTCGTGTGTATCAAGCATGTTTTATGGGTTGACTGCGAGTCGGGGGCCATGTTTAGGGACCTGGGGTAACCGTTGGATGTGACGAGCCCCAAATATTTAGTTCCGTGTTAGACCGCTAAGTGAGAATGTAAAAATGTGACATGATCGAAACTTACATGTGAATCGGGTTTACGGTAAGTCTGGGCGTTTGATCAGTCAACAGGGTCAGCCTAACCCCCGAAATGTGGGCGTTCATGGAACTTGGGAGTATTATGGCAAACACCTGTGCAGAGTCGAATATAGCATGTCTGGACCGTGAGTGTGAAATCGGGGAACTTTGTAGTTGGTAACTCTGGGAGCACTTGGGTTGAACGCTTTGGCTAACGTTTAGGGTTATTCACATCTTCACATCTGTCACAATTCGCGAGCGCGCATGCGAATAAGGCGGGAAGTAACTTGTAGAAAAAAAAAAAACCAAAAACAAAAACATACTAGGTCCGCCGTTAGTGCCGGAACAAGGCTCCGCGGAAATCTATAAAGGCAGAGTGCAACGCAAAGTGCTGGGTTGCACGCTCTTCAGACACTCAACATTTTTACAGCTACTTTTTTCTATAAATAAACATATCTCAAATCATGCCGCCAGTAAGTTTGCGCCAGACCGTAACACGCACTGTTTCTGATACTCATGCGCACTAAAAACAGAAGACCAAGAGCCACAGAGGGGATGCAACAAAGGTATTTATTGCACGTATATTTTGAGCGTGGACAGAACTGAGATCGGCCCCACAGACTACAGGAGATTCCACCAAGCAGGCTCAGAAAACGAATAAGGTATGTCACCTGGGTACTAGGTATGGAATGAAGAGAGGCCTGATCAACAACATAGAACGTTGATGCAGTCATTAAGGCGGTGAGTTTAGTTATCTTTTGTTCAAGTGGTAAATTTCTCAATGTTCAGTCCAGGCCAAAGCAGCAAATGCTTCAGCAAAAGAGATCGACGCGGCCATCCATGAGGACGAGGTAGAGCTGGCGACCGACGGTTGTTTTCTAGGATTTGGAACGATTTGCCTGGCACATCGTACGGATCTTGGACGTGGACCCATCTTGGACATCAAGCAATGGAACACACGCGAGGCCAAGACAAACAGGTTGGAAGACTTTGAAGCAACACTCGGTGAGAACTATGTCAACCTGCGGGCATTGGCACCGGAGAACGCAGTATACCTCGGTGTTAGGCGTGGGGTAATTGAGACAGATAACCTTAGCAAAACAGGACGGAAGGAAAACATCAAGCCAATCAAGTGGGCAAAGGGCGTCGCAGGAAAAGCAGGACAGGCACTATTAATCAATGGAAACCATCGGCGAACATTTATGGAACGGTACAATAAGACGACGTTGAATAACTATGAAGCGCTTGACGAAATATTGAGAGGAATTGTAGACAAGGATTCAGACGAGCACAAGCGGGCGCTCAAGTCATGGAAGGAGACGCATAAAGTCCTAGCCAAGGTGGGGCAGTGGATTGTGAAAGTATACGACCTAGGTGGGTTTTGAGGATGTACTTTTTGGTCATGTACGGAACTGACGTTGAGGCGACAAGATGCCATTGAAAGCCACGGCCAACGCGATAAGATCAAGATGAAGCTCGCGCGGAATCCTAGGGTATGGCAAGCAGCAGAAACGGACGAAGACCTTTTGCAAATGATTTTCCCCCTCATCAACAACATGAAGACCGCCAAAGAGGCGTGTGAGTTTGTAACTTTCCACACCCAGAAGCAGGTGACGACGCGTGCGGGCAAGGCCACCGCTAACCCTACCCTGCTCTGGCATGTGTCTCGGTACCTTAAACTCCCTGCGCTCAGCATCCGGAAGCCGTTCTCGGCCAACTTCCTGAATGACTCGAAGAGCGTTGTTTCACCATTCCTGGAGGCACTTTGCGGAGAGGGTTATCTGCAGTTACTGTACTTGTGTGTGGACATCCCCACACCACAGTATAGTACGACCACGGGTGAGGCGCGTGCCGCGTACATAAGAACCACGCGCAAGGAAGCCAGCGTAGGGTTTCCCGGACATGAGCAGAACCTGCGGGTGCTGGATCGGCATTTTATTGACATGTGCGAGGACCTTTACCATGATCATTTTGGGTCCCTCATGAACAATTTCGGGTCGCCTGTGGAGTCGAATACTGATGCATGGGACCGAGAATTTCATGCATACAGCCAGAATCTGTACAATGCAGTGTTGGTGTGGACAACCGAGGTCAGCAACAGGGTCTGGAAAGCTAATCCGACAGCCGGCACAATTACTGGAGCAATTGCTGAGAAGATGCGTTGGATCCTCGAAGGGCGCCTCTTTAATGATCTGTCAGTTGGATTGTTCTACGACAGATACCGGATGCCGTTGATCATGCCCGAGATGCTCATCTCGCTCGGCCGCTCCGTCCACAACGTCCGGGATGGTTACATCTGGGTAAGCACGTTAGGTTTGGACATGGACCAAGCTTACAAAACGTTTTAGATGTTCACGATGGTTGAACCATTGTATGCAATGTCGCTCACCCTACACATAGGCAGTCGGGCGCGCGCCACCAGTGACGTGCTCGTCTCGCACTTTCGGGACATTCGGCAGTACCACAAAGCGCTGTCCGAGTTCCTTGGTGTGCGCGTCACTGTGGCTGGCATCATCCACCAAGCCTTCAGCCCCAAGCTTGTGATTGACTATGGACAGGTAACTGTGTCTACAGCAGGAAACGCGCTTCACAATCCACTCAGGAAGCTGCTTGGCACCATCATGCTCAATGAGAACTCTGTGTATCCTGCCAGTCTGGGGACTGGGGACGCCCGACTCCGAGCGCTCTGTAACATCAGTAGGATGGTCCGATGATCTCCAATATGTGCAAGGCAACAACTATGCCCATTTTCCATGCTACGTTTGAAACGCTGAAGACGGGTAAAATTGCCATCACTTCATCTTGCCGGACCAAGGCGATTAAAGCGTTCCTTAAAACGCTAAGCCTGGTACAGGATGTTTGGGCCCCGGCACTTAGAGAGGGGGGTTGCTATGCGCGCGCATATGATTTCTATCACAACGACATCAAAACTGCTTTGCAAGGCAGCACCAAGGGAACGTGGTACAACATGCCGAAGCCATCCAAGGATGACAGTGATGTGGGCACCAACGAAGATGCCATCGCCTCATATGTGCTCTCAACCACTATCGATACCCTCAAGCGCAATACGACGGCCGCACTCCGTCACATTATATTGGCGTTGGCACGCGACAACTCGACACTGATCCCAGATGGTAGTAGTGAAGGACCCCATATAAACCTCCCCCCTCAGGTACATTCTGCCGCCGATGTTCTCTGCAAGGCAAGTCTAATACCAAAAATGTTTATACGCGTTTTAAACCCCCAGTCTGATCTCTTTTTGTGTAGGAGATTGTCAAGCATTATATCCGCACCACGCAGGCCATCGATCTCGATGCAGACGATTCAGGGATTGCGATCGACTCGCATGTCTCTGACGAGGAGATTGAGGATGTTTTACTCCAACTCGGTGTGCCAACCTTGCCTGACAAGGGCGATGCATCCGACCTCGCGGCATTTTATTCGTACAGGGAGGTTGAAAAACTCATGGACAACCAACCTGCACCTGATGTCAATGCCTATAAACGAATGAAGGGGGATCTTGTCCGGCAAGATGAGGTCAATGCACTAAACGAACACAAGTTGGTCCAACAAGCGCGCTCAAGTGGGGATGGACGAATCCCAGCCAAGTCGTCGCAAAAAGGTGCGTGTAGGCGTTGACTATGGGGTTTAGTTGAACTCTCTAATCACCGTCAATAGTTGTCTCCACTTTTCCACCACCAAAGACTCCAACCAAGGCTGTCACCGTGCGGCCGATCTACATTGATGATGGTAAGTGTTAGTTTGGACCATGGTCTGTGCTAACATCCCGAGCAGATTCTAGTCCTGTCCCGCAGCCTCGACCTCGACCCCGACCCCATCCAGATCCACGCAGGCCATGTACGTTTCCCCTAACCCACTCTACAATGTAACCCAGCTGATGCAGACATATGTCAATCTTGGACATAGTGGGCCGTCTCCCCGGAGCACGAGGTAAGCCATGCGTTTTCCAGTGGAATATATAACGCTCTGATATTTGCAAATAAGTGCGTGTGTTGGATCAAACCATAGTATTAGATTCGCTTGGCACAAGTCAAGATGCAAGTACGTGCTGTATTATATCTAATTGACACTTGCAGTAATTGCTAAACATTGTCTAGCGTCATCCAATGCAGGTGCCCATGACCAAGGTTCGTCTGAAGACCAAGGTCAGTCGTTGTACTCTGGGTTTAGTGGGTTAGTGACTCTAAAACACATCTGTTGGCAGTTATGGGTATGGTTGAGGGGCATACAGATGATCCCCGAGAGACGGACAATGGACACGTGGCCCCATCCTCATGTTAGTAACCTAATTGATCTGACCGTGTTTGCCTCTTACATTATATCCTAGATGACGACGACGAGCCCGAGTCAGATCAGGAACCTTCTGGATCTCGAGGTAAACTCCCTTTTAGGGTTTACTTTGGGGTTGTGTCCTGATGGTAAAAATAGGAGATTCAGACAACTTGGAAGACCAGAAAGAGAGCCGCGAACTGGAGGCCGGGACGGATGGTGAGTGTGTTGTTTGCATGAGAGGCTTAGTCTGACATCCTGGTTTAGAAGATGCCGAGCACGATGTGGACATGGAAGAAAACGATGACATTGACACCTATGTAGACAATGGGTATCAAACTCAGGACTCGATTCAAGGTGAACACATTGTCAATTTAGTCCATGGTCGGTTTTAACATTTTGGGGTTGGATGAATTCGGTCCAGATGCTGATGAACATGGTGAGTTTGTCTATGGTCATGCTCTACATCGTCGGTTCAAATCGTGGTTCAGTAGATGACACAGATAAGCAACATGCAACAGACGAGACGAATACTGCGTTAGAGTCAGGTGCTTGATCTAACCAAAAGCATTTGGATTTAATACTAATATGTAAGACACAGATCAACCTGCATCTGATGGTGGATCGCATGACAAGGAGTCGACGCACGCCAGAGCCCAATGCGAGCCTATGGCCCTTGACGGTGTGTGGAAACCCTAAACAACAAAAATAAATGACCTTGACGTTGATTGTACTCTTCAGAGCCCCTTGTTCCGTCAGTCAAACGAGATCGTGAGACGGCAGGGCTAGACACAGACAGCGGGGAGCCTGCCAAGCGTATACGGTTGAGCCACATGCACACTTAGAGTTACAACCAATGGATTTCGTGCAATCAGGATGGCGTTGAGGGTTATCGCTTTTCCACACTTTACATCTATCTTTCATATGGGTTAGGAATACTCTGTGCACGCACGCACATAGACTGTTGTGCAAAACACTATATACATGTGATACAGTACATATAGACCGCCCCGACTATGATTGGCTTGAGTGTACGTTTTGACCATGCACAGTATCTACATTTTCCAGACATTTAACCCTCGCGATCCGTCTAATCTCCCCCCAACCGCCACCGCCGGTATTGGTTTGTGTTAATCTTGTCGCACAGTCCACCTGTTGTGCGCCTGGTCTGAGTCGCGTCTGGGTGTCTTATGACGTAATTGTCAATGCCACCGTCGATAAGGACGGTTTAGTCATCTGCAGATGTGTGTTACGAGATTTGGGCCAACTCTTGTTGCCGACTCGCTGTGCTCTGGCCTTCTGAGAGGTTAAGATCCGTGCCGGGAGCCTTGCACATTGCGTCAGTGTATGACTCGTTAAATTTTATCACTTGGCTTTTTTTGAGTTTAATTTTTTATTTCCTACGCCTCTCTCTTTCTCTCCACCTCTCGCGCTGGAAGGGTAAACCCCTAACCCATCATACAAAAAACTTGTCCACTGCGAACGTTAACAGAGATGTGGAGATGTGTGGTTAGTGGTGGTTGTCGTATGATGAGGAGGGGTTACACGCACAGTTTTTTTGATCGTTGCCATTTTTTTTCTGGCCATGGCATCCTTTACCCATCAAGATCACATGTATAGAGACGTGAACATGCATAAGCGCCAAGGGTTTTTGGTGCAACGGTATATAAAGCGCGCGCTTTCTTTTGGGGAGACGAGACTTGAACTGTTTGGTTTCTCAAATTTCCAAGCGCACACTTGCCTTTAGGTCATTACATAATCATGTCCTCAGTCACATGCACTCACTGTGGCGAGTCATTCGACGGTTTGATCATCAACGCGCGCAGCGCACGTGATGTTCATGTTCGCCGATGCCAACCCCAGATAACCCTCACATCTGGAGCCCGGTCGATAACGTTCGAACGCCAACCGGATGGTTGTTTCCATTGTGACTGTCAATCCCCTGACTGCCCAATCCTGTTCAAGACCACTACTGCGATCAGGTCGCACCTTTCTCGTGTCACTAATCCCAAGTCTGCGTGTATCGATCTGACTGCTAACCCAGATGCATTGGCATTGGAATCCAACCCGGTGGGTTGCCTCAACGTTTACAGTGATCATGTACTAAACTTACATGCATATGTCTGTAGCCACCAGCGGTTACAAGTGCGTCGGCGACTCTTGCTTGTCAGAAACCCACTACATCTGGGGTGAGTTTGGTTAGCTAAAACGCGCCCCGTGTGTGTTCTTATAGTCAGTTGTATCTACATCCTGAGCTTGGAGGGATTGGGTTAGCTTTCAATCGAGAGTTGTCCTTGTTGATATGTCTCTCGTGTCAAGTTGCTGTTATCCCCAGTCAGGCCAGAACACATATGGTCACGGTCCACAAGTCGAGTGGATTCCGTGTCGACTCTGACATGGTTGATAAGGTCTGTTCCGAATTGCATATTCCATCTGCGTTTCCCACTATCCAGCTGGAACCGGTTGATGAGATCGACGGCCTAAGGGTATACACCGGATATCAATGTGTCCAATGCAAAAAGTGCTATGGCACACTTGGCACGATTACTGCGCATCATCGCCGCCGTCACACCAACGTCTCTATCCCGTCTTCCTGGCCCGCGGTCAATATACAGCAACTTGATCGAGGATCTCACAAGACCTATTTCCCCATCTTTCTCAGGGCTAAGAACCCCACTCGGCCCACCACCAGTATTGTGCAGACGTTGCGGGAAGAACTTGATGCCGGCGCCCGCGAAATAAACACGGAGAGCGCGCTCGATGCTCGATCCGTCAGCCCATGGCTGCGCACCACCCAGTGGCATGAGCTTGTCAAGGACAAAGATGTTTCTCGCCTCCGCAGCCTTGTAGCAACCGTTCGTGAGTCCGAGTTTCCCGGGCTTGCCAAAGCCGTGCACACGCTTTTTGCTGCATCCACGGACATCCTCAATATCATGCCCGAACTTTTGTTGCAGCGGATCAACACCCCAGAGCCCACAAAGTGAGTGTATTTAATGTTTTTCGATCATGGTCAGTCCTTACATTCCTCCTCCACCCCCCCCAATATCCAGGGGTTTAAATCATGAGCCGTTTCACAAGCATCAGGAACACGAACTTCGCATGCATGAGTACGCTCAACCGGTCATCAAGCTCTTGGCCATGCTGTTGCGGAACGACGGCGATCTCGAGTTTGACTTGCCAGCCAAGGTGGTCAGCAACCTGCAGAAGATCCGAGATCGCATATTCACCAACGACGTGGACAGTCTCCCATACAAGGTGTTTTACGTTCTCCTTGGCTTGTGGACTGTGTGTTGGGCGAGGACACCAGCAATTCCATTCCCTGATCCAACTATCGTCAGTGTCGCACTCACTATGCTTTCCGATGACGGGTCATTTGCACACCCCAAATATACCACCGGCATACTTGCTAAACTTCAGTACGATATGCGGATGGTGTACATGGTTGAGATTGAACGAAAAACGGACAGGAAGAACGACCAGGAATATCTGGAGCAAGCGTCTGTCCTCCAACCGTGGTACACCGAAAACCAAGATTCCACTTTCAACTCGATCCGCTCTCTTCAACACCGTGCGTCTGCTATTGCCTATGCCGAACATGGGCTGCCCAGGGTATGGTGGCTTGACCGTGACCATTTCCGCGTGATGCTCTACGAAGGCCACCGCATTGAGTTTGCTGCATTGTGCGAGATGTTTGTGATGATGGAGAATGACATTGTAAGGATATGGGAACAGGACTTGCTCATGGGACTCGATCTGCATGTTGGATATAATATGCTCGCTGACGATCTCACGAATCGCACTGTTGGCTATTCATTTATCTCGGATAGTCGAAATCCGTTTCATCGGGAACAGGACACAATGATTAGATGTGTGTTGGACAGCGTGCCTCTCAGGGAAAGGTTTGTTGTTGGCGCCGATCCACTGACTGGCATGCCCATCTGGAACAAGGCCAGGTTCCGCGAGTGGCTCTTTCATTATTCCCGATTCCATGCGCTGCTGATTGTCCGTGCCGAGCTGCTGGGCGGGTCCCCCGGTCGTGTTACAGAGGTTACCGCGATGTCGTACAGAAACATACCAACCGCCAGCACCCGCAACCTGCTTGCCTTTGGACAATACCTGTCCATACTGGTTACGTACCACAAAGGCAGTGCGATCACAGGACAGGATAAGCTTATCCCTCATGCTCTTGATGCAGTCACGTCCGACCTTGTTATTCAAGATCTTGCCCTCGCACGCCCGTTTGCAGAACTGGCGGTCCTTCAGTGCTATCGAGATGATCCGACCATCCAGGCACTCTATTCCAACAGCCTCTTTGTGAACAATGGAAAGTTATTTGTGACCACGGACATAACCAACGTCCTGAAGCGTTATACCCAAGAGGCTCTAGGCTATTCCTTTGGAGTCCAGGCATGGCGGCATATTAGTGCTGCCTGGAGGCGCAAGATGTGTTCCAAGATGTCTGATCTCCTCCAGGATGACGATTCTGAAACCATCGAGGCTCTGCAGTCATCCCACTCTCGTAAAACGGAAAACAGAATATATGGCGTCAGTGCTGAAACCCTGGCTGGCGCGGCTGAGGACGTGCTACCCCTCTATTTGGATGCAAGCACGGAATGGCAAGTCGAGTGCAAAACTGTTCCAGGTGGACTTTTGCTGCCGTACACGCAAGTGCGTGCGTCGAGGTTCCCGGCCTTGGTGACATCCGGGTTGATACCCAGGTCCCTAAAGAGCCAGACGGACGCTCACGACTCTCTCGCACAAGCCATTGTCAAAAGACTCCAACCGATCCTTGAAGAGCACATAACGAGTTCCGTGGAGCAAACCATGAATGCAATGCAGCAGAAGGCAGCATTTGTAAGCCCTGTCACACACCGACCGGCCTCTCGTGAGTGGAAAGGGTTCGCACTCTGATTTAATCATTCTAACGCTCAAGGGCTACAATCCGGTTAGCGTTCACAGGTCCAATCGTTCAAGAAAACGATCCAGAAGTGACGCTGGTTGACGACGTCCAGCCTCTGACCCCCAGCTCCCCCAAGGTTAGGCATCCTGATTGGGTCCTGGATGAAGACGACATGGAAGAAGACGACGTGATAGCTGGACATGATGAAGGTGGTGACTACATTGAGGACGAGGCGTGCCGGGAAGTGTCTTTTCCCACAAACAAGGCGTTCTTCAGTCAACCAAAAGGTAAACAAGGTTAGTGTTATTTTTGTCCATGCTCAGACTTGACGTGGGATTCGGTAGAGAATCATGGAGTGTTCATACGTGAGGAACAGTGTATCCAAGCTCTGCGTAAGATAAGTGGCAACCCCAAGGCAGAATGGCGCAGCGAGACTCAACGTGATGCGGTCAGAGCAACACTCGAGTTGCGCACAGACATTTGTGCCATAATGGCCACAGGTTATGGAAAGACAATGCTTGCTCTGATCCCTCCAATGGTCGAAGACGGATGGGTTACGGTTGTGGTTCTGCCGCTCAAATCTTTGATTATGGATTATGTTCGCAAACTAGATCAGATAGGGATTGGGTATGAACTCTTTGGGCCCAAACACTCACCCCAATTGAATGGATCTCACAATCTGGTCCTTGTTTCAGCCGATCAGGCCCGTATGCGCGGATGGGAAAAGGCCATTGGGGAACTCAACATGCGAAAGCGTGTCGTGCGGTTGGTGTTTGATGAGGCACAGCTCGCCCTCACTGCCCAGGATTTCCGCACATCTCTGCAGAATCTACATGAGCTCAGGGTGTTTCCGATGCAGCTCGTTCTCTTGTCGGGAACCGTACCCCCTTGCATACAAGCCAGCCTGTTGGACACGTTTGGCATGATGGAAGACTCCAAGGTTTTCCGCACTCCATCTGATAGACCTGAGCTGGAGTACATCATCCAGAGCACAGAAAGCGATGCACTGGCTAACATGCGGCGTGCAGTCACACTCTATGAAAAGTTGGAAACCAGTTTCAGCCCACGTGATCGGGGGTTGATATTTGTGCCCTATCTCGACTGGGGAAAACGTCTTGCGCAGATGTTGTCATGCCCTTTTTACAATGGACACCGGGATACCTCAAATCAGGACCGCCAGCTCTTTTACAATGACTGGATATCTGGCAAGGCAAAGGTCATGGTGTGCACATCTTCATTTGGCGCCGGAAATGATTATGCCCATGTCCGAGCAACAATTCACGTAGGAAACCCCAAGGAAATGATTGGATTCACCCAGGAGATGTCACGCGCTGGCAGAGACCAAGCCCGAGCCCAGTGCTTTGTATTGCCAATTGGTAAACCAAAGATGCCCACCATTGACCCCAATGTCACTGATTTCAGTGGGAAGATGGATGCTTGGACGATCATCTTCCAAACAGCACAGTGCTTTCGATACAGGATCACGTTGTTCAATGATGGAAAAGGGGTGTACTGTCCTGATACGAGTGATGGCAATAAATGCAGTCGATGCAAATCTGGTACTGGTAGGATGGAAGCTGTGACAAGGTTAGAATCCCCAACTGTGCACATGTTATTTTCGGTCATGACCGGTTTTTACACAGCTCTGGGAAACGTGCTGTGATGCCTCCTACCAGTGCGTTTGATGCTGCAACCGCGCAGTCAAAGAAACGCAAGACACTACGCGTTGCATCCAATGGTGAATATATTGACAGTTTTGAACGTGCACTTGCAATGTACAAGAATAACTGCTCATTCTGTCTCTGTTTTGGCAAAGACACTTTAGGTTAGGGTTAGGGTGGACGACAACAAAAACGCGAAGCGTTTTTGTTGGAGGATATAGTTGAGTAGGCGAAATTTACCGATAAGGATCGATGGAGGAGACCACCGGTCGGATCCTTTCGTCTTTTAAGACTCTTCAGATCGGTTTTAGGGTGTATACGGGTTGCTGCGGACTTTAGCTTTGTTCCGAAGTTAGGCTAAAGTCGGGATACTTAGTCATCTACCTGTCAGAGGCGGCCAATGGCCATTTGCGCGCATGACAGATGCGCAGTCGCTTCCATAGCGTCTGGCAGATCGGAATAGAGCACGACATCGCCGAGGCGGGCTTACTAACTCTGCCCGAAGGCAGTGTGTTGGGCACCAATCGGCGACCGTCTATTAACGACCTTGACAACCTGTGGGAACAAAGCCGAACGGATTACTCCGGTCAGCTGTAATGATTAGTAACCTTTCACACGTCGCGGTCATTTCGGACCGGGCACGTGGCCTTTAACCGTCCATGTCGGGCCGGTGATCGGATCAAGGTCCGGTCCGGCTCAGGCGGGTTAGGTTGGGTTAACCGGTTAGGGTTAGGTTAACGGTTAGGTTAGGGTTTGGGTTAGCTAATTCGTTCAATGTCAGATTGACGTAGATCGGATGCATTAAGCAAACAAGTACTCACGGTTAGGGTTAGGTTAGGGAGGAACGAGCAACCGAGCGAAGCGAGGTTGCGAGTGACTTTGGTACGATGAGTTGCGTTACAAACAAGCAACAGGGTTGGGGGAATCCCCCACCCGACCTGTTTCGTATAAGTACTCATCAGGCCTGTTTGTTAATGTTTAATCAGTTTCTCCGCTCGCGCCGCCGCACCGTTACGGCGCGCGCGCGGTTTTTCCGAGCGACCACAGCGTAAACCCCTCAGACACATGTTACGCCATGTGAGGGGGTGTGCGCTGGCATGCGCGTTCAACGCGCATGGAACGCGGTCCATGTTGGCCCGCCCTACCTTAGTATTTATCCGATACGCGGATCAATTTCGGTTAGCTATTCACCGACGCGGATCAATAAAGAAGATGGATCTCGTGCCTGGATCTTATCTTTTTTTAGCCGCGCTATACTTAGGCGCCGGGCCCCATCGGCCCGGCTACTTAGCCTTTAAGGTTAAAGGTTAGCGGTTAGGGTTAGGCTATTATTCGTTAAAATAAAAGACCGTTAGCTGGTCGTTTCGACGGTTAAGTCGAAGCTACGTACGTTAGGGTTAGGATGTTCCAACGGCCATCTAAAACCGACATGTCCCAGATTTTAAACAGAGCTTCTGGTAAACGTATGTAGTGAGTGGAAAAACTGGGAGAATAGACAGTTTTTCAAGGAGTTCTTACGAGAATTGACACTTAGAGTGATTCAAGCGGGGAGTTGCTACTAGGCGACGTCCCTTAAGACGAAATAGATCTTTAAACGAGGTTCAATTTTACAGGGGGAACCCAGTCCCCAACCTCAATCAACTTGGGCGCTATTACTTTTCGTAACCAGCCGGAATCCACCAGCATGCTACGCCTCAGATAGATAGACTTATACCAAAGATCAAGAGGTAATCGTTCCGTAAAGGAGATCAACTGCGCGGGGTAAGCCGCGACAGGTGTGGGGCCTTAGCCCACAAGATCATCAAAAGTTATTTCACTTTTCGCTGAGCACAGACCATAAAGTGCAACAGGAGCTGCATTGCGACCGGTTTCCTAGGCCATCACCTCTGGGGATACCAAAGGCGCAGATTAGAGAGTTACTCCAGTAGGGTCCGCGTTCACTCCGAGCCTAAAACCTTGGTTCCAAGCAAGGACGAAGGGGTCCAACTCTGAGTCCGCACGTTCGCGCGTGTGAATGGTTTCGATCCGTTCCCTGTTCACAATGTTAGGAGTGGGGTTTATAGTTCTTACTACCGTATTCTGGGGGTTACCCACGGGCTCATTGGGTACAGCCTTTCGTGCTGCATCCTTGTCTAAGTGTTCGATAACAATCTTTTTCCAAAGATTTACGAGGTCGAAGAGATTGAGAGTGCGTTTGCGGCTGACAATCCATCGGCGCTTTAGGATATCTAGTTTCCGTATATCTGGTATTGAGGTCGTCGTACCGTTAGTGACCTGAAGACGCACAGTGTACGCCTCCGGGACTCCATCGGCCAACTTGCCCAAAGATCCAGATAATTGTGGGAACTCTATGGGGGGTAAGCGATTCCCCTCCGTAGCTGCCTGGTTATGGTTTAGCCATAACGACCAGAAATCCGTGATTGTGTTACCCAATTCTCGAGCAGAGAAGTAATTCCAAGCAGTATTGAATTCAGACTTAAGCACCAGAACACTGTCTAGCTCTCCAGAACCCTTAGACTCTGATAGACGTTTCTGCCATCGTTCTGCCATATTGACCGAAGTCCACTGCAATACTAATTTCACTGGATAGCCACGCTGTATATAGAGCGCACGAAGCGAGTCTATAGCGTTCCGGTAGTTCTGAAATGTACTACTCAGGGTGGCTAAACGGGACATCTCGCCCACGTAAGTTCCTCTTTTTACATCTAGAGGGTGGTGAGAGATCCATGGAATTCTTTCCTGATGCGATCCACTTTTCCGATAGGGCATGTGTTGCAAACGGTTCTGCATATCAATGTATAACATCATATCCAGGAACGGTGCTTTTAGGGTTAGGGTTAGGGAGGAACGAGCAACCGAGCGAAGCGAGGTTGCGAGTGACTTTGGTACGATGAGTTGCGTTACAAACAAGCAATTTAGGTTAGGGTTAGGGTTATGGGGCTATTTTTTTATTGGACAGGGATTGAACAGGGATTTAAATTACAGGGATGAGCAGGGATTGGGAGTAGGGATGGGCAGGGATTGGGAGCAGGGATGAGCAGAGATGAGCAGGGATTGGGAGCAGGGATGAGCAGGGATGAGCAGGGATTGGGAGTAGGGATGGGCAGGGATTGGGAGTAGGGATGGGCAGGGATTGGGAGCAGGGATAAGCAGGGATGAGCAGGGATTGGGAGTAGGGATGGGCAGGGATTGGGAGCAGGGATGAGCAGGGATGAGCAGGGATTGGGAGCAGGGATGAGCAGGGATGGGCAGGGATTGGGAGTAGGGATGGGCAGGGATTGGGAGCAGGGATGAGCAGGGATGAGCAGGGATTGGGAGCAGGGATGAGCAGAGATGAGCAGGGATTGGGAGTAGGATTGAGAGACAGATGGAATTCCTTTCCATCATAGGTACAGTTCATTCAACTTTACTACTACTACCATTGTACTTCTGAGTCTATCATGTCTACTTTCTTGAATAAACATACTAGCACATGAGGTTCGACGAACCTCGCATCCTTGAGTCCATGTTCCCTAATGCCACAATAGGCTGATGAGGATAAAAGTGAAGAGTCTAAGAGATTTGGCATTGCAAGCCTCAGCTCGCTCTATTTTATCACTACTATTGACCATCAATCAGAGCCCACCAAATGAATTTTCTTGATAACAACAACAATTCTGGTGTGTGAGGTTCGTCGAACCTCACATTTACTTCTGAGTCTATCATGCCTACTCTCTTGAACAAACATACTAGCACATGAGGTTCGACGAACCTCACATCCTTGAGTCCATGTTCCCAAATGCCTCAATAGGCTGATGAGGATAAAAATGAAGAGTCTAAGAAGTTTGGCATTGTAAGCCTCGGCTCGCTCTATTTTATTACTACTATTGATCATCAATCAGAGCCCACCAAATGCAATTTCTTGATAACAATTCTGGTGTGTGAGGTTCGTCGAACCTCGCGTTTCCGAGTAACAACACTTCCAAATGCTCCAATAGATGCGAGGTTCCACGAACCTCACATTTTGTTCACTGGTGTTTGCTGGGTGATGAGAGAGACTATGAGACGAGACTCTATGAGCCTCGCTTCGAACGCGAGAAAACCGGGGATGATGTGTTTGGTTTGGTTGGTTTGGTTAGAACTGACCGTCTGACGGTCCAATGCGAAGCCATGAAGAATACAGCAGTAACAACTAAGAAACTAATTAGACGACAAAGTGTGGCGCGGGCAGAGCTCGGTGATCCTCGAAATCAACTTTGTGGAATGCAATTCTAGGTGATAGACACCACCTTGACAATTCTATCTGAGGTCAGAAGAACTCGAGTACACCGATAGCCCTAAGTAATGATGAGATAACTAACTAGAATAATAGCAAGATCACCGAAGGGTGGAATGAGGTTTGATGAGCCTCGAGAATGGCACACCTGGAACTCGATAACGAGTGGCCAATCCCGTTTGATAACCTACTCAACCTACTCACATTATTTGAACCCGGGCGCAATCTTTGATCAGCTGTTCGTACATGGGATATCCTCGCCAGTAGGACCGGGAATTTTTACACTAACTCAATACCTCGCGTGAGATAGGCGAGGTTCGTCGAGCCTCACATTTACTCACCTGATGCTGCTGCGACTAGGGGTGGCTGGTTTGGTTATGTTGGTTCGGTCGTGCCTCGGGACATTTGTGGGCCTTATTCAATGACCGAAGATGAGACTTGTCGAGCCTCGCACAATATGCATACCTCCCGTGCGATAACACCAAGGATGAAAGCGAGGTTCGTGGAACCTCGCGTTCTGCTCATTTTGTAACTGTAAATTGCAGGACTTCAGTTCGACAATGCTCATAAGACTCACCTTTTTATCGCACAGCCGGGAGCAGTATTCAGTCTTGTTCTTTTGATTATTCTGGTTGACGAAGAGCCAAGGTCGAACTGAACAAAGATGCAGGTATTAGTGTGATGCAATTAAATATTAGAAGTATCTATTAATCGCCAAGAAACACTATCAAAAAATACTAGACTACAAGATTATATACAAATGGAAGGTAGGTAGAGTAATTACATTGAATAGAACAACGGCGGCTCAATCGGCCAGCCAACCAAAATGAATAGCAAGAGCGGGACGGGCGCAAATAGGGCCTACCCCGAAATTAGACTACTAAAACGATCAGAATGAAAGACTTACAGGCCATTCTATCATCGTTCTCACCCATGGTCGGCAGGTTGAAGACGCATTTCTGTATTTAAGTTGTGTAAGTTAGCTGTCTGCGAAGGGGATTCGACTTACCTGGCAGTACCATAAGCGACGGCACGTACAAGTGAGGAGATGCGGTTCGCGAGGGGCTGGATCTTCGAGACAGATCTTGAAGGACTTAGACGAGGAGGGGGTGGGCAAATCAAGTCAACTCACCGGGCACATAGTGTCCTCGCGCCAGTGAGGATCCTATGTACTATAAGGCCGAAGCAAGAAGCGAAGAAACAAAACTTACCGACGCCTCATCCTCGAAGAAACGCTCGACCAACCGCGATGCCGGAAGACCTGCTCGGCGAACGGACTCCATAAGAATCTCAAAGGGAATGAGTTACGCGATGCTCGATATGAAGAGAAACGTACCTTGTGAATCCTTTCCCGAGAAAAAACACCAAGGAACGCCGGCGGGAGGGCGAGACGGAGAGACGAAACCCACGTTATACCGCGCGAGATGATAGGCATGGAAGTGGTGGTGGTGGGACAAGAGAGTGAGGTTGATTGAATTATAAGACCGCTTGAAGTGAAGTATAAAGTTTGTTAGCAGAGGTTGCGTCGTGTGCGAAAAAAAAAACAGAAGCTATTCGAAAGTTAGGGACTCACTGTAATATGGTGGTCAGGGTTAAGAAAGACGGAGTAGTCACCTTAGCAAATAGAGATCTTCAAGTGAGCTATATGCTGAGGAAAAATGCCTTCTTTTAGATTAAGCCGCCAAACCTTCGTGTGAGATATGACATCCCCAATACCTGCAGTATATCTCTCCGCGGAATCTTTTACACATCGCATCGAGTAACCCTCTCCCCCGGGACAGAAACACCCTCAATCCCTCCCTTTATGGCTTCCGTGCACAAAGTTTCCGAACGTCGCGTACTGGCATTCCGCTGCCGACTTCTCACTGCTATCCCTTACTTCCGGCTCACAATATCCACACCACCTGCCACGAGGGTTCCTGTTCGTCAGTGCTGTGCGCGGCGTTCTTCGGACTTCATAAACTGAAATCCCGTAATCGTCAACTCATCTCCTGGGCATCACTAGCCACGATGTTGACAGGGGTGCGATGACTTTCGAAAAGACACAACACCATATCTATGTTATAGAGATGAAGTTCTAATTATGTTCACGAGTTTCTAAATGGGAACGACAATTTATTTTTATTTTGCAGCGATGGTGACCGAATGGCTATCACGAAACTGGGGAGGGGAAGTAAGTAGATAGTATGTGGGGCGGGAACGGATGTGGGTTTTTGGAATTAAGAGCGATCCTTGAATCTTGCGGATTATCGTCAAATGGTGTAGTAGATCGGCTGAGAACAATTTAGCTTGTACACGCTACGAGAAGAATGAGACGACTTACGGACAGACGTGGAAGTTACAATTACAAAGTAAAGCGCTCTGCGAAGCACAATGAGAGAAGTTAGAGCGGCAGGGGGACGCTGACCACCGGGACGAAGAGCAGCCAAGGAATGGAAACCTGACGGAGACCGTTAGCGATGCACGAGAGGACCATCGTCGCGGACGCACGGAGCTCCGACTGACCCCAGAGACGGTCCAACAGAAGGACGCTAGGTAACTCTCGAAAAGTTACGCGAGTATGACCGAGTTCAGAGGGCCGCAAGCACAGGTGAGGCGTCGAGAAAGAAGGAGTAGTGTCAGGAGCAAACCCCGTAACTCTACTATAGAACGATGAGAGAAGGTGGTATTGGGAGCAGGCCCCGCAACACCAGGTGGATCGTTGATGAAGCCGTTGTGGTGTGGTGAAAGGTTGGTGGGGATGAGGGTGGAAGGGAAGAAGTGACGAGAACGCGCCCAAAGAACAATTCAACAGTCAGGTGACAACTTATCGCCGAGATCACCGAGTCTGGAACACCGGCGGTCTATCGGTTCAATTATCGGACTCGTCACTTGTTCCGCAACCTGTTCCGCTCCCACCACTACACAACGTACGGGGTCTGCTCCTGCGTCTGTCTTACACCCCTCGGATTACTACAGCGTACGGGGTCTGCTCCTGCGCCTGTATCTCTTGTCGCCCGATTCCTCCATCCAAACTCGACACCCGAGGTTCGTCGAACCTCGCCGTTCTCGTGCATCGGGGCCCACTCTAGCCCACGCAAACTCCTGCGCCTACTCAAAACTTCAACGTGGCCTGTCAAAAGGAACTTACCTCAGATGGACAAAGTTCGTCAAAAGAGTGTCTTCCTGCTCACTTTGACCAATTCTTTCGTGTAGATTTTATATACAATCCCTCCCGCGCACCTACGACGCAACAACCGCCTGACCACCCGCGAAAACGGCTTGAGTGCCGACGTACACGTTTGACCTGAAGGCACAACGAGGTTCGTTGATCCTCAACCTCAACCCCACCAACGCATCCTCGGACCAATGCTAACTCGTTTCTTTAGGCGCGTATACGCGAGGTTCGTCGAACATCATGTTTCCGCCCCTCCATAGCTGACATTTGACCCCCGCCGAAAAGCCACTTGACGAAGCGTACTCTCAACCGATTTCAGGGCCAAACGAAGTTGTACGGTCAGTGTCTCTGTCCGTGAAATAATCGCCACCTCAGTACTAATGCAATTCTCTCGTAGAATCCTGTATACCCGAGGTTCCTCGAACCTCGCCTTTCTCGTTTTCATCGCGTCTGATCCCCGCCGGCACTCTTAGGAGTCTACTGTGCAGGGATCAACCTGCCATCTTCCACATCCCAAATATTCAAAGAAACCAGTATATAAGGCTTGGAACATCAAGCCGTCGGGTCGCGACGCTCACTCCCTTCTGGAACAGGAACCTCCCCACTCACAATCCCACCCCAGCCGATACCCAACGTACGGAATTTCCTCCTACGTTTCTCTTCTTTATTCGAGCAGACGCAGCGCACGGGGATTTCTCCTGCGCTTATAGTCCTTCGCCTCAAACATACGAATCATTGTTTCTAGCAGGCAAGGTTCGTCGAACCTCAACTTTCCCGAGCGTTTACACAGGGCTGGCATCTGATCTTCGCCGAAAAGCCGCTTGACGACGTAGCGTGCTCATCGATTTGAGGCCAAAACCAAGTTATACGGTCAGTGCCTCTGCCTGCGAGATCATTGCCATCTCAGTACTGACCCGGTTCCCCTCGTGAAGTCCTGTATACCCGAGGTTCCTCGAACCTCGCCTTTCTCGTGTAACGGGGTCTGATCCCCACCGGCACTCTCTCAAGTCTACTGCGCAAGGATCAACTCGTCCCCTTCCACATCCCAAATATTCAAAGAATCCAATTTACAAGGCCTTGGCTCCCTCCTGGAATAAAAAACTACCCACTCCGCAATCCCACTCCAGCCAATGCGCAACGTACGGAGTTTCCTCCTGCGTTTTTTTCTCCACTTTGAATGGAGGCCGCGTACGGCGGTTTCTCCTGCGCCTTCCTTCCTCCAACTCAGATGTCCAAATACCTGATCACCGTCGTAAACAACAGCTTGATTGACCGTGTACATACGTGCGAGGTTCGTCGAACCTCCCTGTGTCTCTAGCTTGTACTGACTCACTTTAATAGAATGCTCGATCCCGTTTGATGATATCTATGACCGCGCGCTACCTGGCATGACCCTAAACTCCAGAAATCTGGCCTGAGATAGAACAGGTTGCGAAACAAAAAGTCATAGTTGTGTTTGAGTACATGGGTAGACTAGTAAACTCGTAACAATGGAATTGATATCATATTACTGCGGTGGCAGCCAAAACGGCTTGCCGGAACATCCTCAGGATCCACTTAAGACTTTCCCGAGAGCAGGCCATACATCTCTGAACGACTTGTCATAATCGAACAAGAGGAGTCGAGTGATACGACGCACCTTTGCCCTTTCTTTTATCGAGGAAAGCGTCCATCGAGGATTTCTTCTCACGCACTAGAGAAGACAAAACCATGTCTGCTGTATCCGTCACCAAGAAGGTATAGGTAACGACAGTCTCTTCCTGGGGTTGTCGGAGCGCTCTGCCGATAACCTGGTGTTCTTCCTGAGCACCCCAGGGTTGGTCCTACGAAGGAGCTTAGCACATCAAATACCGGCCGCAGAATTCACAAGAAAAATAATTACCGTGGCAACAGCGAGATCGGTTTCTCGTGTCCAACCCTCGGGAAGGAGGGAATCGTCATCCGGAAACAGCCCATGCTTCACACCAGTATTACGCTGCCAGCGAGGGTATCCCCAGGGCGCGCCGTCGTGCATGACGTTCAGCTGGGTGAGTGTGCCGTGAACTATATGGCTAGGCATATTTTGAGCAAAGTGAGTGAGCGGTGTGGAGGTCGGAGGGGCAAGTCTGGAGGTCCAAATACTACGAGGTGAATGACGAATATCCTTTCACCCCTCACCTTTTTATACAGAAAAGAGATCGTAATAATACTGTATATAGTCCGAAAGAGTTTACATGAAAAATATCAGTTACACTATAACGGAATGTAGCCAAGAGAAAACTCAAGCCCCCCAAAAAACTCCACCAGACAAATATGACGTTTGAGGAGGCGGCATTAACACCTGGATCCATGTTTCAGAAGGCAAAATTAGATTAGCAGCGGATGCAGTATACCTCATTCGAGACTCTTGGTTGTTTATGCTTCAGGAACATATGGAAGATTTCGAGACCAACTAACTAGAAGGAAATAATCAGATATCCATAAGAAGGAAAGCAAAAGAAACTTACGTAGAGTTGAGGAAACGGCCCGTGGAGCTTAAGAATGGAATTCGTATGATACTCCAATAACTAGGAAGCATATCATAAGACAAAACTGACGGGGATTTAGGAACGCAAGCAGGACACTCACTGGTAAGGTGACCAGATGTATCTGGAGAAGTCGTTAGGCTAGACATTTGTTCAAGTGTATTTATCGAAGCCGTATGCGCATGCAAGAGATGTATAGCGGCATCAAGTCACAGACGCAGGAGAGCTCCCCGTACGTTGTTAAACCAAACCAGACTCAGGAGTAACCCCCGTAAGTCGATCTAAGGCAAGTGGCTACAGTTTTTGCGAAAGTGGAGCAGCTCGGACGCAATGAAGACGGTAAGAATGGGGAGAGGAATTTTTTTTGTCAATTATTTGTTGATCGTATGATTCTTGTTTGTTTGGATAGCCGGTGCGGCGTTTCGAACTCCACACTTCTCCAATATTGCATCCTTCGCACTAGGACTCTTAGTGGTAAACTGGCCCGCATCTGCGTACGGGGTTTGCTCCTACGCAGGATAGTGCAACATGTGGGGTTTGCTCCTGTGTATGCATTTGGGATGTCATTCTCGTTGATGACAGTCGTCCCTCCCAAGCATGCATTATCTTGGCCAGTAAGTCAGTACCTCATCTTGCCGAAACGCCCCTTCTAATTCTGTAGTAAATGGCACGGATTTACAGACCGCCCGCCGAATCGTCTCCACACCGGCCTCCTTCGTGAGACTCATTATGGACCTCAGGGCCATGCGCTCGTTGATGGCAAGTACAATGATTCGAGCAGAATGTTACTATGTCTGTTAAAGCTCCGTTTCCGTGTTAGTTTTATCGCGCTCTATTACAGCAGACCTCCGCGCGAGGTTCGACGAACCACGGATTATCATTTCATCCCCATACTTCGCAGGCCATTCCGCCACTGTCTCCGACGACGGTACATCTGTACAACGACCCTTGGTACGGGACTGGGGACGGTAATGAGACATCGGGGACCCTGGGATGTAATTGACGGAGTCTGGAAGGGAACGGTCTGATGTTTAGGGCTCGCAGGCGCAACAGACAATCAGCGTTCACAAGTAAGATGCTTACCCAGTGGCATGTTCGCTACCTTTCAACAAAACCGCCTCTACTACGACTCAACTAGCAGGCACGGCACCTAGTATGTGGACGTCGATGTCGGGCTGGGCTCTCCATGGGGTAATAGCCTAGCCTGGGGAAACGATTCGCACTGTGACATAGTTGACTGAGCGGGAAGCCAGAAATATCACGCGTTTGAACAGTGCAAAGTATGTGCGAGACCTAGTGTCTCATCTTCCCGCCGTCTTATAATACGCCGTGTATATCTCGGAACCAACCAACATGTCGCGTTTGGATCACCTTTAGGGTTGCGTGGGGAAGGCGACGAAGTATGAATGGGGAGGCTACGACTATATGGCGAGACTATGAGCCCCAATTAATTGTGTTACATGGCGTGGCAAGTGAACTTATGGCAGTCGGTGTCACTCGAAGTTCCGATCGTTCATATTGTAACGTATTGTTGATTTATTGTACAAAGGGCCGCAATATGAACTAGATACTTGCTGAGTGTAACGAAGCCGGTGCTACGAATCGACTGGCGAGCACGACGAAGGGAAGCCAAGCAAAAATAAATGGAAACCTGAGGGAGACTGTTAGCTATGCATGACAGGATAATCGTCACGGACGTACGGAGCTCCAACTGACCCGAAACCTTTTCTATGAATGACCGAGAATCCTCAGGGGCAGTCCAAGGGAAGAGCGCTAGGTAACCCTTGAAAAGTTACGCGAGTATGACCGAGTTCAGAGGGCCGCAAGCACAGGTGAGGCGTCGAGGAGGAAGGAGTAGTGTCAGGAGCAAACCCCGCAACTCTACTGTAGAACGAAGAGAGAAGATGGTATTGGGAGCAGGCCCCGCAACACCAAGTGGATCGTTGTTGTTGAGGTCGTCGTGGTGTGGTGAAAGGTCGGTGGGGATGGGGTGGAAAGGAAGAAGTGACGAAAACGCGCCCAAAGAACAATTCAACAGTCAGGTGACAACTTATCGCCGAGATCACCGAGTCTGGAACACCGGCGGTCTATCGGTTCAATTATCGGACTCGTCACTTGTTCCGCAACCTGTTCCGCTCCCACCACTACACAACGTACGGGGTCTGCTCCTGCGTCTGTCTTACACCCCTCGGATTACTACAGCGTACGGGGTCTGCTCCTGCGCCTGTATCTCTTGTCGCCTGATTCCTCCATCCAAACTCGACACCCGAGGTTCGTCGAACCTCGCTGTTCTCGTGCATCGGGGCCCACTCCAGCCCACACAAACTCCTGCGCCTACTCAAAAACTCAACTTCGCCTGTAAAGAGAGACATACTCACACCGTATGACAAGGTTCATTAACTGAGCATCGTCTCGCTCATGCTGACCCACTCTATCACTTAGGTTCTATATACAATCCCAACCGTGCACCTACGACGCAACAACCGCCTGACCACCCGCGAAAACGGCTTGAGTCCCGACGTACTCATTTGACCTGAAGGCACAACGAGGTTCGTTGATCCTCAGCCCCATCAACGCATCCTCGGACCAATGCTAACTCGTTTCTTTAGGCACGTATACGCGAGGTTCGTCGAACAACATGTTTCCGCCCCTCCATGGCTGACATCTGACCCCCGCCGAAAAGCCACGTATATCAACCAGTACATCAGACTTGGAACATTGAGCCGTCGAGGGCTCACTCCCCTTTGGAATAGGAACCTTTCAGTCCCCAATCCCACTCCAGCCGATACCCAACGTACCGAGTTTCCTCCTGCTTTTCTCCCTTTATTTTCGAGCAGAGGCAGCGTACCGGGATTCCTCCTGCGAATGTATTCCTTCGATTCGTCCTGTACCATGCTATTATCATTGTACTTTGTGCCGGTTCGTCTTATTGCAGATCTTGCAATCGAGCAAAACGAGGTGTCATAGTATATTTAAAACATATTAATGCGTAGAAAAAGCGGATGCTAATACGAATACAAGAAGTACCTACAGTGCAGGCCAGGGGCTGTAAACTAGAATGCGCGGGGCGGGTGTATTGACATGGTCGCCCTTGGAGTGCTGCATCTGAGAATCGTATTTCGTCCACCAGATCCGGTCTTCTTCGGCCTTGGGCATCCAGTAGAGTTTACGAAAGCGCTTCCAAAGCTCCTTGCGGACCATGGTGTAAGATTGATGGTTCGCCCTCGCCTTAAAGTCCTCCCATCTGGGGTAATACTTCGCTCTCCGGTAGTTCTGGATCGCTCCTGCTCGAGTATGGCCCTTCACGGGGAAGAGCTTGTCGAAATTAACCTTCCACGCTTTGTCGTCCGCCAGTCGCCATTGAAACTCAGTGAAAAGTTCTTCTAGATTCCTATTGCGGTACGTCTCCTCGTTAACCATCTTGCGTTCAACCTGATTGAGCTTTATATATGCAGGCATGTGAGCCCTTCTCTTGTTTGGGCCGACTTCCATGATGTCGATAAGGAATTGGTACCACAATTTAGTGATGAATTTGTCGATGTTGGTGTTATCATCGCCATCCGAATCATGGCTAGTTCCCGCGCTTTCCTCCTGCTCGTTGTCCGAGCCCAAGTCTCGAGGGCGAACTGGAAGGCTCGCGCCTTTTCCCGCCAGGTCGAATATGTTTCGATCTGGGTTCTGACCCCAATTATAGTACGATGGGGTTATCCGCGTCCGGTTCGCCACTCGATTGGGGTGCTTGCGCAGAACTACCCCAGCCTGAAGGAGCATTTCCGACAGTTCCTCAGGGGTGGAGTTGAAGAAATAGCGAAATGCGCGATCGCTCAGCGTATGGCGTGGGTCTTTCGTCAAACGCGGAACAGGGTACTCTTCTCCAATGCGAAGATTTGAAAGGAAGATGATCCCGTAAGGAAAGGCTGGTAACGTGGTTGCATCGCGTCGGGATCTTTCACGCGGTACACGATCGTTGTCCGAGCCGGAGTCCGTGGAGGCTTCCGATTCGTAGTCTTCGTCGTCTAATGGTGTACCGTATGCAAGGATGTTGTGATCTGCGCCAACACGGTCAACGTGCGGTAATACCGCGGCCATTAGTTCCCGCGATGACTGTCCCTTATCGGGCGCAGAGTGTAGGCTATTTAGTAGCCACGCGGCTGCCGCTGTGAGAACTAGGGCGGACGGGTTCGCTCGAAATGCTGGGACACCTTGCATCTGCCACTCAACAAGAAATTTGAGCGCTAAGGCTCTGCAGCTGCGAAGTGTCCTATTAAGAATAAGTAATAGATTATATTATCACCCAATTACAGTACTTACCACCAAATAGACCGGTCAATTGAGACGAGGCATGTTCGTAGTAAACGTTCATCGAGATTAACGAGCACCTTTGTTGCAGAAAAAATCGACACCCTGAGTTCGATTCGGGCATGGCCCTCGCTCGTTCTGATGGCGTTGTTGTACAAAGTACAGAGGCTTTCAATATACGTTGTACCCTTGTCCTTAAGGAGTTCCTCAGCGGTTATGGATTTTCCGAAACTTCTTCGATCCGGGTGATAGGTGAGGGCCTTGTCGGTAGTGTATAGCTGTAGGTAAGGAATGTCATGAGGGCCATGCGCCCTCCCAGTGGTGATCCGGCATCCCGAGACAGCAGGAAGATGGGACACTATGTCTCGCGCATACTTTGAACTTCCTAAACGCGTGATACTTCTTGCTTCTCGCTCGGTCACCTCACACGACTCCTGTACCATGTCACAGTGCGAATCGGTTCGCCAGGCTAGGCAATTACCCCGCGGTGAGCCCAGCTCGACACCGACGTCCACATACCAGGTGCCATGCCTGCTAATCGAGTTGTAGGAGAGGCGGTTTTGTTGAAGGAAATGTTCGAAAGCCTCCTCGGCGGCTGCTATTTCGGTGCAGTGAAGTGTCGAATGCTTTACACCACGGATTTGGTGTAGAAATATCAGTCCCGTAGCCCAGGTGCTTCCCTTATGTGTGAGCGCAGCACGGATACGATCCCCCAGGTAACGAACATGCCACTGGGCGAGCATCTTACTCGTGAACGCTAACTGTCCGTTGCGCCTGCGAGCCCTAAACATTTCATCCGCATACTTTGCAGGCCATTCCGCCACTGTCTCCGGTGACAAATTCTCAATTGCAGGGCGTAACCCATCCTCATAGAGAATTCGGTATTCCTCTTGCGTTAGGTACGAGCTTCGATCTTTTGCGTAAAGCTCGGGAAGGAGTACATATATTACATTGTGCGTGTTCCAAGTTGCCAAGCATGCATTGGGGATTTTATGCACGGGAGCACGGAACAATCCCTGAGAATTACGGTTAGCACGCCAAACTACTACATGTAAAACACTCACTTTACTACTCTCAAATTCATATACAAGGTGTATATCGGTCGATAACGTCTTCTCCTGCTTTGCAACCGGAAACACGGTGATAGCATCATGCACCATAATTCGATCTGAAAGCCCTAGGAGAGAGTCAAAGTCTCTCATTGCATCAAAAGGTTCGTCAAATTCCATCACATTAAGTGAGAGATCAACGACGTGTTGCCTATTCTCATGCACACCTTCAAGGGTGAACTTCACGAAGTCTCGATGGTTGGTTCCGAGAAGTTCTTTCGATGTCTGGCAGAAGCGGCGGAGAGACGTATATTGAAGGGGATAATTGCCGTGATGCATGGGCATTGTGTATACGATAAGTGTAAGGGTGAGGTTTAGGTATAGCCATATTCACATATCTTAGGACATATTTATACTATTAGAATGCTTATTTCTAATTAAGGGGACTGGGGAGTATCTCTGGCGCAAAATCGCTCATTATTGGACTACGGGCGGATCAATTGATATCTGCGAGACTCTAAGATCAACTGAGGGGTATTCCAAGCAAGGTGCGACTTACAATGTGGCGTGTTTCATTGAACCTCATGCGGAAGTCCGATGTCATGGGTAGAGCGGGTCGAGACCAGGAAGAAATGGAGAAAAAATCGCACTGTGGTGCGTCCGTGCAGCAACCCTGTTTGCAGAAAAATGAATGTGATAAGACCTGGGTGTTTCTGGGATAAAGGTATCAGAAAGGAATAGAGTGGCTTACCGATTTTTTGGAGTTTGTCAAACTTCGTACAGAAGTCTGCTATCCCGGATGGAGTAGGTTGAGACTATCGCGGAAACGGGATAATTGAGCATAGCATCCCGGTTTGTCTGTACAACAACCCTTGATACGGGACTGCGGACGGTAATGAGACATCGGGGACCCTGATATGGAATTGACAGAGGAGTCTGGAAGGGAACGGTCCAATGATAATCCGTGGTTCGTCGAACCTCGCGCGGAGGTCTGTTGTAATGGAGCGCGTCAAATCTAACACAGAAAAGGGGTTTAATTTACTACAAAATTAGAAGTGAATCTCCGCAAGATGAGGTACTGACTTACTGGCCAAGAAAATGCGTGCTTGGGAGGGACGATTGTCATCAACGAGAATGACATCCCAAATGCATACACAGGAGCAAACCCCACATGTTGCAGTATCCCGCGTAGGAGCAAACCCCGTACGCAGGTGCAGCCTCAGTCTCCACTAAGAGTCCCCAGTGCGAAGGACGCGACGTTGGAGAAGTGTGGAGTTTGAAACGCGCACCAGCTATCCAAACAAATAAAGAATAATACGGTCAACAAACAATTAACAAAAAAAATTCCTCTCTCCATTCTTACCGTCTTCATTGCGTCTGAGCTGCTCCACTTTCGCAAAAACCGTAGCCACTTGCCTTAGATCGACTTACGGGGGTTACTCCTGAGTCTGGTTTGGTTTAACAACGTACGGGGAGCTCTCCTGCGTCTGTGACCTTGGTGACTTGCTTGATGCCGCCATACATCTTTTGCATGCGCATACGGCTTCGATAAATGCACTTGAGCAAATGTCTAGCCTAACGACTTCTCCAGATACATCTGGTCACCTTACCAGTGAGTGTCCTGCTTGCGTTCCTAAATCCCCGTCAGTTTTGTCTTATGATATGCTTCCTAGTTATTGGAGTAAACATACGAATTCTATTCTTAAGCTCCACGGGCCGTTTCCTCAACTCTACGTAAGTTTCTTTTGCTTTCCTTCTTATGGATATCTGATTATTTCCTTCTAGTTAGTTGGTCTCGAAATCTTCCATATGTCCATGAAGAATGAATAACCAAGAGTCTCGAATGAGGTATACTGCATCCGCCGCTACTCTCATTTTGCCTTCTGAAACGTGGGTCCAGGTGTTAACACCACCTCCTTGAACGTCACATTTGTCCGTTGGAGTTTCTTTGAGGCTTGAGTTTTCTCTTGGCTGCATTCTGATAGTGTAACTGGTATTTTTCGTGTAGACTCTTTTCACTATACACAGTATTATTGCAATTTTCTTTTCTCTATAAAAGAGTGAGGGTGAAAGGATATTCGTCATTCGCCTTCTCGTAGTATTTGCACCTCCCTACTTGCCTTTCCAAACCTCGACATCGCTCACCCACTTAGCTCGAAACATGCCTAGCCATATGGTTCACAGCGCACTCACCCAGCTGTACGTCATGCACGATGGCGCGCCCTGGGGATACCCTTGCTGGCAGCGAATCACTGGTGTGAAGCATGGGCTGTTTCCGGATGACGATTCCCTCCTTCCCGAGGGCTGGACACGAGAAACCGCAAACCTCATCGGACTCTACTTCGACCAGTACCAGAAATTGCGCACCGAGGATGAGAGGATTAAGTTCTCGAGTTCCAGGCGTGGTTCCATCCGTGTCGCTGGGCGCGATTTGTGGCGGAACTGGGTCACGGAGTTGTGGCAGAAGAGGAAAATTCACTGCCGAAATCACAGAGATCCTCAAGGTCAAAAACCTGCACCCATTGACTCTTGCGCTCAGCGATGGGAGTGGATTGGACGATGTCCCACATAACTCCACATATTTACCGCTTGCAGTGGACGACGTTGCGAGGTCTCTCTTTGGCGAAGAGGCTTGTAATTCCCTTGGTCTCCTCCGTACAGGGCTGCGCTCACCGACGCTCGCACTCATGCAACGCACATGGATCAACATCTACAACCAACTACAGCGCACCTCTAAGCGCCTCGTTGCTTTAGAGAAAGGCGCTATGGACGCATTCGATGGTATGTCCGACTTTGATTTTTATTTCGAGCCGTTACTCAACCCCTCTAGGCCTCAGTAAGGACACGCCTACGAAGCGCCAGATTTCGAGTGTTATTCTCAAAGTCAGTCGCTGGAAGGCCGCTGCGGAGTCTCTTCAAATGGAACAAGCCCTGGAGAGAGTGAGTTGTATAGAAGCCGAACTCACGCAGCTTATGGCTGGGCTGGGTGCTGTCCTGGATGCGAAGGTTCTGAAAGTTGCAAAAGCAAAGAAGAGTAAGCGTTCTGATATTTCTTGAGCGGATCATAGCTGACTCTATTCAAGAACTAACCAAAGTCACCCATGCTGCGCTGCAAACTCTGGCTTCCGAACAAGACGTCGCAGACGTCCTCTCTCTCTATAGAGAGTTTTTCGATTCTTTTGGCCGCGACGATAATGTCGAGCTGCAAGGCCAACAGCCGGCCTTCTCATATCGATTTGGGGAAGCTATCGACGGTTCTGATCCTGGCGTTGAGGTTGAGATGGGGTTGTCTCCTGCTGATCTGGAGCACAATCTTGGCTTTCTCGATGGTCTTCCTGTAGTCTTCAATCGCTATCGTCACTGTGGGGGACTTACCTCATGGGATCCCACCCATGCTGCTGAATTTGCTCCTGAACGAGCACAGAACAATCCAGACATGGTTCCCATAGAGCTCCACTGGCACCAAAAAGCTGGAGTTCATGCCATGTTTCGAATGGTCTTCAAGCCAGTTCCAGCTGTTGGCGCATGTACGGGAGTGTTAGTTGCTGATGATGTCGGGCTTGGCAAGACTTTTCAAGCCATCACGGCAGTTGCTATTCTGGCTGAATGTGTAGTGCGCCAAGCAGTAGGAAAGGAGCTTCCCCCTTTTTTCGGTTAGTTCCTGCCTCGCCCACCTGCTCCTCGCAAAGTTTGACGAAACTTCATCTCCAGAAAAAAACCCATTCTTGGGAGACAAACGGGAAATACCCGATCTCCCACATTTGTTTCTTGTTCCCGGGACGCTCCTGTCTCAATGGGAGGTCGAGGTGAGAACCCTATTTAGAGGAGGTTCATTTGATATTTTATTATATGGCACCGGAAAAGCCCAACATGAGGCGTTCTGGGGCCCTGAGGGAGATTTTTCCAAGTCGAAACACAAGCTCAGAAACGTTATCATACTCGCATCACACTCGGTAGGCCTGATTAATTGTCGTCTTTCTTCGACTACTAACCACAGCTATTAGTCACTCCTGCAAGATTATTCGTTGATTTATGCGAAGCCATCATCGGAGAAACTCCCTTGGGAAGATCCCACTCCTCTTCCTTCGTATAAGCTGCTTGTCGGCAGCACACTCTATGGGAGGCAATATTTATCGGTGACAATTGATGAAGCCCATGGCTTTCGCAACGTGGGGACTAAGGGCAGCGCTGCGCTCTCACTGTCGAAGCAGGCTGTTTTCCGTCAAATAATGACAGGAACACCTCTTCAGACATCGACGAAGGTAAACCTAGTATTGTCAGAATATGTGTACCACATACTAACGACGACCACTTAGGACGTCGCCAGCATGGGGAGATTGGTCGGAATACCCCATTTCTTCAGCGAAGATGCTCTAGCTGAAGAGAAGTCGGACGCAACGGTCATACGACGCTCAAGGGGAGACGACTCTGTCGATGGGCCGGTAGAAATCGATTCTGCTGTGGTGGACATTGCGCAGCGCATGCAACGCCAATTCCAAGGGCGCATTCTTAGGCGTACCAAAGAGAGCCTTGATTGGAAGAAACAGTGTCTTGTACCACTCCCACCTCACGAAGAAAATCTGGTGATTCTAAATCTGACGGCGCGCGAAATGGAGGTCATCTCCGAACTCGCGGACAAAGTGAAGGAGAGGTGATGTTGTTGAGAAAATTTCCGTTGTACACTGTATTGACAGATGGTTCACAGTGTTTCATCTTCCAACGGCCTTTTAACAATAGTTTCAAGGAGTTTTTATATTGAACACCGCATGGCTATGGGCTTTGCGCGCTTGGATATCTCAGTGCCTCCTCCCAGATTTGGGAGTCTCGCAGCATGGGAGAAGGTAAAATCCACAAAAATTGATACTTGCGCCCGGCTCTGCCAGTACCTCCTGTCTCGCGACGATGCGCCTCGACCCCTTGTTGAAAATGGTCAGATGCGCTTCCCGACTCTTCCACCTCTTCCAACCGGCGAAGTTGCGACTTTCTTACGCAGGATTCTAATCTATCAGGAGTACCCCAGCCTTGGCCCGCTCCTTAGAAATGTGAGCGTCTCGTAACGGTCGTCCTTTTTCCAGTGCTGATTGCGCCTAGATCTTATCCCTGTATGGGATCAGATTCCTGTATATTGATGGGCAAACGGCATTTAATCAGCGCGCGAGGATTGTGAAGAAATTTTGTGAAGACCCTACGTATCGCGTCTTGATCATATCGGCGGTTGGTTCTACGGGCTTGAATCTCACTGTTGCCACAGTGATTATTTTTCTTGTGAGTCCTGCAGCTGGTATTCGATGTTTCGACGTGTTAATCTCCTTCATAGGACCAGCCCTGGAGCGCTCAGGAAGAACACCAGATTCTCGGCAGAGCGCTCCGACAACCCCAAAAGAAGACCGTGGTTACCTACACCCTCCTCGCGGCTGATACAGCGGACATCGTCTTGTCTTCTCTAGCGCGCGGGAAAAAATACTTGATGGACGCGTTTCTCGATAAGAAAAAGGGCGAAGGTGTGTCGTATCACTTGACTCCTCTTGACAGATTTTGACAAGTTGTTCAGAGATGTATGACCTGTTCTCGGGGAAATCCTTAGCGGATCCCCAGGATGATGTCGACGACGATGACCCCGAGGCTCTAGACACGAAGCGGCATCAAAAGAAAGCCGAAACAGCTGCACGGAAGGAAGCGGAGAGAGAACGGAAGAAGCTCGAAAGGTCAAAGAAGCAGGAGGAGAAGGAGCAAAGAAAGGCGGCGGATAAAGAGGCAAAGGAAAGGCAAAAAATGGAGCGGAAGGCGGAAAAGGGAGGACGCATTGCAGAGAAAGAGGCGGAGAAGGCTCGAAAGGCGGAGAAGGGGGCGGAGAAGGCTCAAAAGGCAGAAGAGAGGGCGGCTAAGAAGGCCACTGCAAAATTCGTCAAAGAGACAGTGGGGGCTGAGGAAGACGATATGGTCCTTGATAAAAAGGTGAATGATGGACCAAAGGCCCAGAACAGTCATGCGATGGATGTCGACGAGCGACCGGAAGGAGACCCCATGGACATTGACGGATCGAAGTCCGGGACGGCGCTCGCTGCTGACGACGGCACTGCAAGTATTGGAGACGATCTGTGTGGTACCAGCGATGGCGAAGCTCTCGGCACCAGTGAGGGTGAGGCCCTTGGTACTAGCGACGGAGACGACCTTGGTATCAGTGATGGTGACGCCGTGGCTCCAACTACTGACGAAGAAGGCATCAGCGATGGCAACGATCTTGGCGAAGCCAGTGACGCTATGTCTCTTGCTCCCAACGACGACGGTCATCTCCCTCAGAGTACTTCCCCCGTATATGGCGCTCCTGCCGATGTGGGCGGCAATGTTCCCAGACCCGAGCACATAAATTGTGAGACTCCTGAGCCGCGCACGGAGTTACTACAATGTAAACTGTAATCGTTTCATTTTTCGCATCCTATTGATCTCGGAACATACCTGTAGCATCGTCTCCTGACCTTGGTTTCTTGATGAACTCCGATTTCTCGGTCCCGCCCACAACAGAGCCTCATAACTATAACCCAAACCCAAAAGGAACTCGACGGGGACGCAGCGTTCAACCCGGTGAGTTCAAATATCCCAACTTAAATTGCTGTTTACTCAACCCCACGACAGATAGCCCTGAGGTTCGCAAGGAAAAGAAGCGTCTGCGCATCACGAAGCGCACAGTAGGAGAAGACGATGAAGAGATGTCGAGCGCCTCTAACCAGCACGAAGGCTTCACTGGGAAATACCGTGAAGCGCACGTCCCGCCGGAACGCCAGATGGTCCAACCAGCAGCTATGCGCATGAAAAAATGGGTAAGGCCCGCTGGATGGATACGCAGCATGACTTCGGCTGGACGCTCGGATGAAGCCCCATCTCTTGCAAGTTCGTCTTCGAACTCAGTACCGCCATCGTCGGGTGTGTCTCGTCCGTGATATGTGCCGTGTCTTGTTAACTGAATAGCATCTTGTTCATTCTACAGGCCCCCGATTTGATGTGGGACCATCCAAACCATCACGAGAATCCCAACAGTCTGTCGATGTATTTTCTGAGGACAGGCGTGTTAGTTCTACTTCCAGTAAGACCCTCTTCGAGAAAACGGTGCATTCATTTGACTACGGACGTTTAGATGTTCCGGCGATGCGCCGTCCTAGCCAATTTGGCCGCCGCCTTGTAGACAACCAACCATTGAGCCCTCCTCCCGCGACTACGAAATCCAAGAACCCCTTCGGAAAGTTGACGAAGCGTAAGGAAAAACAGCGTGAGTCTATGTAGGACCCGCATCAATAGGATATCTATTCCATCGTTACGAATTTACTAGCCTGCCCATGTACCTAACCACCCTGCCCTGTACCTAATCACAACTACGACTTTATGTTTTGCAACTTGTTCTACCTCAGGCCGGATTTCTGGAGTTATGCCAGGCAGCACGCGGTCGTAGGTACCATCAAAGTAGTTTCGAGCATTCTGTTAGAGTGAGTAAGTGCAAGCTAGAGACACAGGGAGGTTCGACGAACCTCGGGTGTACGTACGCCGTTAATCAAGTCGTTTATGACGGTGGTCAGGCATTCGGACATCTGAGTTGGAGGAAGGAAGGCGCAGGAGAAACCGCCGTACGCGGCCTCCATTCAAAGTGGAGAAAAAAAACGCAGGAGGAAACTCCGTACGTTGCGTATCGGCAGGGGTGGGATTGGGGGGGTGGGGAGGTTTCTGTTCCAGGAGGGGGTGAGCGCTGAGACTCGACGGCTTGATGTTTCAAGGCCTTGTAGTTTGGGTTCTTTGAATATTTGGGATGTAGAAGATGGCGACTTGATCGGTAGACTTGAGAAAGTGCCGGCGGGGATCAGACCCGGTTCAAACGAGAAAGGCGAGGTTCGAGGAACCTCAGGTATACAGGACTTTACGAGAGAAATGTGTCAGTACTGAGATGGCGATGATCTCGCAGAAAGAGGCACTGACCATATAAGTTCATCTTACCCTAAAAGCAGCAAGAGTAAGCCACATCTCCAAGTGTCTTTTTGGCGAAGATCCGATGCCAACCACGGGGAGGCGGGAACATGATGTTCGACGAACCTCAAGTGTACCTGCCTAAAAAATGAGATGCGAGGATGAGAACCAACAAACCTTGTTTCACCTGCAGTCCGAAGGAGTACCCCAGTATCCAGGCCGTTCAGGCGGTGTTCAGGCGTTTGTCGTGTCGTAAATACGCGGTGGGGATTGTATATAGAACCTACGTGATAGAGTGGGTCAGCATGAGCGAGACGACGCTCAGTTAATGAACCTTGTCATATGGTGTGAGTATGTCTCCCTTTACAGGCGAAGTTGAGTTTTTGAGTAGGCGCAGGAGTTTGTGTGGGCTGGAGTGGGCCCCGATGCACGAGAACGGCGAGGTTCGACGAACCTCGGGTGTCGAGTTTGGATGGAGGAATCGGGCGACAAGAGATACAGGCGCAGGAGCAGACCCCGTACGCTGTAGTAGTCCGAGATGTATAAGGCAGACGCAGGGGCAGACCCCGTACGTTGTGTAGTGGTGGGAGCGGAACAGGTTGCGGAACAAGTGACGAGTCCGATAATTGAACCGATAGACCGCCGGTGTTCCAGACTCGGTGATCTCGGCGATAAGTTGTCACCTGACTGTTGAATTGTTCTTTGGGCGCGTTTTCGTCACTTCTTCCTTTCCACCCCATCCCCACCGACCTTTCACCACACCACGACGACCTCAACAACGATCCACTTGGTGTTGCGGGGCCTGCTCCCAATACCATCTTCTCTCTTCGTTCTACAGTAGAGTTGCGGGGTTTGCTCCTGACACTACTCCTTCTTTCTCGACGCCTCACCTGTGCTGGCGGCCCTCTGAACACGATCGTACTCGCGTAACGTTTCAAGAGTTACCTTGTGCTCTTCCGTTAGACTGCCCCTGGGGATCTTCGGTCGTTCATAGAAAAGGTTTCGGGTCAGTTGGAGCTCCGTACGTCCGTGATGATTGTCCTGCCGTGCATCGCTGATAGTCTCCATCAGTTTTCCATTGCCTCTTGCTTAGCTGTACTTCGTCGCGCCTGTCAGGCAATCCGTAGCAATCGGCTTCATTACACTCAGCACGTATTTAGTCTATATTGCGGCCCATTTGTACAGTAGATCGACGATACGTTACAATATGAACGATCGGAGCTTCGAGCGACGCCGACTGCCAGAAGTCCACCGCCACCTCATGTGGCATAATCAATCAGGGCTCGTAGTCTCGCCATATAGTCGTACCCTCCCCATCCACACTTCATCGCCTTCCCCACGCCAACCTAAAGGTGACCCAAACGCGACGTGTTTTCTCTCAGATTCTGAGATATACATGGCGTATTACCCGAAAAAGGCCATTCACCACGGGCCAATATTTTCGGTTTTGGCTGTCACGCCTTCCGAGCTTAAGAAGGCCGCCATTCATGTCCCTGGCACACACTCGTCCTTTGTGCTGGAACAAGGTTTCATGAATCGATGGATTGCTCTGGAGGACTCGTTACATGACGTTATCTTCTACCTGATGGCAAAACATCCAAAAGCCCACTTGTTCCCGAAGATCTCCTGGCCCCTTTGGCCTATGCAGCAAGGCTATCGCGATGTTCATCAAACACAGGAGTTAACCATTGTATGCGCCAGACGAGCGATATGGGCATTTAGAGTCATGTCCGCCTGCACTACATTCGCGCTGTCTCTATGGTTGGGAGAATTCGAGGATAATTGCTTTCAAAACGCGTTTGTTAGACTCGCCACCCGCGCCCTGGATCCCATATCTCGATCGTGGCTCCATCTCCTCCAGGAGTCCGTCGTTGGTGATCTGTCGCCGGGTTTGCGACCCGGCGCATTCCTTGATCCGTACGCAACCAGATGGGGTCCGTACCTGGTTTATTTCTGCCGCGCCAGCGTACCGATATGGTTCATATGGGGACATGGTGTTAAGGACATTCAGGCTCAGGACGCTCATATGCTTGTAGAATTCTACCCACCTGATGATTACATTGAGATTGCGCAACGACGAGTAGCTCAGTACGACTCTATCGTGCTTCCCACTAGAAGAACATATAAGTTCGAAGGCACCATATCATCCATCCCTAGTTCCGGTGCCCCAATCACCTTGCCCGACGATCCATCTGACCTTATGCGTGGGAATGCTCGATGGGATGACGAGGAGCTTCCTCCTCCACCTGTTGATCGAAGGATGATCGTCAATCCACTGTCTGGTCAGAAGCCCGGAGAGGACTGGGAAACTTTCAAAGCACGGAAAGAGAAAGCCCAACAACATCGGATTCAGGTGGAGACTCCTACAGAGAAGCAGAGTCGCGAGTCCCGGGAAGCTTATGCCACCAAGAGCGGGCCGAGTAAGACATCCACGGTTTATGTTTGGGAGAAAGACGAAGAAGACCCAACCGTTTATCGCCGGACAATTGTGACGAAAGCAGAGGCGGATTTCGAATTCATGGACACACACGCGTGGGGTAGATTCTATTGGTCATACTGTAACGAATGGGATCTCGTTCATCATCTGCCTCCCCCACCAGGAGAAAAACACCCCGAGAAATATGGGATAAACCGTGATCCCTATGGTTACGACGACGACTACGATGATATAATACCACCCCCATTTCCGGAACATTTGAAAGACATTCCCGTTCTAAGATTACCCGAGCAGTCGAACGACATTCCTGTTGCACCCCTCCCAGCACAGTCGAAAGACGTTCGCGATGCAATGTTCAAGCCTGCGGTGGAAGCTGCTCCTCCGATGCCTTACACGCTCTCCATTTTGAGTGTGGTCGAGTACCTCCGCAGAAGACACGGCTTCGACCTGTTACTGCAAGGATCCAGTTGGAACCCGCAGGTTCATGGCGGAAAATATGCCCAGCAGCGAGAGAAGCACTTGGAGGTCCTTAAATTCCTTCTGTATTCTCAAGAAGCGCTCCCGCCACTGGCCTTAAGGGCGCTCGTCGACTTTTACAACACATCGGGGAACTATACATTGAGCTATCGCCAACTGCCGCCGTCCTGGGACATAAGCCGTAAATTAGAAGCTCCCAGTTTCATCTGCGACCTCTCCAGGGTTAGGCTCCAGCGCATTGATCAGGACGCTTCGACGGTCTACATTCTCCGTCCGCCTGCCAAGTCGGACGATCCATCCCCTTGGTATGTTGCTCTGTGGAGCGCAACAGCAGTTCTCTTGGTATACCGCAGGGGCTGGGCGACAATGCTCGAGATCGCGCGTGGCCTGCTGGAATTGGCTATTCCCTTTCGTACCGTCATCGAGACGGATACATTGCCACCGAAATCTCTCTGGAGGTCTAAGTCGACAGGACTCGGCTTTCGCACAATTACCTATCAGCCGGATGACAACGACTACAACGCTTACCTACTTGCGCGAGAGAACGTTTTCTCATCGTCCAGGGGTCGCGTCCTGAGAATGCTTGGTGGAATCGTCTGGAGACTCGCGTCTGGCCACGTCTCAGATTCCACTGTGCTTGATGGACCTTCCTCATGCGATCAGGTTATTGCACAGCATGGCGACAAGTACTTCCTTGATGACGGTATCAGCGAGGAGATTCTAGACATTGTTAGCGGCGTTTACCACATCCCCGACGCTACCAACAAAGGCACCGTCACTCATGCGTCGTGGTGGCCCAAGCACCTGATTTGGAAGTCGTCGGGACTTTACGGTGATCAATGGTCGCCCGCCGCTGAGAATTTCTACCAGCTGCGGTTGCAGGATTTCGAAAAGAAAGCGTTGGACATTAAAGGCTCAAAGAAGTGGAAGGAAAAGGTCAAGCACTACGAGACGAAAACGGTCGCCTGGATTCGAGGCAGTGAGCAGCTGGCCGCAGAATTCCTCCGTCTCAGTTCACGAGTCGTCTAGAAAGGGATTTCGGTGAGTCTGAACTTTAGGGATGGATATACTTTCGCCTGACTCATGAGTGCTACGAAAGGCATAACGTCTTGTACTCCTCGGGCCTCGTTTCTTTCTCGGTCGCCGCCGCCCCCCACCACGCCTAGCATGTGCCCCACAACAGACTTTACATATGCGTTCTCGTCATCTCTGCTTGCGTTATATGGCTTCTGTTGCCGCGTCGTAAGTATGATACAGCTCCGCGCCCCCCCTCCCCCACGTTACATAGCCCCCCCCCCCCCTCTGCCATCACAAAAAAAAAATAACTCCCACCACTCATAAGAAAAAATTCCTTACGAAAAAAAAAACCTCCTTACAAAAAAAAAGTTACTGTACATACAATAGAACGTTTACTTTGAGTCTGCCGCGTGAACAAATAAGTGCCCAGGTGCGGTCAAATCAACGGGTAGGTTTTTAACTCTAAGATTTTCGAACATTTCACAAAGATGGACAAAAAGTATCCTTAATACTGTTAACCACACGGAATTTCCTGCGATAATCTCTTGCAGCTCTTCAAGTGTGCGGTTCCACGAACCTCTGATCCACTCAAGCCTGCTTTGAAACTCGGAGTCACCACCTAACTCTAACCGCACGTAAGAACGAAAAGGCCTCTATGGCTTGTATGTGCGGTGCGGGACCTAGTGGAACGCTAGCGTTCAACGGACATCGTCTGTGATGTGTTGCACGGAGATGTGATGGAGCGGCGAGGTTCGTCGAACCTCTTATGCAGTGAGTCAATGCAAATGCGGCACTCGTGGGGCATCAATTTGGTGAGCGTACGGATCTGTTAGGGATGGGCCACAAGAATGTGAGGTTTGTGAGGTTCGACGAACCTCGCGCACTGGACTGATCGCATTTTAGCTGTCGCTTATTTACGTTATAACAGAGGGCCTATATTTTTAGGGTGAGGGACAGGGTTAGGGATTGTGCCTCGTGCCAACGGTAAATATATGAGTTGGCGAGGTCCGGTGTATAGCAATCTGCATCAGAATTCAAAACCGAGAAATGTCTATCGTTGAGTGTGCGATTTAGATCTTGATAATAACAACACGTTCGCTCCTCTCTGCCGTCGGTGTTGAAGCTGACAAGACTTGCCTTGAAAGTCTCATTTCTGAGCTCAAGGGTAAAGCTGTTAATGATGTGTGTTTGTTTCAACACCAACACCCTGTTTCCTTCACTCAATACTTTTTTGACCCGAGTTGATTGCCGAGGGCTCTGCCAAACTCGCGTCCGTTCCATCTAGAGGAGCTACTACTACTACTTCCAGTGGGGCTCCTGCCGCTGCCGCCGCCGAGGAGAAGAAGGGGGAAGAGTTAGAGGAGAAGGTTTGTTGCTGTTTTTATCAGTGTCCCTTTAGGGACCAGCACTTATCTGTTGGCATTTACAGGAGGAGTCCGACGAAGACATGGGCTTCGGCTTGTTCGATTGATCTCCTTGGATTATCTTGTAATACACATGTATATGCTGCATTTCTGTACAAATCAGCAGTAATGGTCCTACGAGAGTTACGTGCTGTGATCACAGACCCTAATATTGCTCCGCAGAGCTGAACGGACTTGTTTCGAAACTAAAACTGAAGCAACATCCTTTCAACATCCTTTCAACTTGTAAAAATCCCTTGTATATGGCGACAGGCGGCAATGTCAAGAACAAGTTTGAAATACGCATCGGCACCAACGACGACAATGATGATATCGGAACTACAATAATTGACCGTTGCCCAGCGAATCCCAAGTCAGACTTTCATTCCGAATCGGCAGGTGTCAAAGACGGGTGATGAGTGTACTGCACTCTACTGGACTTCCCCAACAACTACGAGTAGATATAGTATGTTGGGCCTGACTTGACCTGAAAGAGGGTGCTCGTTTTTTAGCAACCGTTCAATGCCGGGTAGAAGTACCTGTTCACCAGTCGGGCTGAGCGCATACAACTTTATTGTAGTGCCCCATGTATTGCTTTCCTTGGAAACTTGCGATGTGAAACTGTGGGTATTTAGGGACATGAGTAAACGGCCGCGAAAGTCGAGGTTCGACGAACCTTGACAACATTGATTCGGAAATCCTAGTAGCAAGAATGCAGGCGCAGGATAAACTCTCGTACGCTGCCTCCACCCGAAGCGGAGAAACGAAACACAGGGGGGGGGATGGATTGGAAAGTGGGGAGGTTTCCGTCCAGGAGGGAGTGAGCGCCACGACTTGACGGCTAAATGTTCCAAAGTCTTGTTTGCTGGTTCCTTTGAATATTTGGGATGTGGAAGATGGCGAGTTGATCCCAGGGCAGAAGACTTCTAAGAGTACCGACGGGGGTCAGACCCCGATGAAACGAGAAAGGCGAGGTTCGAGGAACCTCGGGTATACAGTACTCTACGAGAGAACTGCGTCAGTACTGAAATGGCGATGAACACGAGGTTCGACGAACCTCGGGAGTACGTACGCGGTTAATCAAGTCGTTTACGACGGTGGTCAGGAGCCCGAACACTTTCTTGGAAACCTGAGTTGAGTTGAAGGAAGGCAGGCGCAGTAGAAATCCCCGTACGCTGCCTTCATTCGAAGCGGAAAGGTAAACCGTATCGGCTGGGGTGGACGACAACAAAAACGCGAAGCGTTTTTGTTGGAGGATTTAGTTGAGTAAGGGAAAGTTACCGATAAGGATCGATGGAGGAGACCACCGGTCGGATCCTTTCGTCTTTTAAGACTCTTCAGATCGGTTTTAGGGTGTATACGGGTTGCTGCGGACTTTAGCTTTGTTCCGAGGTTAGGCTAAAGTCGGGATACTTAGTCATCTACCTGTCAGAGGCGGCCAATGGCCATTTGCGCGCATGACAGATGCGCAGTCGCTTCCATAGCGTCTGGCAGATCGGAATAGGGTTGAACGAGCAACCGAGCGAAGCGAGGTTGCGAGTGACTTTGGTACGATGAGTTGCGTTACAAACAAGCAGGGTTAGGGAGGAACGAGCAACCGAGCGAAGCGAGGTTGCGAGTGACTTTGGTACGATGAGTTGCGTTACAAACAAGCAACAGGGTTGGGGGAATCCCCCACCCGACCTGTTTCGTATAAGTACTCATCAGGCCTGTTTGTTAATGTTTAATCAGTTTCTCCGCTCGCGCCGCCGCACCGTTACGGCGCGCGCGCGGTTTTTCCGAGCGACCACAGCGTAAACCCCTCAGACACATGTTGCGCCATGTGAGGGGGTGTGCGCTGGCATGCGCGCTCGACGCGCATGGAACGCGGTCCATGTTGGCCCGCCCTACCTTAGTATTTTATCCGATACGCGGATCAATTTCGGTTAGCTATTCACCGACGCGGATCAATAAAGAAGATGGATCTCGTGCCTGGATCTTATCTTCTTTTAGCCGCGCTATACTTAGGCGCCGGGCCCCATCGGCCCGGCTACTTAGCCTTTAAGGTTAAAGGTTAGCGGTTAGGGTTAGGCTATTATTCGTTAAAATAAAAGACCGTTAGCTGGTCGTTTCGACGGTTAAGTCGAGGCTACGTACGTTAGGGTTAGGATGTTCCAACGGCCATCTAAAACCGACATGTCCCAGATTTTAAACAGAGCTTCTGGTAAACGTATGTAGTGAGTGGAAAAACTGGGAGAATAGACAGTTTTTCAAGGAGTTCTTACGAGAATTGACACTTAGAGTGATTCAAGCGGGGAGTTGCTACTAGGCGACGTCCCTTAAGACGAAATAGATCTTTAAACGAGGTTCAATTTTACAGGGGGAACCCAATCCCCAACCTCAATCAACTTGGGCGCTATTACTTTTCGTAACCAGCCGGAATCCACCAGCATGCTACGCCTCAGATAGATAGACTTATACCAAAGATCAAGAGGTAATTGTTCCGTAAAGGAGATCAACTGCGCGGGGTAAGCCGCGACAGGTGTGGGGCCTTAGCCCACAAGATCATCAAAAGTTATTTCACTTTTCGCTGAGCACAGACCATAAAGTGCAACAGGAGCTGCATTGCGACCGGTTTCCTAGGCCATCACCTCTGGGGATACCAGAGGCGCAGATTAGAGAGTTACTCCAGTAGGGTCCGCGTTCACTCCGAGCCTAAAACCTTGGTTCCAAGCAAGGACGAAGGGGTCCAACTCTGAGTCCGCACGCTCGCGCGTGTGAATGGTTTCGATCCGTTCCCTGTTCACAATGTTAGGAGTGGGGTTTATAGTTCTTACTACCGTATTCTGGGGGTTACCCACGGGCTCATTGGGTACAGCCTTTCGTGCTGCATCCTTGTCTAAGTGTTCGATAACAATCTTTTTCCAAAGGTTTACGAGGTCGAAGAGATTGAGAGTGCGTTTGCGGCTGACAATCCATCGGCGCCTTAGGATATCTAGTTTCCGTATATCTGGTATTGAGGTCGTCGTACCGTTAGTGACCTGAAGACGCACAGTGTACGCCTCCGGGACTCCATCGGCCAACTTGCCCAAAGATCCAGATAATTGTGGGAACTCTATGGGGGGTAAGCGATTCCCCTCCGTAGCTGCCTGGTTATGGTTTAGCCATAACGACCAGAAATCCGTGATTGTGTTACCCAATTCTCGAGCAGAGAAGTAATTCCAAGCAGTATTGAATTCAGACTTAAGCACCAGAACACTGTCTAGCTCTCCAGAACCCTTAGACTCTGATAGACGTTTCTGCCATCGTTCTGCCATATTGACCGAAGTCCACTGCAATACTAATTTCACTGGATAGCCACGCTGTATATAGAGCGCACGAAGCGAGTCTATAGCGTTCCGGTAGTTCTGAAATGTACTACTCAGGGTGGCTAAACGGGACATCTCACCCACGTAAGTTCCTCTTTTTACATCTAGAGGGTGGTGAGAGATCCATGGAATTCTTTCCTGATGCGATCCACTTTTCCGATAGGGCATGTGTTGCAAACGGTTCTGCATATCAATGTATAACATCATATCCAGGAACGGCGCTTGTCTATCAGACGCGGACCACTCAATTTCGCAAGATTCGATTTCAAGTGTTTTAACAATGCGAAGGGCCTCATCAGCAGAGGCAGCATACACAATTGCTAAACAATCATCTATGTATCGACCGTAGAAAGGTATTCTCGGGTCGTTCAAAATGTTGCATTTCTTTTCAAAAAAGACCCCGTAGAGGTTCGCGAGATCCGGGGAATCCGCTACTCCCATTGCGAGTCCATGTAATTGAAGGTATATATATTTTTGAAAGCGAAATATAAGGTTACGATTCCCAACTTCTAGTGCAAGTATGAATGCCTGAAGGCCACGCAGTACGTGCTCGTCAAGGTGCATGAAATTGATGTAGTCAGGATCCAGTCCGGTGATATATTCAAGATACATGTCGGTAACAATATCTATACAACGTTGAATTGGTATATTAGGATAGTAGGCAACAATGTCGCCCGTGACGATAAAGAATTTCTTCCGATTTGAAATAGTAACCTTACTCAATTTGATCGCCAAGTCTTTGGTACCATGTATAATGGATGGCGCCGCTTTGATGAGCGGTTTGAGTTTTTTCGAAACAAATTTAGCGGCTGGATTCATGACCGCCGAGTGACAGGGTATTATAGGTCGCATTTTAACAGGCTGTTTATGTATCTTAGGGATACCATAGAAACATGGCAAGTTTGCGAGATCATACGTTTCTCCAGCATCAGGTATGAATTGACGGAACCAATCCAATAGCTGGTCACAGGGTTCGTCGCTTAAGAGCATAGCCTTTTGGGCAAGCTCGTCCATTTGTTCGATTGTTTTCTTAATGTAGGTGGCGGCGATGAGAGGATGTAACATCTTATAATTAGTTTCATCATCAAGGAGCTCCTTACATTTCTCTATTAGCCAGTCACGCCTAGACACCGAAATGCCAAGATTTTTATCGGTGGGTGTTAGGACATAGTTGTTATCTAACAGCCACCTTCGAATTCGGGTAGTGTTAGGCCGGGGCGTTGACGGCGCAGCTTCTTCCGCGGGTATTTTAGCGATTGTGTTTTCCACAAAGTACTGACCACGACGGATCCCTAGCTCGATATAGTCTGGTAACAGAGGAACTTTTCCTGAGGGGGGGCGGTTAAGTTCATAGTCTGGGTCATAGAGAGAGTTAGATTCTGGGTTGGAGAAGGCAAAGTATAGGCGCCATCTCAGGCGACGCGAGAAATCTTTCCAGGCGTCTAGAATTAATTTAGAGTTTCTTTCTGACTTAAACATATAATTCATTCCGACAGATAAGTCATACTCGATGTTTTTCGGGAGATTCACACCAGGTGCGCGATGGATGACATTCTTATATCTATTGGCATCAATTACAAATATGGGTGTATTTAACAATATATACGAGCGCGCAAGTGGGTATGGAATGGTTAGCAACCAGTCAGGCCAAGTGTAAGGATTCTCGTACCGGAATGATGGATTCGGCGGCGGTAAATCAAATACAGTAGTGTCGTCGCCTACTTGGACGACGACTTCTTGGCTCCCCGAGGGCCAGGCTTCCCAGCCTTCCCTTTCCCCTTGAGACCTTTGCCATTCTTCTTCATCGCGGCGAGCTTTGCGGCTTGGCGCGGTTGAGGAGCCTTCTTCTTGGAGGCGGTCTTCTTGGGGGCGGTAGAGGAGGACGACTTCTTGGCGGCTCCCTTCTTGAATCGGAGATCCTTGAGGGGAAGAAGTCAGAACATGAGAGTGTGAGCGACTGCGGTGACGTACCTTGGGCGCGGGAGTCCTCTTCTTGATGGCTTGGTCGACGGCCTTCTGGACTAACTTACTTAAGTCCTTCTGCTTGACGGCATCATCACCGTCGTCGACATCCATCTTGTCTCGGAGATCCTTCTTAGCCTCTTTCTTCTTAGTGACGGCAAGGTGGGCCGCCTCCACGAGGGAGACGACGCGGAGTCCGATGATAGGGAGATCACGGGCGACTAAAAGGTAGTTAGATTTGGACGCAGGGTCCGGTACCCAACCTGTGATCTTAACCTCTCCTTCTTCATCACCGTCCTCGAGGATAGGTCGCTTCCTGCGCGCCATCTCGACCTTGCTGGTGTCGGTGACGGGGACGATGAGTCGGTTGTAGAGTTGCTTAGGCTCGAGGGAGGTTTGCAGTGTTGTGAGTTCGACTTCTTTGGCGACGAGAGCGTCCTTGAAGATCTCAGCCTGATACTTTTTGTGAGCATCAAGAAGTCGTTTCTTGGCTTCGTCAGCTTCGAATGACTCAACGAAATCCTTGGAGAATTGGATTTCGGGCGCCTTAGACGCGAACGTTGCAGGAGTAGTGCCAGCGGCTTGGTGGGAACGCCACTTTTCGACTGTATCGCGAACAGAGACCATGCGTTGTGCAGTGGCGCGAATGCCTTTGAGGGGCTCAGTCAAGCACTGAACGTACTCACCCGGGATGGTGTGGAGTAGTTCGTCGAGGTTGTTAGCCCCGAAGTACAGGTGAGAACGAGCCGTGTCCTGGGACACAGTGTTCGAAGATGCCTGTCTCGCGGTCGACGCTTGAGATTGTTTAACCCCAAAGTGAGGATCAACATCGGAGAGGGAGATGTTGGCGAGGTTAGGGTTGACGACAACAAAAACGCGAAGCGTTTTTGTTGGAGGATATAGTTGAGTAGGCGAAATTTACCGATAAGGATCGATGGAGGAGACCACCGGTCGGATCCTTTCGTCTTTTAAGACTCTTCAGATCGGTTTTTAGGGTGTATACGGGTTGCTGCGGACTTTAGCTTTGTTCCGAAGTTAGGCTAAAGTCGGGATACTTAGTCATCTACCTGTCAGAGGCGGCCAATGGCCATTTGCGCGCATGACAGATGCGCAGTCGCTTCCATAGCGTCTGGCAGATCGGAATAGAACACGACATCGCCGAAGCGGGCTTACTAACTCTGCCCGAAGGCAGTGTGTTGGGCACCAATCGGCGACCGTCTATTAACGACCTTGACAACCTGTGGGAACAAAGCCGAACGGATTACTCCGGTCAGCTATAATGATTAGTAACCTCTCACACGTCACGGTCATTTCGGACCGGGTACGTGGCCTTTAACCGTCCATGTCGGGCCGGTGATCGGATCAAAGTCCGGTCCGGCTCAGGCGGGTTAGGTTGGGTTAACCGGTTAGGGTTAGGTTAGGTTAACGGTTAGGTTAGGGTTCGGGTTAGCTAATTCGTTCAATGTCAGATTGACGTAGATCGGATGCATTAGGCAAACAAGTACTCACGGTTAGGGTTAGAGTTAGGGTTAGTATGTCTCTAAGAGCCTCGGTTAATACTGTCTGTCGTTAAGACATAAATCGTGGTACTTACAAAGTATCAACAACGGTTTAATTTTTACCGCTAAGAATAGATGGAAACAATACCCACAGGCCGCAACAAGAGCGTCCCCGAAGGTAAACAAACGCACGCACGTAAGCGAGCCGTTCCGGGTCTAAGGAGTTCCCCGCACAGGGAAGGGGATCTACCGGTATATCTCCGCCGATCAAATTCGGCTGCTTTTCGCCACATTGGACTACTTAGACTCACGCTGTCATAAGACCAGCGGTCGTGGGACCGATAGAGATCTGATAGGTTAACTCCGACCTGGGATGGCAAGAAGCTCACACGCTGCTACGTCCCAAAGCGCCCGATCAACTTGGACCGGGGCAACAGGTTAAGTTCACACGACGTCCTCCACTCGAGTGGGTTCGCCGCGGATATTGTATAGGAACGACAGATTTTGTCTTTCTAGAGAACCGGTCGAGCTAGTGTCATCACTAGAGTCATTAGCTGGTTCGTCATCGTTAGATTCTAGGGACATATTCTGTTCCAGAGCTTGTTCTTCCATCTTGGATAATACAATCTTTTTCCAAAGACTAGTAAGGTCAAATAAATTGCGTGTTCGTTTCTTGGACACGATGAATCGACGTTTGTCGAAACCTATTTTCGTAATGTCAGGGATAGGCGCGAGCCCATCCGCCGTCTCGATCAAAGAGTTAAACTCCTCAACCGAGGACTTCAGACCGTGAAGATCCGAACTGAATTTCGGGAACACAATACCATATCGGTTATGTGTGGCGGCGTTAATCCAACCCCGCCAGGTTCCGAGAACTGTATCTCCGAGTTTCTTAGCGTTGAAGTAATCCCACGCAAGGTTATATTCGGACTTAAGCACAAGAATGTCACTAGAGCGTTGCCGTGACTCAGAATGGCGTTTTTCCCACCGTTCTCGTACATTATGCTTAATCCAGGAATAGACCAAGTCAGCTGGATAACCACGTTTAATATAAAGGGCAGCCAAGCCCGATATAGCGTCCTGGTAGTGTGTATAAAGACTACAGAGTGTGGCCAGCCGTGACATTTCTCCCACGAATGTCCCCCGTTTCACATCTAGGGGGTGGGAAGAAATCCATGGGATTCTTTCTTGATGCGAACGTGCTTTGCGATAGGGCATCCACTGTAACTCCGAATATTGATCGCGATACAGGGTTAAGTCCAGGAAAGGCTGATGCGATTCCGACACGTTCCATTCAATAACACAGCCATCGAATTGAACACAAGCGAGGTGATTGAGTGCTTCCGCTTCTGAGGAGGCATAAACAATCGCCGCGCAATCATCGATGTATCGCCCGTAGAAAGGTACGAGCGTGTTGGTCAAGATTCCACAAGATTCTTCGAAGAACCAGCCAAATAGATTGGCTAAGTCCGGAGAAGACGCGACGCCCATAGCTAGGCCGCGCGTTTGTTTATAGAATTTATCTTGAAACTGTGTGATCAGGTTACTGTTTCCAGTCGTGAGACACCGAACAAAGATGTCGTATTCATGTAACTCTTGTTTGGTAAGCCGGTCTTTACACGTGTCGAAACTTTCGCCAAAGTAGTGCCTCTCGTAGAGATTGAGTATGACCTCAAAACATCTCTCTATGGGTATATTTGGGTAGAAAGCGACTACGTCGCCGGTAACGATGTAGAATCGTCGTCCACGTTGGAATTTTACCTGCCTTAATTTTAACACCAAGTCTTTTGTTCCGTGTATAACGGTTGGTGCCGATTTCACAATCGGTTTAAGGATTTTACTCACGTACTTTGCCGCAGGGTTTTGGATTGCACTATGACATGGAATGATGGGTCTCATCTTGACGGGTTCCTTGTGTATTTTGGGAATTCCGTAAAAGATGGGAACGTTGTGCTTTTCCCCTTTCGGGGTTATTTGATGTCGCATAAAGATGCAGACTTGCGGGTTGGAGATATGCGCTTCGCAAAGCTTTGCTATTTCCTCCATTTGGGTACATTGAGTTTTTAAATAACTATTTGCTACTAGCTCGTGTAAAGGTAAATAATTACTTTCATCGGCCAATAGATCTAAACATTTTTCTATGATCCAGTCTCGTTTAGATACAGCTATTCCCAGGTTCTTATCTGTGTTCGTAACCACGTATTTGTTATCAAACAAGAACTTTCGAATGCGGGATACATTGGGCTCTAACGAGTAAAGGCGGCCCTTTGCTTCTTCACGGGGCATATTGCGGATCGTTTCATATACGAAGCCGCGGCCACGGGTGAGTCCTAATTCGAGATAGCTGGGTAACTTTGGGGGTTCTGCCGTTGATATGTGAGGTACCTCAAAGTCGGGATCATAGGGGGCGTCGTCGTTTTCGAACGTAAACTTAAGACGCCAGCGAATTCTTCGATCGAAGTCGCTCCACGCATCTTTCAATAATTGAGTGTTGCGCGGTGTGGGGAACATAAAGTTCATTCCCACACTAAGGTCATGTTCGATTTCGATTGGCAAGCTTACTTCAGGGGAGCGGTGAACATATGATTTATACTGGGATGCCGTAATAATGTTTACAGGAGTACGTAATAATATGTAATTAATAGCGTCCGGGTAAGATAACGTTAGTATGAAATCCGGGTAGGTAGAGGGATGATCGTACCGGAATACGACATTGGGGGATAGACGCGTGTCTACCGGCCCCGTCCCTGTCCTCGACCCGGCTTGCCGCCTCGACCGCGGTTGCCTCCGCGGAGAGGTTTCCCGCCCCGAACTGCCGATACCCTGGCCTTCTTGGCCGGCTTGGGTACGTATGGTTCGGCGGCCCTCGAGCGTTTCAGCTTCGATGAACCGGCGGCGGTGTTGTTGCGATTGGGCGAAGGCTTGGACTTCTTCCCCTGATCCTAAAGGGGAATCTAAAGTTAGCCGAGAAGAAGAAGCGAATGCGTTAGCACTTACTTTTCCTTTGGCGCCTTTACCGGAGGCCTTCGCAGCGTTGAGCTTTTTCATTTGGGCGGCTACTGCTTTGTCGACCATCGACTGTACCGTCGATTTGTCATTGCCGGAGAGATCGGTCATCTCAACGTCAGCCGCTTGCTTGAGCGTTACCTTTTTCTTAAAGCGGAGGGCCCGAGCGTCCTCCTGCATTTCCGTGATGGTAACCACACGGTAGGCATACACGACGCAGTCGTCCCTGACTTGTTTGCCAAGTTCGAACTGCGCGTCGCTCATCTTAAACCCCTGCAACTCCGGTTCCCCGGCCGCGTTGGTAACAAACATCGGTACCTCCGATGCTTTCAGGCGCTGCGAATAGTGGGCTTCCACTATCGGCTGAAGTTCCTTGAACAGGTTCCTCGGTTTAATAGCCTCACTTAGGAAAGTGACCTCGTCTGTCTTGGCGCGGATCATGTTGGTGAGATTCTCCGCGAGGTATTTCTTATGGGCGGCGTCAAGGGCGGCTTTATGGGCCGCGGCTTGGGCGTCCGCGCCGAAGTCCTTGCTCATTTGGACCTCGGGGGCTTTAGATCGTAAGATCGTGGGATATGTCCCAGCAGCCTCATGCTGCTGCCACTTGGCAAGAGTGGTTCGCGCCGCAATCAACTTTTCAGTTGTAGTGCGGACGCCCATAAGGGGCTCGCGAAGGACCTGACGATAGTCAGACGGGATCAGGGAAATGAGCTCGTCAATCGTATTAGCCCCTTGCAGGACGATATGACGGGCCATCTGTGATGCCGAGCTCGTTACATCCCCATCGATGATGACGGAGGCTGCAGCGAGCGGGGAGAAAGCTCTAGCGAAAGATGACATACTGACTAAAAACTGGAGGGGGGGTCCCTGAAGTAATTTGGTGCGAAGGGGAGTACGGTACGTGTAGTCAAAGGCGGGGAACTGAATGCTATATATGGGTTAGGGTGGACGACAACAAAAACGCGAAGCGTTTTTGTTGGAGGATATAGTTGAGTAGGCGAAATTTACCGATAAGGATCGATGGAGGAGACCACCGGTCGGATCCTTTCGTCTTTTAAGACTCTTCAGATCGGTTTTTAGGGTGTATACGGGTTGCTGCGGACTTTAGCTTTGTTCCGAAGTTAGGCTAAAGTCGGGATACTTAGTCATCTACCTGTCATTAGGGTTATGGGGCTATTTTTTATTGGACAGGGATTGAACAGGGATTTAAATTACAGGGATGAGCAGGGATTGGGAGTAGGGATGGGCAGGGATTGGGAGCAGGGATGAGCAGAGATGAGCAGGGATTGGGAGCAGGGATGAGCAGGGATGGGCAGGGATTGGGAGTAGGGATGGGCAGGGATTGGGAGCAGGGATGAGCAGAGATGAGCAGGGATTGGGAGCAGGGATGAGCAGGGATGGGCAGGGATTGGGAGTAGGGATGGGCAGGGATTGGGAGCAGGGATGAGCAGGGATGAGCAGGGATTGGGAGTAGGGATGGGCAGGGATTGGGAGCAGGGATGAGCAGGGGAGCAGGGATTGGGAGTAGGGATGGGCAGGGATTGGGAGCAGGGATGAGCAGGGATGAGCAGGGATTGGGAGCAGGGATGAGCAGAGATGAGCAGGGATTGGGAGTAGGATTGAGAGACAGATGGAATTCCTTTCCATCATAGGTACAGTTCATTCAACTTTACTACTACTACCATTGTACTTCTGAGTCTATCATGTCTACTTTCTTGAATAAACATACTAGCACATGAGGTTCGACGAACCTCGCATCCTTGAGTCCATGTTCCCTAATGCCACAATAGGCTGATGAGGATAAAAGTGAAGAGTCTAAGAGATTTGGCATTGCAAGCCTCAGCTCGCTCTATTTTATCACTACTATTGACCATCAATCAGAGCCCACCAAATGAATTTTCTTGATAACAACAACAATTCTGGTGTGTGAGGTTCGTCGAACCTCACATTTACTTCTGAGTCTATCATGCCTACTCTCTTGAACAAACATACTAGCACATGAGGTTCGACGAACCTCACATCCTTGAGTCCATGTTCCCAAATGCCTCAATAGGCTGATGAGGATAAAAATGAAGAGTCTAAGAAGTTTGGCATTGTAAGCCTCGGCTCGCTCTATTTTATTACTACTATTGATCATCAATCAGAGCCCACCAAATGCAATTTCTTGATAACAATTCTGGTGTGTGAGGTTCGTCGAACCTCGCGTTTCCGAGTAACAACACTTCCAAATGCTCCAATAGATGCGAGGTTCCACGAACCTCACATTTTGTTCACTGGTGTTTGCTGGGTGATGAGAGAGACTATGAGACGAGACTCTATGAGCCTCGCTTCGAACGCGAGAAAACCGGGGATGATGTGTTTGGTTTGGTTGGTTGGTTTGGTTAGAACTGACCGTCTGACGGTCCAATGCGAAGCCATGAAGAATACAGCAGTAACAACTAAGAAACTAATTAGACGACAAAGTGTGGCGCGGGCAGAGCTCAGTGATCCTCGAAATCAACTTTGTGGAATGCAATTCTAGGTGATAGACACCACCTTGACAATTCTATCTGAGGTCAGAAGAACTCGAGTACACCAATAGCCCTAAGTAATGATGAGATAACTAACTAGAATAATAGCAAGATCACCGAAGGGTGGAATGAGTTTTGATGAGCCTCGAGAATGGCACACCTGGAACTCGATAACGAGTGGCCAATCCCGTTTGATAACCTACTCAACCTACTCACATTATTTGAACCCGGGCGCAATCTTTGATCAGCTGTTCGTACATGGGATATCCTCGCCAGTAGGACCGGGAATTTTTACACTAACTCAATACCTCGCGTGAGATAGGCGAGGTTCGTCGAGCCTCACATTTACTCACCTGATGCTGCTGCGACTAGGGGTGGCTGGTTTGGTTATGTTGGTTCGGTCGTGCCTCGGGACATTTGTGGGCCTTATTCAATGACCGAAGATGAGACTTGTCGAGCCTCGCACAATATGCATACCTCCCGTGCGATAACACCAAGGATGAAAGCGAGGTTCGTGGAACCTCGCGTTCTGCTCATTTTGTAACTGTAAATTGCAGGACTTCAGTTCGACAATGCTCATAAGACTCACCTTTTTATCGCACAGCCGGGAGCAGTATTCAGTCTTGTTCTTTTGATTATTCTGGTTGACGAAGAGCCAAGGTCGAACTGAACAAAGATGCAGGTATTAGTGTGATGCAATTAAATATTAGAAGTATCTATTAATCGCCAAGAAACACTATCAAAAAATACTAGACTACAAGATTATATACAAATGGAAGGTAGGTAGAGTAATTACATTGAATAGAACAACGGCGGCTCAATCGGCCAGCCAACCAAAATGAATAGCAAGAGCGGGACGGGCGCAAATAGGGCCTACCCCGAAATTAGACTACTAAAACGATCAGAATGAAAGACTTACAGGCCATTCTATCATCGTTCTCACCCATGGTCGGCAGGTTGAAGACGCATTTCTGTATTTAAGTTGTGTAAGTTAGCTGTCTGCGAAGGGGATTCGACTTACCTGGCAGTACCATAAGCGACGGCACGTACAAGTGAGGAGATGCGGTTCGCGAGGGGCTGGATCTTCGAGACAGATCTTGAAGGACTTAGACGAGGAGGGGGTGGGCAAATCAAGTCAACTCACCGGGCACATAGTGTCCTCGCGCCAGTGAGGATCCTATGTACTATAAGGCCGAAGCAAGAAGCGAAGAAACAAAACTTACCGACGCCTCATCCTCGAAGAAACGCTCGACCAACCGCGATGCCGGAAGACCTGCTCGGCGAACGGACTCCATAAGAATCTCAAAGGGAATGAGTTACGCGATGCTCGATATGAAGAGAAACGTACCTTGTGAATCCTTTCCCGAGAAAAAACACCAAGGAACGCCGGCGGGAGGGCAAGACGGAGAGACGAAACCCACGTTATACCGCGCGAGATGATAGGCATGGAAGTGGTGGTGGTGGGACAAGAGAGTGAGGTTGATTGAATTATAAGACCGCTTGAAGTGAAGTATAAAGTTTGTTAGCAGAGGTTGCGTCGTGTGCGAAAAAAAAAACAGAAGCTATTCGAAAGTTAGGGACTCACTGTAATATGGTGGTTAGGGTTAAGAAAGACGGAGTAGTCACCTTAGCAAATAGAGATCTTCAAGTGAGCTATATGCTGAGGAAAAATGCCTTCTTTTAGATTAAGCCGCCAAACCTTCGTGTGAGATATGACATCCCCAATACCTGCAGTATATCTCTCCGCGGAATCTTTTACACATCGCATCGAGTAACCCTCTCCCCCGGGACAGAAACACCCTCAATCCCTCCCTTTATGGCTTCCGTGCACAAAGTTTCCGAACGTCGCGTACTGGCATTCCGCTGCCGACTTCTCACTGCTATCCCTTACTTCCGGCTCACAATATCCACACCACCTGCCACGAGGGTTCCTGTTCGTCAGTGCTGTGCGCGGCGTTCTTCGGACTTCATAAACTGAAATCCCGTAATCGTCAACTCATCTCCTGGGCATCACTAGCCACGATGTTGACAGGGGTGCGATGACTTTCGAAAAGACACAACACCATATCTATGTTATAGAGATGAAGTTCTAATTATGTTCACGAGTTTCTAAATGGGAACGACAATTTATTTTTATTTTGCAGCGATGGTGACCGAATGGCTATCACGAAACTGGGGAGGGGAAGTAAGTAGATAGTATGTGGGGCGGGAACGGATGTGGGTTTTTGGAATTAAGAGCGATCCTTGAATCTTGCGGATTATCGTCAAATGGTGTAGTAGATCGGCTGAGAACAATTTAGCTTGTACACGCTACGAGAAGAATGAGACGACTTACGGACAGACGTGGAAGTTACAATTACAAAGTAAAGCGCTCTGCGAAGCACAATGAGAGAAGTTAGAGCGGCAGGGGGACGCTGACCACCGGGACGAAGAGCAGCCAAGGAATGGAAACCTGACGGAGACCGTTAGCGATGCACGAGAGGACCATCGTCGCGGACGCACGGAGCTTCGACTGACCCCAGAGACAGTCCAACAGAAGGACGCTAGGTGACTCTCGAAAAGTTACGCGAGTATGACCGAGTTCAGAGGGCCGCAAGCACAGGTGAGGCGTCGAGAAAGAAGGAGTAGTGTCAGGAGCAAACCCCGTAACTCTACTATAGAACGATGAGAGAAGGTGGTATTGGGAGCAGGCCCCGCAACACCAGGTGGATCGTTGATGAAGCCGTTGTGGTGTGGTGAAAGGTTGGTGGGGATGAGGGTGGAAGGGAAGAAGTGACGAGAACGCGCCCAAAGAACAATTCAACAGTCAGGTGACAACTTATCGCCGAGATCACCGAGTCTGGAACACCGGCGGTCTATCGGTTCAATTATCGGACTCGTCACTTGTTCCGCAACCTGTTCCGCTCCCACCACTACACAACGTACGGGGTCTGCTCCTGCGTCTGTCTTACACCCCTCGGATTACTACAGCGTACGGGGTCTGCTCCTGCGCCTGTATCTCTTGTCGCCCGATTCCTCCATCCAAACTCGACACCCGAGGTTCGTCGAACCTCGCCGTTCTCGTGCATCGGGGCCCACTCTAGCCCACGCAAACTCCTGCGCCTACTCAAAACTTCAACGTGGCCTGTCAAAAGGAACTTACCTCAGATGGACAAAGTTCGTCAAAAGAGTGTCTTCCTGCTCACTTTGACCAATTCTTTCGTGTAGATTTTATATACAATCCCTCCCGCGCACCTACGACGCAACAACCGCCTGACCACCCGCGAAAACGGCTTGAGTGCCGACGTACACGTTTGACCTGAAGGCACAACGAGGTTCGTTGATCCTCAACCTCAACCCCACCAACGCATCCTCGGACCAATGCTAACTCGTTTCTTTAGGCGCGTATACGCGAGGTTCGTCGAACATCATGTTTCCGCCCCTCCATAGCTGACATTTGACCCCCGCCGAAAAGCCACTTGACGAAGCGTACTCTCAACCGATTTCAGGGCCAAACGAAGTTGTACGGTCAGTGTCTCTGTCCGTGAAATAATCGCCACCTCAGTACTAATGCAATTCTCTCGTAGAATCCTGTATACCCGAGGTTCCTCGAACCTCGCCTTTCTCGTTTTCATCGCGTCTGATCCCCGCCGGCACTCTTAGGAGTCTACTGTGCAGGGATCAACCTGCCATCTTCCACATCCCAAATATTCAAAGAAACCAGTATATAAGGCTTGGAACATCAAGCCGTCGGGTCGCGACGCTCACTCCCTTCTGGAACAGGAACCTCCCCACTCACAATCCCACCCCAGCCGATACCCAACGTACGGAATTTCCTCCTACGTTTCTCTTCTTTATTCGAGCAGACGCAGCGCACGGGGATTTCTCCTGCGCTTATAGTCCTTCGCCTCAAACATACGAATCATTGTTTCTAGCAGGCAAGGTTCGTCGAACCTCAACTTTCCCGAGCGTTTACACAGGGCCGGCATCTGATCTTCGCCGAAAAGCCGCTTGACGACGTAGCGTGCTCATCGATTTGAGGCCAAAACCAAGTTATACGGTCAGTGCCTCTGCCTGCGAGATCATTGCCATCTCAGTACTGACCCGGTTCCCCTCGTGAAGTCCTGTATACCCGAGGTTCCTCGAACCTCGCCTTTCTCGTGTAACGGGGTCTGATCCCCACCGGCACTCTCTCAAGTCTACTGCGCAAGGATCAACTCGTCCCCTTCCACATCCCAAATATTCAAAGAATCCAATTTACAAGGCCTTGGCTCCCTCCTGGAATAAAAAACTACCCACTCCGCAATCCCACTCCAGCCAATGCGCAACGTACGGAGTTTCCTCCTGCGTTTTTTTCTCCACTTTGAATGGAGGCCGCGTACGGCGGTTTCTCCTGCGCCTTCCTTCCTCCAACTCAGATGTCCAAATACCTGATCACCGTCGTAAACAACAGCTTGATTGACCGCGTACATACGTGCGAGGTTCGTCGAACCTCCCTGTGTCTCTAGCTTGTACTGACTCACTTTAATAGAATGCTCGATCCCGTTTGATGATATCTATGACCGCGCGCTACCTGGCATGACCCTAAACTCCAGAAATCTGGCCTGAGATAGAACAGGTTGCGAAACAAAAAGTCATAGTTGTGTTTGAGTACATGGGTAGACTAGTAAACTCGTAACAATGGAATTGATATCATATTACTGCGGTGGCAGCCAAAACGGCTTGCCGGAACATCCTCAGGATCCACTTAAGACTTTCCCGAGAGCAGGCCATACATCTCTGAACGACTTGTCATAATCGAACAAGAGGAGTCGAGTGATACGACGCACCTTTGCCCTTTCTTTTATCGAGGAAAGCGTCCATCGAGGATTTCTTCTCACGCACTAGAGAAGACAAAACCATGTCTGCTGTATCCGTCACCAAGAAGGTATAGGTAACGACAGTCTCTTCCTGGGGTTGTCGGAGCGCTCTGCCGATAACCTGGTGTTCTTCCTGAGCACCCCAGGGTTGGTCCTACGAAGGAGCTTAGCACATCAAATACCGGCCGCAGAATTCACAAGAAAAATAATTACCGTGGCAACAGCGAGATCGGTTTCTCGTGTCCAACCCTCGGGAAGGAGGGAATCGTCATCCGGAAACAGCCCATGCTTCTCACCAGTATTACGCTGCCAGCGAGGGTATCCCCAGGGCGCGCCGTCGTGCATGACGTTCAGCTGGGTGAGTGTGCCGTGAACTATATGGCTAGGCATATTTTGAGCAAAGTGAGTGAGCGGTGTGGAGGTCGGAGGGGCAAGTCTGGAGGTCCAAATACTACGAGGTGAATGACGAATATCCTTTCACCCCTCACCTTTTTATACAGAAAAGAGATCGTAATAATACTGTATATAGTCCGAAAGAGTTTACATGAAAAATATCAGTTACACTATAACGGAATGTAGCCAAGAGAAAACTCAAGCCCCCCAAAAAACTCCACCAGACAAATATGACGTTTGAGGAGGCGGCATTAACACCTGGATCCATGTTTCAGAAGGCAAAATTAGATTAGCAGCGGATGCAGTATACCTCATTCGAGACTCTTGGTTGTTTATGCTTCAGGAACATATGGAAGATTTCGAGACCAACTAACTAGAAGGAAATAATCAGATATCCATAAGAAGGAAAGCAAAAGAAACTTACGTAGAGTTGAGGAAACGGCCCGTGGAGCTTAAGAATGGAATTCGTATGATACTCCAATAACTAGGAAGCATATCATAAGACAAAACTGACGGGGATTTAGGAACGCAAGCAGGACACTCACTGGTAAGGTGACCAGATGTATCTGGAGAAGTCGTTAGGCTAGACATTTGTTCAAGTGTATTTATCGAAGCCGTATGCGCATGCAAGAGATGTATGGCGGCATCAAGCAAGTCACCAAGGTCACAGACGCAGGAGAGCTCCCCGTACGTTGTTAAACCAAACCAGACTCAGGAGTAACCCCCGTAAGTCGATCTAAGGCAAGTGGCTACAGTTTTTGCGAAAGTGGAGCAGCTCGGACGCAATGAAGACGGTAAGAATGGGGAGAGGAATTTTTTTTGTCAATTATTTGTTGATCGTATGATTCTTGTTTGTTTGGATAGCCGGTGCGGCGTTTCGAACTCCACACTTCTCCAATATTGCATCCTTCGCACTAGGACTCTTAGTGGTAAACTGGCCCGCATCTGCGTACGGGGTTTGCTCCTACGCAGGATAGTGCAACATGTGGGGTTTGCTCCTGTGTATGCATTTGGGATGTCATTCTCGTTGATGACAGTCGTCCCTCCCAAGCATGCATTATCTTGGCCAGTAAGTCAGTACCTCATCTTGCCGAAACGCCCCTTCTAATTCTGTAGTAAATGGCACGGATTTACAGACCGCCCGCCGAATCGTCTCCACACCGGCCTCCTTCGTGAGACTCATTATGGACCTCAGGGCCATGCGCTCGTTGATGGCAAGTACAATGATTCGAGCAGAATGTTACTATGTCTGTTAAAGCTCCGTTTCCGTGTTAGTTTTGTCGCGCTCTATTACAGCAGACCTCCGCGCGAGGTTCGACGAACCACGGATTATCATTTCATCCCCATACTTCGCAGGCCATTCCGCCACTGTCTCCGACGACGGTACATCTGTACAACGACCCTTGGTACGGGACTGGGGACGGTAATGAGACATCGGGGACCCTGGGATGTAATTGACGGAGTCTGGAAGGGAACGGTCTGATGTTTAGGGCTCGCAGGCGCAACAGACAATCAGCGTTCACAAGTAAGATGCTTACCCAGTGGCATGTTCGCTACCTTTCAACAAAACCGCCTCTACTACGACTCAACTAGCAGGCACGGCACCTAGTATGTGGACCTCGATGTCGGGCTGGGCTCTCCATGGGGTAATAGCCTAGCCTGGGGAAACGATTCGCACTGTGACATAGTTGACTGAGCGGGAAGCCAGAAATATCACGCGTTTGAACAGTGCAAAGTATGTGCGAGACCTAGTGTCTCATCTTCCCGCCGTCTTATAATACGCCGTGTATATCTCGGAACCAACCAACATGTCGCGTTTGGATCACCTTTAGGGTTGCGTGGGGAAGGCGACGAAGTATGAATAGGGAGGCTACGACTATATGGCGAGACTATGAGCCCCAATTAATTGTGTTACATGGCGTGGCAAGTGAACTTATGGCAGTCGGTGTCACTCGAAGTTCCGATCGTTCATATTGTAACGTATTGTTGATTTATTGTACAAAGGGCCGCAATATGAACTAGATACTTGCTGAGTGTAACGAAGCCGGTGCTACGAATCGACTGGCGAGCACGACGAAGGGAAGCCAAGCAAAAATAAATGGAAACCTGAGGGAGACTGTTAGCTATGCATGACAGGATAATCGTCACGGACGTACGGAGCTCCAACTGACCCGAAACCTTTTCTATGAATGACCGAGAATCCTCAGGGGCAGTCCAAGGGAAGAGCGCTAGGTAACCCTTGAAAAGTTACGCGAGTATGACCGAGTTCAGAGGGCCGCAAGCACAGGTGAGGCGTCGAGGAGGAAGGAGTAGTGTCAGGAGCAAACCCCGCAACTCTACTGTAGAACGAAGAGAGAAGATGGTATTGGGAGCAGGCCCCGCAACACCAAGTGGATCGTTGTTGAGGTCGTCGTGGTGTGGTGAAAGGTCGGTGGGGATGGGGTGGAAAGGAAGAAGTGACGAAAACGCGCCCAAAGAACAATTCAACAGTCAGGTGACAACTTATCGCCGAGATCACCGAGTCTGGAACACCGGCGGTCTATCGGTTCAATTATCGGACTCGTCACTTGTTCCGCAACCTGTTCCGCTCCCACCACTACACAACGTACGGGGTCTGCTCCTGCGTCTGTCTTACACCCCTCGGATTACTACAGCGTACGGGGTCTGCTCCTGCGCCTGTATCTCTTGTCGCCCGATTCCTCCATCCAAACTCGACACCCGAGGTTCGTCGAACCTCGCCGTTCTCGTGCATCGGGGCCCACTCCAGCCCACACAAACTCCTGCGCCTACTCAAAAACTCAACTTCGCCTGTAAAGAGAGACATACTCACACCGTATGACAAGGTTCATTAACTGAGCATCGTCTCGCTCATGCTGACCCACTCTATCACTTAGGTTCTATATACAATCCCAACCGTGCACCTACGACGCAACAACCGCCTGACCACCCGCGAAAACGGCTTGAGTCCCGACGTACTCATTTGACCTGAAGGCACAACGAGGCTCGTTGATCCTCAGCCCCATCAATGCATCCTCGGACCAATGCTAACTCGTTTCTTTAGGCACGTATACGCGAGGTTCGTCGAACAACATGTTTCCGCCCCTCCATGGCTGACATCTGACCCCCGCCGAAAAGCCACGTATATCAACCAGTACATCAGACTTGGAACATTGAGCCGTCGAGGGCTCACTCCCCTTTGGAATAGGAACCTTTCAGTCCCCAATCCCACTCCAGCCGATACCCAACGTACGGAGTTTCCTCCTGCTTTTCTCCCTTTATTTTCGAGCAGAGGCAGCGTACCGGGATTCCTCCTGCGAATGTATTCCTTCGATTCGTCCTGTACCATGCTATTATCATTGTACTTTGTGCCGGTTCGTCTTATTGCAGATCTTGCAATCGAGCAAAACGAGGTGTCATAGTATATTTAAAACATATTAATGCGTAGAAAAAGCGGATGCTAATACGAATACAAGAAGTACCTACAGTGCAGGCCAGGGGCTGTAAACTAGAATGCGCGGGGCGGGTGTATTGACATGGTCGCCCTTGGAGTGCTGCATCTGAGAATCGTATTTCGTCCACCAGATCCGGTCTTCTTCGGCCTTGGGCATCCAGTAGAGTTTACGAAAGCGCTTCCAAAGCTCCTTGCGGACCATGGTGTAAGATTGATGGTTCGCCCTCGCCTTAAAGTCCTCCCATCTGGGGTAATACTTCGCTCTCCGGTAGTTCTGGATCGCTCCTGCTCGAGTATGGCCCTTCACGGGGAAGAGCTTGTCGAAATTAACCTTCCACGCTTTGTCGTCCGCCAGTCGCCATTGAAACTCAGTGAAAAGTTCTTCTAGATTCCTATTGCGGTACGTCTCCTCGTTAACCATCTTGCGTTCAACCTGATTGAGCTTTATATATGCAGGCATGTGAGCCCTTCTCTTGTTTGGGCCGACTTCCATGATGTCGATAAGGAATTGGTACCACAATTTAGTGATGAATTTGTCGATGTTGGTGTTATCATCGCCATCCGAATCATGGCTAGTTCCCGCGCTTTCCTCCTGCTCGTTGTCCGAGCCCAAGTCTCGAGGGCGAACTGGAAGGCTCGCGCCTTTTCCCGCCAGGTCGAATATGTTTCGATCTGGGTTCTGACCCCAATTATAGTACGATGGGGTTATCCGCGTCCGGTTCGCCACTCGATTGGGGTGCTTGCGCAGAACTACCCCAGCCTGAAGGAGCATTTCCGACAGTTCCTCAGGGGTGGAGTTGAAGAAATAGCGAAATGCACGATCGCTCAGCGTATGGCGTGGGTCTTTCGTCAAACGCGGAACAGGGTACTCTTCTCCAATGCGAAGATTTGAAAGGAAGATGATCCCGTAAGGAAAGGCTGGTAACGTGGTTGCATCGCGTCGGGATCTTTCACGCGGTACACGATCGTTGTCCGAGCCGGAGTCCGTGGAGGCTTCCGATTCGTAGTCTTCGTCGTCTAATGGTGTACCGTATGCAAGGATGTTGTGATCTGCGCCAACACGGTCAACGTGCGGTAATACCGCGGCCATTAGTTCCCGCGATGACTGTCCCTTATCGGGCGCAGAGTGTAGGCTATTTAGTAGCCACGCGGCTGCCGCTGTGAGAACTAGGGCGGACGGGTTCGCTCGAAATGCTGGGACACCTTGCATCTGCCACTCAACAAGAAATTTGAGCGCTAAGGCTCTGCAGCTGCGAAGTGTCCTATTAAGAATAAGTAATAGATTATATTATCACCCAATTACAGTACTTACCACCAAATAGACCGGTCAATTGAGACGAGGCATGTTCGTAGTAAACGTTCATCGAGATTAACGAGCACCTTTGTTGCAGAAAAAATCGACACCCTGAGTTCGATTCGGGCATGGCCCTCGCTCGTTCTGATGGCGTTGTTGTACAAAGTACAGAGGCTTTCAATATACGTTGTACCCTTGTCCTTAAGGAGTTCCTCAGCGGTTATGGATTTTCCGAAACTTCTTCGATCCGGGTGATAGGTGAGGGCCTTGTCGGTAGTGTATAGCTGTAGGTAAGGAATGTCATGAGGGCCATGCGCCCTCCCAGTGGTGATCCGGCATCCCGAGACAGCAGGAAGATGGGACACTATGTCTCGCGCATACTTTGAACTTCCTAAACGCGTGATACTTCTTGCTTCTCGCTCGGTCACCTCACACGACTCCTGTACCATGTCACAGTGCGAATCGGTTCGCCAGGCTAGGCAATTACCCCGCGGTGAGCCCAGCTCGACACCGACGTCCACATACCAGGTGCCATGCCTGCTAATCGAGTTGTAGGAGAGGCGGTTTTGTTGAAGGAAATGTTCGAAAGCCTCCTCGGCGGCTGCTATTTCGGTGCGGTGAAGTGTCGAATGCTTTACACCACGGATTTGGTGTAGAAATATCAGTCCCGTAGCCCAGGTGCTTCCCTTATGTGTGAGCGCAGCACGGATACGATCCCCCAGGTAACGAACATGCCACTGGGCGAGCATCTTACTCGTGAACGCTAACTGTCCGTTGCGCCTGCGAGCCCTAAACATTTCATCCGCATACTTTGCAGGCCATTCCGCCACTGTCTCCGGTGACAAATTCTCAATTGCAGGGCGTAACCCATCCTCATAGAGAATTCGGTATTCCTCTTGCGTTAGGTACGAGCTTCGATCTTTTGCGTAAAGCTCGGGAAGGAGTACATATATTACATTGTGCGTGTTCCAAGTTGCCAAGCATGCATTGGGGATTTTATGCACGGGAGCACGGAACAATCCCTGAGAATTACGGTTAGCACGCCAAACTACTACATGTAAAACACTCACTTTACTACTCTCAAATTCATATACAAGGTGTATATCGGTCGATAACGTCTTCTCCTGCTTTGCAACCGGAAACACGGTGATAGCATCATGCACCATAATTCGATCTGAAAGCCCTAGGAGAGAGTCAAAGTCTCTCATTGCATCAAAAGGTTCGTCAAATTCCATCACATTAAGTGAGAGATCAACGACGTGTTGCCTATTCTCATGCACACCTTCAAGGGTGAACTTCACGAAGTCTCGATGGTTGGTTCCGAGAAGTTCTTTCGATGTCTGGCAGAAGCGGCGGAGAGACGTATATTGAAGGGGATAATTGCCGTGATGCATGGGCATTGTGTATACGATAAGTGTAAGGGTGAGGTTTAGGTATAGCCATATTCACATATATTAGGACATATTTATACTATTAGAATGCTTATTTCTAATTAAGGGGACTGGGGAGTATCTCTGGCGCAAAATCGCTCATTATTGGACTACGGGCGGATCAATTGATATCTGCGAGACTCTAAGATCAACTGAGGGGTATTCCAAGCAAGGTGCGACTTACAATGTGGCGTGTTTCATTGAACCTCATGCGGAAGTCCGATGTCATGGGTAGAGCGGGTCGAGACCAGGAAGAAATGGAGAAAAAATCGCACTGTGGTGCGTCCGTGCAGCAACCCTGTTTGCAGAAAAATGAATGTGATAAGACCTGGGTGTTTCTGGGATAAAGGTATCAGAAAGGAATAGAGTGGCTTACCGATTTTTTGGAGTTTGTCAAACTTCGTACAGAAGTCTGCTATCCCGGATGGAGTAGGTTGAGACTATCGCGGAAACGGGATAATTGAGCATAGCATCCCGGTTTGTCTGTACAACAACCCTTGATACGGGACTGCGGACGGTAATGAGACATCGGGGACCCTGATATGGAATTGACAGAGGAGTCTGGAAGGGAACGGTCCAATGATAATCCGTGGTTCGTCGAACCTCGCGCGGAGGTCTGTTGTAATGGAGCGCGTCAAATCTAACACAGAAAAGGGGTTTAATTTACTACAAAATTAGAAGTGAATCTCCGCAAGATGAGGTACTGACTTACTGGCCAAGAAAATGCGTGCTTGGGAGGGACGATTGTCATCAACGAGAATGACATCCCAAATGCATACACAGGAGCAAACCCCACATGTTGCAGTATCCCGCGTAGGAGCAAACCCCGTACGCAGGTGCAGCCTCAGTCTCCACTAAGAGTCCCCAGTGCGAAGGACGCGACGTTGGAGAAGTGTGGAGTTTGAAACGTGCACCAGCTATCCAAACAAATAAAGAATAATACGGTCAACAAACAATTAACAAAAAAAATTCCTCTCTCCATTCTTACCGTCTTCATTGCGTCTGAGCTGCTCCACTTTCGCAAAAACCGTAGCCACTTGCCTTAGATCGACTTACGGGGGTTACTCCTGAGTCTGGTTTGGTTTAACAACGTACGGGGAGCTCTCCTGCGTCTGTGACCTTGGTGACTTGCTTGATGCCGCCATACATCTTTTGCATGCGCATACGGCTTCGATAAATGCACTTGAGCAAATGTCTAGCCTAACGACTTCTCCAGATACATCTGGTCACCTTACCAGTGAGTGTCCTGCTTGCGTTCCTAAATCCCCGTCAGTTTTGTCTTATGATATGCTTCCTAGTTATTGGAGTAAACATATGAATTCTATTCTTAAGCTCCACGGGCCGTTTCCTCAACTCTACGTAAGTTTCTTTTGCTTTCCTTCTTATGGATATCTGATTATTTCCTTCTAGTTAGTTGGTCTCGAAATCTTCCATATGTCCATGAAGAATGAATAACCAAGAGTCTCGAATGAGGTATACTGCATCCGCCGCTACTCTCATTTTGCCTTCTGAAACGTGGGTCCAGGTGTTAACACCACCTCCTTGAACGTCACATTTGTCCGTTGGAGTTTCTTTGAGGCTTGAGTTTTCTCTTGGCTGCATTCTGATAGTGTAACTGGTATTTTTCGTGTAGACTCTTTTCACTATACACAGTATTATTGCAATTTTCTTTTCTCTATAAAAGAGTGAGGGTGAAAGGATATTCGTCATTCGCCTTCTCGTAGTATTTGCACCTCCCTACTTGCCTTTCCAAACCTCGACATCGCTCACCCACTTAGCTCGAAACATGCCTAGCCATATGGTTCACAGCGCACTCACCCAGCTGTACGTCATGCACGATGGCGCGCCCTGGGGATACCCTTGCTGGCAGCGAATCACTGGTGTGAAGCATGGGCTGTTTCCGGATGACGATTCCCTCCTTCCCGAGGGCTGGACACGAGAAACCGCAAACCTCATCGGACTCTACTTCGACCAGTACCAGAAATTTAGGTTAGGGTGGACGACAACACAAACGCGAAGCGTTTGGGTTGGAGGACTAGTTGAGTAGGCGGAAGGGGTCCCGATAAGAATCGATGGTTGGAAATCCACCGGTCGGATCCTTTCGTCTTTATAGACTCATCAGATCGGGTTTTTTTCGGTATACGTGTTGCTGCGGACTTTCACTTTCTTCCGAAGTTAGGCGAAAGTCGGGATACTTAGTCATCTACCTGTCAGAGGCGGCCAATGGCCATTTGCGCGCTTGACAGATGCGCAGTCGCTTCCATAGCGTCTGGCAGATCGGAATAGAACACGACATCGCCGAGGCGGGCTTACTAACTCTGCCCGAAGGCAGTGTGTTGGGCACCAATCGACGACCGTCTATTAACGACCTTGACAACCTGTGGGAACAAAGCCGAGCGGATTACTCCGGTTAGCTATAGTGATTAGCAACCTTTCACACGTCGCGGTCATTTCGGACCGGGTTAGGGTTAGGGTGGAACGAGCAACCGAGCGAAGCGAGGTTGCGAGTGACTTTGGTACGATGAGTTGCGTTACAAACAAGCAACAGGGTTGGGGGAATCCCCCACCCGACCTGTTTCGTATAAGTACTCATCAGGCCTGTTTGTTAATGTTTAATCAGTTTCTCCGCTCGCGCCGCCGCACCGTTACGGCGCGCGCGCGGTTTTTCCGAGCGACCACAGCGTAAACCCCTCAGACACATGTTGCGCCATGTGAGGGGGTGTGCGCTGGCATGCGCGCTCGACGCGCATGGAACGCGGTCCATGTTGGCCCGCCCTACCTTAGTATTTATCCGATACGCGGATCAATTTCGGTTAGCTATTCACCGACGCGGATCAATAAAGAAGATGGATCTCGTGCCTGGATCTTATCTTCTTTTAGCCGCGCTATACTTAGGCGCCGGGCCCCATCGGCCCGGCTACTTAGCCTTTAAGGTTAAAGGTTAGCGGTTAGGGTTAGGCTATTATTCGTTAAAATAAAAGACCGTTAGCTGGTCGTTTCGACGGTTAAGTCGAAGCTACGTACGTTAGGGTTAGGATGTTCCAACGGCCATCTAAAACCGACATGTCCCAGATTTTAAACAGAGCTTCTGGTAAACGTATGTAGTGAGTGGAAAAACTGGGGGAATAGACAGTTTTTCAAGGAGTTCTTACGAGAATTGACACTTAGAGTGATTCAAGCGGGGAGTTGCTACTAGGCGACGTCCCTTAAGACGAAATAGATCTTTAAACGAGGTTCAATTTTACAGGGGGAACCCAATCCCCAACCTCAATCAACTTGGGCGCTATTACTTTTCGTAACCAGCCGGAATCCACCAGCATGCTACGCCTCAGATAGATAGACTTATACCAAAGATCAAGAGGTAATCGTTCCGTAAAGGAGATCAACTGCGCGGGGTGAGCCGCGACAGGTGTGGGGCCTTAGCCCACAAGATCATCAAAAGTTATTTCACTTTTCGCTGAGCACAGACCATAAAGTGCAACAGGAGCTGCATTGCGACCGGTTTCCTAGGCCATCACCTCTGGGGATACCAAAGGCGCAGATTAGAGAGTTACTCCAGTAGGGTCCGCGTTCACTCCGAGCCTAAAACCTTGGTTCCAAGCAAGGACGAAGGGGTCCAACTCTGAGTCCGCACGCTCGCGCGTGTGAATGGTTTCGATCCGTTCCCTGTTCACAATGTTAGGAGTGGGGTTTATAGTTCTTACTACCGTATTCTGGGGGTTACCCACGGGCTCATTGGGTACAGCCTTTCGTGCTGCATCCTTGTCTAAGTGTTCGATAACAATCTTTTTCCAAAGATTTACGAGGTCGAAGAAATTGAGAGTGCGTTTGCGGCTGACAATCCATCGGCGCTTTAGGATATCTAGTTTCCGTATATCTGGTATTGAGGTCGTCGTACCGTTAGTGACCTGAAGACGCACGGTGTACGCCTCCGGGACTCCATCGGCCAACTTGCCCAAAGATCCAGATAATTGTGGGAACTCTATGGGGGGTAAGCGATTCCCCTCCGTAGCTGCCTGGTTATGGTTTAGCCATAACGACCAGAAATCCGTGATTGTGTTACCCAATTCTCGAGCAGAGAAGTAATTCCAAGCAGTATTGAATTCAGACTTAAGCACCAGAACACTGTCTAGCTCTCCAGAACCCTTAGACTCTGATAGACGTTTCTGCCATCGTTCTGCCATATTGACCGAAGTCCACTGCAATACTAATTTCACTGGATAGCCACGCTGTATATAGAGTGCACGAAGCGAGTCTATAGCGTTCCGGTAGTTCTGAAATGTACTACTCAGGGTGGCTAAACGGGACATCTCGCCCACGTAAGTTCCTCTTTTTACATCTAGAGGGTGGTGAGAGATCCATGGAATTCTTTCCTGATGCGATCCACTTTTCCGATAGGGCATGTGTTGCAAACGGTTCTGCATATCAATGTATAACATCATATCTAGGAACGGCGCTTGTCTATCAGATGCGGACCACTCTATTTCGCAAGATTCGATTTCAAGTGTTTTAACAATGCGAAGGGCCTCATCAGCAGAGGCAGCATACACAATTGCTAAACAATCATCTATGTATCGACCGTAGAAAGGTATTCTCGGGTCGTTCAAAATGTTGCATTTCCTTTCAAAAAAGACCCCGTAGAGGTTCGCGAGATCCGGGGAATCCGCTACTCCCATTGCGAGTCCATGTAATTGAAGGTATATATATTTTTGAAAGCGAAATATAAGGTTACGATTCCCAACTTCTAGTGCAAGTATGAATGCCTGAAGGCCACGCAGTACGTGCTCGTCAAGGTGCATGAAATTGATGTAGTCAGGATCCAGTCCGGTGATATATTCAAGATACATGTCGGTAACAATATCTATACAACGTTGAATTGGTATATTAGGATAGTAGGCAACAATGTCGCCCGTGACGATAAAGAATTTCTTCCGATTTGAAATAGTAACCTTACTCAATTTGATCGCCAGGTCTTTGGTACCATGTATAATGGATGGCGCCGCTTTGATGAGCGGTTTGAGTTTTTTCGAAACAAATTTAGCGGCTGGATTCATGACCGCCGAGTGACAGGGTATTATAGGTCGCATTTTAACAGGTTGTTTATGTATCTTAGGGATACCATAGAAACATGGCAAGTTTGCGAGATCATACGTTTCTCCAGCATCAGGTATGAATTGACGGAACCAATCCAATAGCTGGTCACAGGGTTCGTCGCTTAAGAGCATAGCCTTTTGGGCAAGCTCGTCCATTTGTTCGATTGTTTTCTTAATGTAGGTGGCGGCGATGAGAGGATGTAACATCTTATAATTAGTTTCATCATCAAGGAGCTCCTTACATTTCTCTATTAGCCAGTCACGCCTAGACACCGAAATGCCAAGATTTTTATCGGTGGGTGTTAGGACATAATTGTTATCTAACAGCCACCTTCGAATTCGGGTAGTGTTAGGCCGGGGCGTTGACGGCGCAGCTTCTTCCGCGGGTATTTTAGCGATTGTGTTTTCCACAAAGTACTGACCACGACGGATCCCTAGCTCGATATAGTCTGGTAACAGAGGAACTTTTCCTGAGGGGGGGCGGTTAAGTTCATAGTCTGGGTCATAGAGAGAGTTAGATTCTGGGTTGGAGAAGGCAAAGTATAGGCGCCATCTCAGGCGACGCGAGAAATCTTTCCAAGCGTCTAGAATTAATTTAGAGTTTCTTTCTGACTTAAACATATAATTCATTCCGACAGATAAGTCATACTCGATGTTTTTCGGGAGATTCACACCAGGAGCGCGATGGATAACGTTCTTATATCTATTGGCATCAATTACAAATATGGGTGTATTTAACAATATATACGAGCGCGCAAGTGGGTATGGAATGGTTAGCAACCAGTCAGGCCAAGTGTAAGGATTCTCGTACCGGAATGATGGATTTGGCGGCGGTAAATCAAATACAGTAGTGTCGTCGCCTACTTGGACGACGACTTCTTGGCTCCCCGAGGGCCAGGCTTCCCAGCCTTCCCTTTCCCCTTGAGACCTTTGCCATTCTTCTTCATCGCGGCGAGCTTTGCGGCTTGGCGCGGTTGAGGAGCCTTCTTCTTGGAGGCGGTCTTCTTGGGGGCGGTAGAGGAGGACGACTTCTTGGCGGCTCCCTTCTTGAATCGGAGATCCTTGAGGGGAAGAAGTCAGAACATGAGAGTGTGAGCGACCGCGGTGACGTACCTTGGGCGCGGGAGTCCTCTTCTTGATGGCTTGGTCGACGGCCTTCTGGACTAACTTACTTAAGTCCTTCTGCTTGACGGCATCATCACCGTCGTCGACATCCATCTTGTCTCGGAGATCCTTCTTAGCCTCTTTCTTCTTAGTGACGGCAAGGTGGGCCGCCTCCACGAGGGAGACGACGCGGAGTCCGATGATAGGGAGATCACGGGCGACTAAAAGGTAGTTAGATTTGGACGCAGGGTCCGGTACCCAACCTGTGATCTTAACCTCTCCTTCTTCATCACCGTCCTCGAGGATAGGTCGCTTCCTGCGCGCCATCTCGACCTTGCTGGTGTCGGTGACGGGGACGATGAGTCGGTTGTAGAGTTGCTTAGGCTCGAGGGAGGTTTGCAGCGTTGTGAGCTCGACTTCTTTGGCGACGAGAGCGTCCTTGAAGATCTCAGCCTGATACTTTTTGTGAGCATCAAGAAGTCGTTTCTTGGCTTCGTCAGCTTCGAATGACTCAACGAAATCCTTGGAGAATTGGATTTCGGGCGCCTTAGACGCGAACGTTGCAGGAGTAGTGCCAGCGGCTTGGTGGGAACGCCACTTTTCGACTGTATCGCGAACAGAGACCATGCGTTGGTTATGGGGCTATTTTTTATTGGACAGGGATTGAACAGGGATTTAAATTACAGGGATGAGCAGGGATTGGGAGTAGGGATGGGCAGGGATTGGGAGCAGGGATGAGCAGGGATGGGCGGGGATTGGGAGCAGGGATGAGCAGGGATGAGCAGGGATTGGGAGCAGGGATGAGCAGGGATGGGCAGGGATTGGGAGCAGGGATGGGCAGGGATGGGCAGGGATTGGGAGCAGGGATGAGCAGGGATGGGCAGGGATTGGGAGTAGGGATGGGCAGGGATTGGGAGCAGGGATGAGCAGAGATGAGCAGGGATTGGGAGTAGGATTGAGAGACAGATGGAATTCCTTTCCATCATAGGTACAGTTCATTCAAATTTACTACTACTACCATTGTACTTCTGAGTCTATCATGTCTACTTTCTTGAATAAACATACTAGCACATGAGGTTCGACGAACCTCGCATCCTTGAGTCCATGTTCCCTAATGCCACAATAGGCTGATGAGGATAAAAGTGAAGAGTCTAAGAGGTTTGGCATTGCAAGCCTCAGCTCGCTCTATTTTATCACTACTATTGACCATCAATCAGAGCCCACCAAATGAATTTTCTTGATAACAACAACAATTCTGGTGTGTGAGGTTCGTCGAACCTCACATTTACTTCTGAGTCTATCATGCCTACTCTCTTGAACAAACATACTAGCACATGAGGTTCGACGAACCTCACATCCTTGAGTCCATGTTCCCAAATGCCTCAATAGGCTGATGAGGATAAAAATGAAGAGTCTAAGAAGTTTGGCATTGTAAGCCTCGGCTCGCTCTATTTTATTACTACTATTGACCATCAATCAGAGCCCACCAAATGCAATTTCTTGATAACAATTCTGGTGTGTGAGGTTCGTCGAACCTCGCGTTTCCGAGTAACAACACTTCCAAATGCTCCAATAGATGCGAGGTTCCACGAACCTCACATTTTGTTCACTGGTGTTTGCTGGGTGATGAGAGAGACTATGAGACGAGACTCTATGAGCCTCGCTTCGAACGCGAGAAAACCGGGGATGATGTGTTTGGTTTGGTTGGTTTGGTTAGAACTGACCGTCTGACGGTCCAATGCGAAGCCATGAAGAATACAGCAGTAACAACTAAGAAACTAATTAGACGACAAAGTGTGGCGCGGGCAGAGCTCGGTGATCCTCGAAATCAACTTACTTTGTGGAATGCAATTCTAGGTGATAGACACCACCTTGACAATTCTATCTGAGGTCAGAAGAACTCGAGTACACCGATAGCCCTAAGTAATGATGAGATAACTAACTAGAATAATAGCAAGATCACCGAAGGGTGGAATGAGGTTTGATGAGCCTCGAGAATGGCACACCTGGAACTCGATAACGAGTGGCCAATCCCGTTTGATAACCTACTCACATTATTTGAACCCGGGTGCAATCTTTGATCAGCTGTTCGTACATGGGATATCCTCGCCAGTAGGACCGGGAGTTTTTACACTAACTCAATACCTCGCGTGAGATAGGCGAGGTTCGTCGAGCCTCACATTTACTCACCTGATGTGCTGCGACTAGGGGTGGCTGGTTCAGTTATGTTGGTTCGGTCGTGCCTCAGGACATTTGCGGACCTTATTCAATGACCGGAGATGAGACTCGTCGAGCTTTGCGCAATATGCATACCTCCCATGCGATAACACCAAGGATGAAAGCGAGGTTCGTGGAACCTCGCGTTCTGCTCATTTGGTAACTGCAAATTGCAGGACTTCAGTTCGACAATGCTCATAAGACTCACCTTTTTATCGCACAGCCGGGAGCAGTACTCATTCTTGTTCTTGTGATTATTCTGGTTGGTTGATGAAGAACCAAGGTCGAACTGAATAAAGATGCAGGTATTAGCGCGATGCAATTAAATATTAGAAGTATCTATTAGTCGCCAAGAAACACTATCAAAGAATACTAGACTACAAGATTATATACAAATGGAAGGTAGGTAGAGTAATTACATAGAATAGGACAATGGCGGCTCAATCGGCCAGCCAACCAAAATGAACAGCAAGAGCGGGACGGGCGCAAATAGGGCCTACCCCGAAATTAGACTACAAAAACAATCAGAATGAAAGACTTACAGGACATTCTATCGTCGTTCTCGCCCATGGTCGGCAGGTTGAAGACGCATTTCTGTTTTTAAGTTGCATAAGTTAGCTGTCTGCGAACGGGAATCGACTTACCTGGCAGTACCATAAGCGACGGCACGTACAAGTCAGGAGATGTGGTTCGCGAGAGGCTGGATCCTCGAGACAGATCTTGAAGGACTTAGACGAGGAGGGGGTAGGAAAATCAAGTCAACTCACCGGGCACATAGTGTCCTCGCGCCAGTGAGGATCCTATGTACTATAAGGCCGAAGCAAGAAGCGAAGAAATAAAACTTACCGACGCCTCATCCTCGAAGAAACGCTGAACCAATTGCGATGCTGGAAGGCCTGCTCGGCGAACGGACTCCATAAGAATCTCAAAGGGAATGAGTTACGCCATGCTCGATATGAAGAGAAGCGTACCTTGTGAATCCTTTCCCGAGAAAAAACACCTAGGAACGCCGGCGGGAGGGCCAGACGGAGAGACGAAACCCATGTTATACCGCGCGAGATGATGGGCATGGAAGTGGTGGTGGTAGTTCAAGAGAGTGAGGTTGACTAAGTTATAAGAGCGCTTGAAGTGAATTATAAAGTTTGTTAGCAGGTACTGCGTCGTGTGCGAAATGAAACACAGAAGCTATTCGAAAAGTTAGGGACTCACTGTAATATGGTGGTTAGGGTTAAAAAAGACGGAGTAGTCGCCTTAACAATCAGATATCTTCAAGTGAGCTACATGCTGAAGAAATGGGCCTTCTTTTAGATCAAGCCGCCAAATCTTCGTGTGAGATATGACATCCCCAATACCCGCAGTATATCTCTCCGCGGAATATTTGATATATCGCATGCACACCATCTGCCACGAGGGTTCCTGTTCGTCAGTGCTGTGCGCTGCATGCTTCGGAATTCATAAACTGGAATCTCGTTATTGTCAACTCATCTGCTAGGCATCACTAGCCACGATGTTGACAGGGGTGCGATGACTCTCGGAAAGATACAACGCCATATATCTGTATTATCGAGACGAAGTTGTAATATTGTTTACTAGAGTTTCTAAATGGGAATGACAATTTATTTTTGTTTTACAGCGATGGTGACCGAATGGCTATCATGAGACTGGTGAGGGGATGTAAGCAGATAGCACGTGGGGCGGGAACGGATGTGGGGTTTCGCGATTAAGAACGATCCTAAAACCTTGTGGATTATCATTAAAAGGTGTAGTAGGTTGGCTGAGAACAATATAGCTTAGACACGTTACGAGAAGAATAAGACGACTTACAGACAGACGTGGGAGTAGCAATTGCAAAGTAAAGCGCTCTGCGAGACCCAATGAGGGAAGTTGGAGCGGCAGGGGGACGCTGACCACCGGGAGGAAGAGCAGTCAAGGAATGGAAACCTGACAGAGACTGTTAGCGATGCAGGACAGGACCATTGTCGCGGACGCACGGAGCTCCAACTGAGCCCAGGGACAGTCCAACGGAAGGACGCTAGGTAACTCTTTAAAAGTAACGCAAGTACGACCGAGTTCAGAGGGCCGCAAGCACAGGTGAGGCGTCGAGAAAGAAGGAGTAGTGTCAGGAGCAAACCCCGTAACTCTACTATAGAACGATGAAAGAAGGTGGTATTGGGAGCAGGCCCCGCAACACCAAGTGGATCGTTGATGAAGCCGTTGTGGTGTGGTGAAAGGTTGGTGGGGATGGGGGTGGAAAGGAAGAAGTGACGAGCGCGCCAAAAAATCTAAAGTCAGGTGATAACTTATCACCGAGATCACCGAGTCTGGAACACCGGCGATCCATCCGTTCGGTTATCGGACTCGTCACTTGTTCCGCAACCTGTTTCGCTCCCACCACTGCACAACGTACGGGGTCTGCTCCTGCGTCTGTCTTACACCCCTCGGATTACTACAGCGTACGGAGTCTGCTCCTGCGCCCGTATCTCTTCTCGCCCGATTCCTCCATCCTAAACCGAACATTCTCGACACCCGAGGTTCGTCGAACCTCGCCGTTCTCGTGCATCGGGACCCACTCTAGCCCACACAAACTCCTGCGCCTACTCAAAACCTCAACGTGACCTGTCAAAAGGAACGTACCTCAGATGGACAAAGTTCGTCAAAAGAGCGTCTTCCCGCTCACTTTGACCAATTCTTTCGCGTAGATTCTATATACAATCCCTCCCGCGCACCTACGACGCAACAACCGCCTGACCACCCGCGAAAACGGCTTGAGTGCCGAAGTACTCGTTTGACCTGAATGCACAACGAGGTTCGTTGATCCTCAACCTCAACCTCACCAACGCATCCTCGGACCAATCCTAACTCGTTTCTTTGGGCGCGTATACGCGAGGTTCGTCGAACATCATGTTTCCGCCCTCCATGGCTGACATCTGACCTCCGCCTAAAAATACCACTTGACGGCGTAGCGTACTCTCACCCGATTTGAGGGCCAAACAAAGTTGTACGGTCAGTACCTCCGTCCGTGAAATCATCGCCACCTCAGTACTGATGCAATTCTCTCGTAGAGTCCTGTATACCCGAGGTTCCTCGAACCTCGCCTTTCTCGTTTCTACGGCATCTGATCCCCGCCGGTACTCTTAGAATCTACTGCGCAGGGTTCGATTCGCCATCTTCCACATCCCAAATATTCAAAGAAACCAGTATCTAAGGCTTGGAATGTTAAGCCGTCGAGCGCAGGGCTCCCTCTTTTAGAATGGAAAACCCCCTCAGTCCCCAATCTCACTCCAGCCGATACCCAACGTACGGAGTTTCCTCCTGCGTTTCTCTTCTTTATTCGAGCAGGCGCAGCGCGCGGGTATTTCTCCTGCGCTTGTAGTCCTTAGCCTCAAACATACGAATCATTGTTCTTAGCAGGCAAGGTTCGTCGAACCTCGACTTCCCCGAGCGTTTACACATGGCTGGCATCTGATCTTCGCCGAAAAGCCACTTGACGACGTAGCGTACTCACCGATTTGAGGGCCAAACCATGTTATACGGTCAGTGCCTCTGCCTGTGAGATCATCGCCATCTCAGTACTGACCCGGTTCCACTCGTGGAGTCCTGTATACCCGAGGTTCCTCGAACCTCACCTTTCTCGTGTAACGGGGTCTGCTCCCCACCGGCACTCTCTCAAGTCTACTGCGCAAGGATCAACTCGTCGCCTCCCACATCCCAAATATTCAAAGAATCCAATTTACAAGGCCTTGGCTCCCTCCTGGAATAGAAAACTACCCACTCCGCGATCCCACTCCAGCCAATGCGCAACGTACGGAGTTTCCTCCTGCGTTTCACTTCCCCATTTCGAATGGAGGCCGCGTACGGCGGTTTCTCCTGCGCCTGCATTCCTTCAACTCAGATGTCCAGATAACTCAGATGTCCAAATACCTGATCACCGTCGTAAACGGCTTGATTGACCGCGTACATACGTGCGAGGTTCGTCGAACCTCCCTGTGTCTCTAGCTTGTACTGACTCACTTTAATAGAATGCTCGATCCCGTTTGATGATACCTATGACCGCGCGCTACCTGGCATGACCCTAAACTCCAGAAATCTGGCCTGAGATAGAACAGGTTGCGAAACAAAAAGCCATAGTTGTGTTTGAGTACATGGGTAGACTAGTAAACTCGTAACAATGGAATTGATATCATATTACTGCGGCGGCGGCCAAATCGGCTTGCCAGAACATCCTCAGGATCCACTTAAGACTTTCCCGAGAGCAGGCCATACATCTCTGAACGACTTGTCAAAATCGAACAAGAGGAGTCGAGTGATATGACACACCTTTGCCCTTTTCTTTATCGAGAAAAGCGTCCATCGAGGATTTCTTCTCATGTACTAGAGAAGACAAAACCATGTCTGGTGTATCAGCCGCAAAGAGGGTGCAGGTAACGACGGTCTCTTCCTGGGGTTGGGGTTGGGGTTGTCGGAGCGCTCTGCCGATAACCTGGTGTTCTTCCTGAGTGCCCTAGGGCTGGTCCTACGAAGGAGCTTAGCACATCGAATACCGGCCGTAGGACTCACAAGAGAAATAATTACCGTGGCAACAGCGAGATCGGTTTCTCGTGTCCAACCCTCGGGAAGGAGGGAATCGTCATCCGGAAACAGCCCATGCTTCACATCAGTATTACGCTGCCAGCGAGGGTATCCCCAGGGCGCGCCGTCGTGCATGACGTTCAGCTGGGTGAGTGTGCCGTGAACTATATGGCTAGGCATATTTTGAGCAAAATGAGTGAGCGGTGTGGAGGTCGGAGGGGCAAGTCTGGAGGTCCAAATACTACGAGGTGAATGACGAATATCCTTTCACCCCTCACCTTTTTATACAGAAAAGAGATCGTAATAATACTGTATATAGTCCGAAAGAGTTTACATGAAAAATATCAGTTACACTATAACGGAATGCAGCCAAGAGAAAACTCAAGCCCCCCAAAAAACTCCACCAGACAAATATGACGTTTAAGGAGGCGGCATTAACACCTGGATCCATGTTTCAGAAGGCAAAATTAGACTAGCGGCGGATGCAGTATACCTCATTCGAGACTCTTGGTTATTCATGCTTCAGGAACATATGGAGCATTTCGAGACCAACTAGAAGGAAATAATCAGATATCCATAAGAAGGAAAGTAAAAGAAACTTACGTAGAGTTGAGGAAACGGCCCGTGGAGCTTAAGAATGGAATTCGTATGATACTCCAATAACTAGGAAGCATATCATAAGACAAAACTGACGGGGATTTAGGAACGCAAGCAGGACACTCACTGGTAAGGTGACCAGATGTATCTGGAGAAGTCGTTAGGCTAGACATTTGTTCAAGTGTATTTATCGAAGCCGTATGCGCATGCAAGAGATGTACGAAGGGAAGCCAAGCAAAAATAAATGGAAACCTGAGGGAGACTGTTAGCTATGCACGATAGGATAATCGTCACGGACGTACGGAGCTCCAACTGACCCGAAACCTTTTCTATGAACGACCGAGAATCCTCAGGGGCAGTCCAAGGGAAGAGCTCTAGGTAACCCTTGAAAAGTTACGCGAGTATGACCGAGTTCAGAGGGCCGCAAGCACAGGTGAGGCGTCGAGGAGGAAGGAGTAGTGTCAGGAGCAAACCCCGCAACTCTACTGTAGAACGAAGAGAGAAGATGGTATTGGGAGCAGGCCCCGCAACACCAAGTGGATCGTTGTTGAGGTCGTCGTGGTGTGGTGAAAGGTCGGTGGGGATGGGGTGGAAAGGAAGAAGTGACGAAAACGCGCCCAAAGAACAATTCAACAGTCAGGTGACAACTTATCGCCGAGATCACCGAGTCTGGAACACCGGCGGTCTATCAGTTCAATTATCGGACTCGTCACTTGTTCCGCAACCTGTTCCGCTCCCACCACTACACAACGTACGGGGTCTGCTCCTGCGTCTGTCTTACACCCCTCGGATTACTACAGCGTACGGGGTCTGCTCCTGCGCCTGTATCTCTTGTCGCCCGATTCCTCCATCCAAACTCGACACCCGAGGTTCGTCGAACCTCGCCGTTCTCGTGCATCGGGGCCCACTCCAGCCCACACAAACTCCTGCGCCTACTCAAAAACTCAACTTCGCCTGTAAAGAGAGACATACTCACACCGTATGACAAGGTTCATTAACTGAGCATCGTCTCGCTCATGCTGACCCACTCTATCACTTAGGTTCTATATACAATCCCAACCGTGCACCTACGACGCAACAACCGCCTGACCACCCGCGAAAACGGCTTGAGTACCGACGTACTCATTTGACCTGAAGGCACAACGAGGTTCGTTGATCCTCAGCCCCATCAACGCATCCTCGGACCAATGCTAACTCGTTTCTTTAGGCACGTATACGCGAGGTTCGTCGAACAACATGTTTCCGCCCCTCCATGGCTGACATCTGACCCCCGCCGAAAAGCCACGTATATCAACCAGTATATCAGACTTGGAACATTGAGCCGTCGAGGGCTCACTCCCCTTTGGAATAGGAACCTTTCAGTCCCCAATCCCACTCCAGCCAATACCCAACGTACGGAGTTTCCTCCTGCTTTTCTCCCTTTATTTTCGAGCAGAGGCAGCGTACGGGGATTCCTCCTGCGCATGTATTCCTTCGATTCGTCCTGTACCATGCTATTATCATTGTACTTTGTGCCGGTTCGTCTTATTGCAGATCTTGCAATCGAGCAAAACGAGGTGTCATAGTATATTCAAAACATATTAATGCGTAGAAAAAGCGGATGCTAATACGAATACAAGAAGTACCTACAGTGCAGGCCAGGGGCTGTAAACTAGAATGCGCGGGGCGGGTGTATTGACATGGTCGCCCTTGGAGTGCTGCATCTGAGAATCGTATTTCGTCCACCAGATCCGGTCTTCTTCGGCCTTGGGCATCCAGTAGAGTTTACGAAAGCGTTTCCAAAGCTCCTTGCGGACCATGGTGTAAGATTGATGGTTCGCCCTCGCCTTAAAGTCCTCCCATCTGGGGTAATACTTTGCTCTCCGGTAGTTCTGGATCGCTCCCGCTCGAGTATGGCCCTTCACGGGGAAGAGCTTGTCGAAATTCACCTTCCACGCTTTGTCGTCCGCCAGTCGCCATTGAAACTCAGTGAAAAGTTCTTCTAGATTCCTATTGCGGTACGTCTCCTCGTTAACCATCTTGCGTTCAAGCTGGTTGAGCTTTATATATGCAGGCATGTGAGCCCTTCTCTTGTTTGGGCCGACTTCCATGATGTCGATAAGGAATTGGTACCACAATTTAGTGATGAATTTGTCGATGTTGGTGTTATCATCGCCATCCGAATCATGGCTAGTTCCCGCGCTTTCCTCCTGCTCGTTGTCCGAGCCCAAGTCTCGAGGGCGAACTGGAAGGCTCGCGCCTTTTCCCGCCAGGTCGAATATGTTTCGATCTGGGTTCTGACCCCAATTATAGTACGATGGGGTTATCCGCGTCCGGTTCGCCACTCGATTGGGGTGCTTGCGCAGAACTACCCCAGCCTGAAGGAGCATTTCCGACAGTTCCTCAGGGGTGGAGTTGAAGAAATAGCGAAATGCGCGATCGCTCAGCGCATGGCGTGGGTCTTTCGTCAAACGCGGAACAGGGTACTCTTCTCCAATGCGAAGATTTGAAAGGAAGATGATCCCGTAAGGAAAGGCTGGTAACGTGGTTGCATCGCGTCGGGATCTTTCACGCGGTACACGATCGTTGTCCGAGCCTGAGTCCGTGGAGGCTTCCGATTCGTAGTCTTCGTCATCTAATGGTGTACCGTATGCAAGGATGTTGTGATCTGCGCCAACACGGTCAACGTGCGGTAATACCGCGGCCATTAGTTCCCGCGATGACTGTCCCTTATCGGGCGCAGAGTGTAGGCTATTTAGTAGCCACGCGGCTGCCGCTGTGAGAACTAGGGCGGACGGGTTCGCTCGAAATGCTGGGACACCTTGCATCTGCCACTCAACAAGAAATTTGAGCGCTAAGGCTCTGCAGCTGCGAAGTGTCCTATTAAGAATAAGTAATAGATTATATTATCACCCAATTACAGTACTTACCACCAAATAGACCGGTCAATTGAGACGAGGCATGTTCGTAGTAAACGTTCATCGAGTTTAACGAGCACCTTTGTTGCAGAAAAAATCGACACCCTGAGTTCGATTCGGGCATGGCCCTCGCTCGTTCTGATGGCGTTGTTGTACAAAGTACAGAGGCTTTCAATATACGTTGTACCCTTGTCCTTAAGGAGTTCCTCAGCGGTTATGGATTTTCCGAAACTTCTTCGATCCGGGTGATAGGTGAGCGCCTTGTCGGTAGTGTATAGCTGTAGGTAAGGAATGTCATGAGGGCCATGCGCCCTCCCAGTGGTGATCCGGCATCCCGAGACAGCAGGAAGATGGGACACTATGTCTCGCGCATACTTTGAACTTCCTAAACGCGTGATACTTCTTGCTTCTCGCTCGGTCACCTCACACGACTCCTGTACCATGTCACAGTGCGAATCGGTTCGCCAGGCTAGGCAATTACCCCGCGGTGAGCCCAGCTCGACACCGACGTCCACATACCAGGTGCCATGCCTGCTAATCGAGTTGTAGGAGAGGCGGTTTTGTTGAAGGAAATGTTCGAAAGCCTCCTCGGCGGCTGCTATTTCGGTGCGGTGGAGTGTCGAATGCTTTACACCACGGATTTGGTGTAGAAATATCAGTCCCGTAGCCCAGGTGCTTCCCTTATGTGTGAGCGCAGCACGGATATGATCCCCCAGGTAACGAACATGCCACTGGGCGAGCATCTTACTCGTGAACGCTAACTGTCCGTTGCGCCTGCGAGCCCTAAACATTTCATCCGCATACTTCGCAGGCCATTCCGCCACTGTCTCCGGTGACAAATTCTCAATTGCAGGGCGTAACCCATCCTCATAGAGAATTCGGTATTCCTCTTGCGTTAGGTACGAGCTTCGATCTTTTGCGTAAAGCTCGGGAAGGAGTACATATATTACATTGTGTGTGTTCCAAGTTGCCAAGCATGCATTGGGGATTTTATGCACGGGAGCACGGAACAATCCCTGAGAATTACGGTTAGCACGCCAAACTACTACATGTAAAACACTCACTTTACTACTCTCAAATTCATATACAAGGTGTATATCGGTCGATAACGTCTTCTCCTGCTTTGCAACCGGAAACACGGTGATAGCATCATGCACCATAATTCGATCTGAAAGCCCTAGGAGAGAGTCAAAGTCTCTCATTGCATCAAAAGGTTCGTCAAATTCCATCACATTAAGTGAGAGATCAACGACGTGTTGCCTATTCTCATGCACACCTTCAAGGGTGAACTTCACGAAGTCTCGATGGTTGGTTCCGAGAAGTTCTTTCGATGTCTGGCAGAAGCGGCGGAGAGACGTATATTGAAGGGGATAATTGCCGTGATGCATGGGCATTGTGTATACGATTAGTGTAAGGGTGAGGTTTAGGTATAGCCATATTCACATATTTTAGGACGTATTTATACTATTAGAATGCTTATTTCTAATTAAGGGGACTGGGGAGTATCTCTGGCGCAAAATCGCTCATTATTGGACTACGGGCGGATCAATTGATATCTGCGAGACTCTAAGATCAACTGAGGGGTATTCCAAGCAAGGTGCGACTTACAATGTGGCATGTTTCATTGAACCTCATGCGGAAGTCCGATGTCATGGGTAGAGCGGGTCGAGACCAGGAAGAAATGGAGAAAAAATCGCACTGTGGTGCGTCCGTGCAGCAACCCTGTTTGCAGAAAAATGAATGTGATAAGACCTTGGTGTTTCTGGGATAAAGGTATCAGAAAGGAATAGAGTGGCTTACCAATTTTTTGGAGTTTGTCAAACTTCGTACAGAAGTCTGCTATCCCGGAAGGAGTTGGTTGAGACTATCGCGGAAACGGGATAATTGAGCATAGCATCCCGGTTTGTCTGTACAACAACCCTTGATACGGGACTGCGGACGGTAATGAGACATCGGGGACCCTGATATGGAATTGACGGAGGAGTCTGGAAGGGAACGGTCCAATGATAATCCGTGGTTCGTCGAACCTCGCGCGGAGGTCTGTTGTAATGGAGCGCGTCAAATCTAACACGGAAAAGGGGTTTAATTTACTACAAAATTAGAAGTGAATCTCCGCAAGATGAGGTACTGACTTACTGGCCAAGAAAATGCGTGCTTGGGAGGGACAATTGTCATCAACGAGAATGACATCCCAAATGCATACACAGGAGCAAACCCCACATGTTGCAGTATCCCGCGTAGGAGCAAACCCCGTACGCAGGTGCAGCCTCAGTCTCCACTAAGAGTCCCCAGTGCGAAGGACGCGACGTTGGAGAAGTGTGGAGTTTGAAACGCGCACCAGCTATCCAAACAAATAAAGAATAATACGGTCAACAAACAATTAACAAAAAAAATTCCTCTCCCCATTCTTACCGTCTTCATTGCGTCTGAGCTGCTCCACTTTCGCAGAAACCGTAGCCACTTGCCTTAGATCGACTTACGGGGGTTACTCCTGAGTCTGGTTTGGTTTAACAACGTACGGGGAGCTCTCCTGCGTCTGTGACCTTGGTGACTTGCTTGATGCCGCCATACATCTCTTGCATGCGCATACGGCTTCGATAAATGCACTTGAGCAAATGTCTAGCCTAACGACTTCTCCAGATACATCTGGTCACCTTACCAGTGAGTGTCCTGCTTGCGTTCCTAAATCCCCGTCAGTTTTGTCTTATGATATGCTTCCTAGTTATTGGAGTAAACATACGAATTCTATTCTTAAGCTCCACGGGCCGTTTCCTCAACTCTACGTAAGTTTCTTTTGCTTTCCTTCTTATGGATATCTGATTATTTCCTTCTAGTTAGTTGGTCTCGAAATCTTCCATATGTCCATGAAGAATGAATAACCAAGAGTCTCGAATGAGGTATACTGCATCCGCCGCTAGTCTAATTTTGCCTTCTGAAACGTGGGTCCAGGTGTTAACACCACCTCCTTGAACGTCACATTTGTCCGTTGGAGTTTCTTTGAGGCTTGAGTTTTCTCTTGGCTGCATTCTGATAGTGTAACTGGTATTTTTCGTGTAGACTCTTTTCACTATACACAGTATTATTGCAATTTTCTTTTCTCTATAAAAGAGTGAGGGTGAAAGGATATTCGTCATTCGCCTTCTCGTAGTATTTGCACCTCCCTACTTGCCTTTCCAAACCTCGACATCGCTCACCCACTTAGCTCGAAACATGCCTAGCCATATGGTTCACAGCGCACTCACCCAGCTGTACGTCATGCACGATGGCGCGCCCTGGGGATACCCTTGCTGGCAGCGAATCACTGGTGTGAAGCATGGGCTGTTTCCGGATGACGATTCCCTCCTTCCCGAGGGCTGGACACGAGAAACCGCAAACCTCATCGGACTCTACTTCGACCAGTACCAGAAATTGCGCACCGAGGATGAGAGGATTAAGTTCTCGAGTTCCAGGCGTGGTTCCATCCGTGTCGCTGGGCGCGATTTGTGGCGGAACTGGGTCACGGAGTTGTGGCAGAAGAGGAAAATTCATGCCGAAATCACAGAGATCCTCAAGGTCAAAAACCTGCACCCATTGACTCTTGCGCTCAGCGATGGGAGTGGATTGGACGATGTCCCACATAACTCCACATATTTACCGCTTGCAGTGGACGACGTTGCGAGGTCTCTCTTTGGTGAAGAGGCTTGTAATTCCCTTGGTCTCCTCCGTACAGGGCTGCGCTCACCGACGCTCGCACTCATGCAACGCACATGGATCAACATCTACAACCAACTACAGCGCACCTCTAAGCGCCTCGTTGCTTTAGAGAAAGGCGCTATGGACGCATTCGATGGTATGTCCGACTTTGATTTTTATTTCGAGCCGTTACTCAACCCCTCTAGGCCTCAGTAAGGACACGCCTACGAAGCGCCAGATTTCGAGTGTTATTCTCAAAGTCAGTCGCTGGAAGGCCGCTGCGGAGTCTCTTCAAATGGAACAAGCCCTGGAGAGAGTGAGTTGTATAGAAGCCGAACTCACGCAGCTTATGGCTGGGCTGGGTGCTGTCCTGGATGCGAAGGTTCTGAAAGTTGCAAAAGCAAAGAAGAGTAAGCGTTCTGATATTTCTTGAGCGGATCATAGCTGACTCTATTCAAGAACTAACCAAAGTCACCCATGCTGCGCTGCAAACTCTGGCTTCCGAACAAGACGTCGCAGACGTCCTCTCTCTCTATAGAGAGTTTTTCGATTCTTTTGGCCGCGACGATAATGTCGAGCTGCAAGGCCAACAGCCGGCCTTCTCATATCGATTTGGGGAAGCTATCGACGGTTCTGATCCTGGCGTTGAGGTTGAGATGGGGTTGTCTCCTGCTGATCTGGAGCACAATCTTGGCTTTCTCGATGGTCTTCCTGTAGTCTTCAATCGCTATCGTCACTGTGGGGGACTTACCTCATGGGATCCCACCCATGCTGCTGAATTTGCTCCTGAACGAGCACAGAACAATCCAGACATGGTTCCCATAGAGCTCCACTGGCACCAAAAAGCTGGAGTTCATGCCATGTTTCGAATGGTCTTCAAGCCAGTTCCAGCTGTTGGCGCATGTACGGGAGTGTTAGTTGCTGATGATGTCGGGCTTGGCAAGACTTTTCAAGCCATCACGGCAGTTGCTATTCTGGCTGAATGTGTAGTGCGCCAAGCAGTAGGAAAGGAGCTTCCCCCTTTTTTCGGTTAGTTCCTGCCTCGCCCACCTGCTCCTCGCAAAGTTTGACGAAACTTCATCTCCAGAAAAAAACCCATTCTTGGGAGACAAACGGGAAATACCCGATCTCCCACATTTGTTTCTTGTTCCCGGGACGCTCCTGTCTCAATGGGAGGTCGAGGTGAGAACCCTATTTAGAGGAGGTTCATTTGATATTTTATTATATGGCACCGGAAAAGCCCAACATGAGGCGTTCTGGGGCCCTGAGGGAGATTTTTCCAAGTCGAAACACAAGCTCAGAAACGTTATCATACTCGCATCACACTCGGTAGGCCTGATTAATTGTCGTCTTTCTTCGACTACTAACCACAGCTATTAGTCACTCCTGCAAGATTATTCGTTGATTTATGCGAAGCCATCATCGGAGAAACTCCCTTGGGAAGATCCCACTCCTCTTCCTTCGTATAAGCTGCTTGTCGGCAGCACACTCTATGGGAGGCAATATTTATCGGTGACAATTGATGAAGCCCATGGCTTTCGCAACGTGGGGACTAAGGGCAGCGCTGCGCTCTCACTGTCGAAGCAGGCTGTTTTCCGTCAAATAATGACAGGAACACCTCTTCAGACATCGACGAAGGTAAACCTAGTATTGTCAGAATATGTGTACCACATACTAACGACGACCACTTAGGACGTCGCCAGCATGGGGAGATTGGTCGGAATACCCCATTTCTTCAGCGAAGATGCTCTAGCTGAAGAGAAGTCGGACGCAACGGTCATACGACGCTCAAGGGGAGACGACTCTGTCGATGGGCCGGTAGAAATCGATTCTGCTGTGGTGGACATTGCGCAGCGCATGCAACGCCAATTCCAAGGGCGCATTCTTAGGCGTACCAAAGAGAGCCTTGATTGGAAGAAACAGTGTCTTGTACCACTCCCACCTCACGAAGAAAATCTGGTGATTCTAAATCTGACGGCGCGCGAAATGGAGGTCATCTCCGAACTCGCGGACAAAGTGAAGGAGAGGTGATGTTGTTGAGAAAATTTCCGTTGTACACTGTATTGACAGATGGTTCACAGTGTTTCATCTTCCAACGGCCTTTTAACAATAGTTTCAAGGAGTTTTTATATTGAACACCGCATGGCTATGGGCTTTGCGCGCTTGGATATCTCAGTGCCTCCTCCCAGATTTGGGAGTCTCGCAGCATGGGAGAAGGTAAAATCCACAAAAATTGATACTTGCGCCCGGCTCTGCCAGTACCTCCTGTCTCGCGACGATGCGCCTCGACCCCTTGTTGAAAATGGTCAGATGCGCTTCCCGACTCTTCCACCTCTTCCAACCGGCGAAGTTGCGACTTTCTTACGCAGGATTCTAATCTATCAGGAGTACCCCAGCCTTGGCCCGCTCCTTAGAAATGTGAGCGTCTCGTAACGGTCGTCCTTTTTCCAGTGCTGATTGCGCCTAGATCTTATCCCTGTATGGGATCAGATTCCTGTATATTGATGGGCAAACGGCATTTAATCAGCGCGCGAGGATTGTGAAGAAATTTTGTGAAGACCCTACGTATCGCGTCTTGATCATATCGGCGGTTGGTTCTACGGGCTTGAATCTCACTGTTGCCACAGTGATTATTTTTCTTGTGAGTCCTGCAGCTGGTATTCGATGTTTCGACGTGTTAATCTCCTTCATAGGACCAGCCCTGGAGCGCTCAGGAAGAACACCAGATTCTCGGCAGAGCGCTCCGACAACCCCAAAAGAAGACCGTGGTTACCTACACCCTCCTCGCGGCTGATACAGCGGACATCGTCTTGTCTTCTCTAGCGCGCGGGAAAAAATACTTGATGGACGCGTTTCTCGATAAGAAAAAGGGCGAAGGTGTGTCGTATCACTTGACTCCTCTTGACAGATTTTGACAAGTTGTTCAGAGATGTATGACCTGTTCTCGGGGAAATCCTTAGCGGATCCCCAGGATGATGTCGACGACGATGACCCCGAGGCTCTAGACACGAAGCGGCATCAAAAGAAAGCCGAAACAGCTGCACGGAAGGAAGCGGAGAGAGAACGGAAGAAGCTCGAAAGGTCAAAGAAGCAGGAGGAGAAGGAGCAAAGAAAGGCGGCGGATAAAGAGGCAAAGGAAAGGCAAAAAATGGAGCGGAAGGCGGAAAAGGGAGGACGCATTGCAGAGAAAGAGGCGGAGAAGGCTCGAAAGGCGGAGAAGGGGGCGGAGAAGGCTCAAAAGGCAGAAGAGAGGGCGGCTAAGAAGGCCACTGCAAAATTCGTCAAAGAGACAGTGGGGGCTGAGGAAGACGATATGGTCCTTGATAAAAAGGTGAATGATGGACCAAAGGCCCAGAACAGTCATGCGATGGATGTCGACGAGCGACCGGAAGGAGACCCCATGGACATTGACGGATCGAAGTCCGGGACGGCGCTCGCTGCTGACGACGGCACTGCAAGTATTGGAGACGATCTGTGTGGTACCAGCGATGGCGAAGCTCTCGGCACCAGTGAGGGTGAGGCCCTTGGTACTAGCGACGGAGACGACCTTGGTATCAGTGATGGTGACGCCGTGGCTCCAACTACTGACGAAGAAGGCATCAGCGATGGCAACGATCTTGGCGAAGCCAGTGACGCTATGTCTCTTGCTCCCAACGACGACGGTCATCTCCCTCAGAGTACTTCCCCCGTATATGGCGCTCCTGCCGATGTGGGCGGCAATGTTCCCAGACCCGAGCACATAAATTGTGAGACTCCTGAGCCGCGCACGGAGTTACTACAATGTAAACTGTAATCGTTTCATTTTTCGCATCCTATTGATCTCGGAACATACCTGTAGCATCGTCTCCTGACCTTGGTTTCTTGATGAACTCCGATTTCTCGGTCCCGCCCACAACAGAGCCTCATAACTATAACCCAAACCCAAAAGGAACTCGACGGGGACGCAGCGTTCAACCCGGTGAGTTCAAATATCCCAACTTAAATTGCTGTTTACTCAACCCCACGACAGATAGCCCTGAGGTTCGCAAGGAAAAGAAGCGTCTGCGCATCACGAAGCGCACAGTAGGAGAAGACGATGAAGAGATGTCGAGCGCCTCTAACCAGCACGAAGGCTTCACTGGGAAATACCGTGAAGCGCACGTCCCGCCGGAACGCCAGATGGTCCAACCAGCAGCTATGCGCATGAAAAAATGGGTAAGGCCCGCTGGATGGATACGCAGCATGACTTCGGCTGGACGCTCGGATGAAGCCCCATCTCTTGCAAGTTCGTCTTCGAACTCAGTACCGCCATCGTCGGGTGTGTCTCGTCCGTGATATGTGCCGTGTCTTGTTAACTGAATAGCATCTTGTTCATTCTACAGGCCCCCGATTTGATGTGGGACCATCCAAACCATCACGAGAATCCCAACAGTCTGTCGATGTATTTTCTGAGGACAGGCGTGTTAGTTCTACTTCCAGTAAGACCCTCTTCGAGAAAACGGTGCATTCATTTGACTACGGACGTTTAGATGTTCCGGCGATGCGCCGTCCTAGCCAATTTGGCCGCCGCCTTGTAGACAACCAACCATTGAGCCCTCCTCCCGCGACTACGAAATCCAAGAACCCCTTCGGAAAGTTGACGAAGCGTAAGGAAAAACAGCGTGAGTCTATGTAGGACCCGCATCAATAGGATATCTATTCCATCGTTACGAATTTACTAGCCTGCCCATGTACCTAACCACCCTGCCCTGTACCTAATCACAACTACGACTTTATGTTTTGCAACTTGTTCTACCTCAGGCCGGATTTCTGGAGTTATGCCAGGCAGCACGCGGTCGTAGGTACCATCAAAGTAGTTTCGAGCATTCTGTTAGAGTGAGTAAGTGCAAGCTAGAGACACAGGGAGGTTCGACGAACCTCGGGTGTACGTACGCCGTTAATCAAGTCGTTTATGACGGTGGTCAGGCATTCGGACATCTGAGTTGGAGGAAGGAAGGCGCAGGAGAAACCGCCGTACGCGGCCTCCATTCAAAGTGGAGAAAAAAAACGCAGGAGGAAACTCCGTACGTTGCGTATCGGCAGGGGTGGGATTGGGGGGGTGGGGAGGTTTCTGTTCCAGGAGGGGGTGAGCGCTGAGACTCGACGGCTTGATGTTTCAAGGCCTTGTAGTTTGGGTTCTTTGAATATTTGGGATGTAGAAGATGGCGACTTGATCGGTAGACTTGAGAAAGTGCCGGCGGGGATCAGACCCGGTTCAAACGAGAAAGGCGAGGTTCGAGGAACCTCAGGTATACAGGACTTTACGAGAGAAATGTGTCAGTACTGAGATGGCGATGATCTCGCAGAAAGAGGCACTGACCATATAAGTTCATCTTACCCTAAAAGCAGCAAGAGTAAGCCACATCTCCAAGTGTCTTTTTGGCGAAGATCCGATGCCAACCACGGGGAGGCGGGAACATGATGTTCGACGAACCTCAAGTGTACCTGCCTAAAAAATGAGATGCGAGGATGAGAACCAACAAACCTTGTTTCACCTGCAGTCCGAAGGAGTACCCCAGTATCCAGGCCGTTCAGGCGGTGTTCAGGCGTTTGTCGTGTCGTAAATACGCGGTGGGGATTGTATATAGAACCTACGTGATAGAGTGGGTCAGCATGAGCGAGACGACGCTCAGTTAATGAACCTTGTCATATGGTGTGAGTATGTCTCCCTTTACAGGCGAAGTTGAGTTTTTGAGTAGGCGCAGGAGTTTGTGTGGGCTGGAGTGGGCCCCGATGCACGAGAACGGCGAGGTTCGACGAACCTCGGGTGTCGAGTTTGGATGGAGGAATCGGGCGACAAGAGATACAGGCGCAGGAGCAGACCCCGTACGCTGTAGTAGTCCGAGATGTATAAGGCAGACGCAGGGGCAGACCCCGTACGTTGTGTAGTGGTGGGAGCGGAACAGGTTGCGGAACAAGTGACGAGTCCGATAATTGAACCGATAGACCGCCGGTGTTCCAGACTCGGTGATCTCGGCGATAAGTTGTCACCTGACTGTTGAATTGTTCTTTGGGCGCGTTTTCGTCACTTCTTCCTTTCCACCCCATCCCCACCGACCTTTCACCACACCACGACGACCTCAACAACGATCCACTTGGTGTTGCGGGGCCTGCTCCCAATACCATCTTCTCTCTTCGTTCTACAGTAGAGTTGCGGGGTTTGCTCCTGACACTACTCCTTCTTTCTCGACGCCTCACCTGTGCTGGCGGCCCTCTGAACACGATCGTACTCGCGTAACGTTTCAAGAGTTACCTTGTGCTCTTCCGTTAGACTGCCCCTGGGGATCTTCGGTCGTTCATAGAAAAGGTTTCGGGTCAGTTGGAGCTCCGTACGTCCGTGATGATTGTCCTGCCGTGCATCGCTGATAGTCTCCATCAGTTTTCCATTGCCTCTTGCTTAGCTGTACTTCGTCGCGCCTGTCAGGCAATCCGTAGCAATCGGCTTCATTACACTCAGCACGTATTTAGTCTATATTGCGGCCCATTTGTACAGTAGATCGACGATACGTTACAATATGAACGATCGGAGCTTCGAGCGACGCCGACTGCCAGAAGTCCACCGCCACCTCATGTGGCATAATCAATCAGGGCTCGTAGTCTCGCCATATAGTCGTACCCTCCCCATCCACACTTCATCGCCTTCCCCACGCCAACCTAAAGGTGACCCAAACGCGACGTGTTTTCTCTCAGATTCTGAGATATACATGGCGTATTACCCGAAAAAGGCCATTCACCACGGGCCAATATTTTCGGTTTTGGCTGTCACGCCTTCCGAGCTTAAGAAGGCCGCCATTCATGTCCCTGGCACACACTCGTCCTTTGTGCTGGAACAAGGTTTCATGAATCGATGGATTGCTCTGGAGGACTCGTTACATGACGTTATCTTCTACCTGATGGCAAAACATCCAAAAGCCCACTTGTTCCCGAAGATCTCCTGGCCCCTTTGGCCTATGCAGCAAGGCTATCGCGATGTTCATCAAACACAGGAGTTAACCATTGTATGCGCCAGACGAGCGATATGGGCATTTAGAGTCATGTCCGCCTGCACTACATTCGCGCTGTCTCTATGGTTGGGAGAATTCGAGGATAATTGCTTTCAAAACGCGTTTGTTAGACTCGCCACCCGCGCCCTGGATCCCATATCTCGATCGTGGCTCCATCTCCTCCAGGAGTCCGTCGTTGGTGATCTGTCGCCGGGTTTGCGACCCGGCGCATTCCTTGATCCGTACGCAACCAGATGGGGTCCGTACCTGGTTTATTTCTGCCGCGCCAGCGTACCGATATGGTTCATATGGGGACATGGTGTTAAGGACATTCAGGCTCAGGACGCTCATATGCTTGTAGAATTCTACCCACCTGATGATTACATTGAGATTGCGCAACGACGAGTAGCTCAGTACGACTCTATCGTGCTTCCCACTAGAAGAACATATAAGTTCGAAGGCACCATATCATCCATCCCTAGTTCCGGTGCCCCAATCACCTTGCCCGACGATCCATCTGACCTTATGCGTGGGAATGCTCGATGGGATGACGAGGAGCTTCCTCCTCCACCTGTTGATCGAAGGATGATCGTCAATCCACTGTCTGGTCAGAAGCCCGGAGAGGACTGGGAAACTTTCAAAGCACGGAAAGAGAAAGCCCAACAACATCGGATTCAGGTGGAGACTCCTACAGAGAAGCAGAGTCGCGAGTCCCGGGAAGCTTATGCCACCAAGAGCGGGCCGAGTAAGACATCCACGGTTTATGTTTGGGAGAAAGACGAAGAAGACCCAACCGTTTATCGCCGGACAATTGTGACGAAAGCAGAGGCGGATTTCGAATTCATGGACACACACGCGTGGGGTAGATTCTATTGGTCATACTGTAACGAATGGGATCTCGTTCATCATCTGCCTCCCCCACCAGGAGAAAAACACCCCGAGAAATATGGGATAAACCGTGATCCCTATGGTTACGACGACGACTACGATGATATAATACCACCCCCATTTCCGGAACATTTGAAAGACATTCCCGTTCTAAGATTACCCGAGCAGTCGAACGACATTCCTGTTGCACCCCTCCCAGCACAGTCGAAAGACGTTCGCGATGCAATGTTCAAGCCTGCGGTGGAAGCTGCTCCTCCGATGCCTTACACGCTCTCCATTTTGAGTGTGGTCGAGTACCTCCGCAGAAGACACGGCTTCGACCTGTTACTGCAAGGATCCAGTTGGAACCCGCAGGTTCATGGCGGAAAATATGCCCAGCAGCGAGAGAAGCACTTGGAGGTCCTTAAATTCCTTCTGTATTCTCAAGAAGCGCTCCCGCCACTGGCCTTAAGGGCGCTCGTCGACTTTTACAACACATCGGGGAACTATACATTGAGCTATCGCCAACTGCCGCCGTCCTGGGACATAAGCCGTAAATTAGAAGCTCCCAGTTTCATCTGCGACCTCTCCAGGGTTAGGCTCCAGCGCATTGATCAGGACGCTTCGACGGTCTACATTCTCCGTCCGCCTGCCAAGTCGGACGATCCATCCCCTTGGTATGTTGCTCTGTGGAGCGCAACAGCAGTTCTCTTGGTATACCGCAGGGGCTGGGCGACAATGCTCGAGATCGCGCGTGGCCTGCTGGAATTGGCTATTCCCTTTCGTACCGTCATCGAGACGGATACATTGCCACCGAAATCTCTCTGGAGGTCTAAGTCGACAGGACTCGGCTTTCGCACAATTACCTATCAGCCGGATGACAACGACTACAACGCTTACCTACTTGCGCGAGAGAACGTTTTCTCATCGTCCAGGGGTCGCGTCCTGAGAATGCTTGGTGGAATCGTCTGGAGACTCGCGTCTGGCCACGTCTCAGATTCCACTGTGCTTGATGGACCTTCCTCATGCGATCAGGTTATTGCACAGCATGGCGACAAGTACTTCCTTGATGACGGTATCAGCGAGGAGATTCTAGACATTGTTAGCGGCGTTTACCACATCCCCGACGCTACCAACAAAGGCACCGTCACTCATGCGTCGTGGTGGCCCAAGCACCTGATTTGGAAGTCGTCGGGACTTTACGGTGATCAATGGTCGCCCGCCGCTGAGAATTTCTACCAGCTGCGGTTGCAGGATTTCGAAAAGAAAGCGTTGGACATTAAAGGCTCAAAGAAGTGGAAGGAAAAGGTCAAGCACTACGAGACGAAAACGGTCGCCTGGATTCGAGGCAGTGAGCAGCTGGCCGCAGAATTCCTCCGTCTCAGTTCACGAGTCGTCTAGAAAGGGATTTCGGTGAGTCTGAACTTTAGGGATGGATATACTTTCGCCTGACTCATGAGTGCTACGAAAGGCATAACGTCTTGTACTCCTCGGGCCTCGTTTCTTTCTCGGTCGCCGCCGCCCCCCACCACGCCTAGCATGTGCCCCACAACAGACTTTACATATGCGTTCTCGTCATCTCTGCTTGCGTTATATGGCTTCTGTTGCCGCGTCGTAAGTATGATACAGCTCCGCGCCCCCCCTCCCCCACGTTACATAGCCCCCCCCCCCCCTCTGCCATCACAAAGTTTAGGGTTAGGGTGGAACGAGCAACCGAGCGAAGCGAGGTTGCGAGTGACTTTGGTACGATGAGTTGCGTTACAAACAAGCAACAGGGTTGGGGGAATCCCCCACCCGACCTGTTTCGTATAAGTACTCATCAGGCCTGTTTGTTAATGTTTAATCAGTTTCTCCGCTCACGCCGCCGCACCGTTACGGCGCGCGCGCGGTTTTTCCGAGCGACCACAGCGTAAACCCCTCAGACACATGTTGCGCCATGTGAGGGGGTGTGCGCTGGCATGCGCGCTCGACGCGCATGGAACGCGGTCCATAGTGGCCCGCCCTACCTTAGTATTTATCCGATACGCGGATCAATTTCGGTTAGCTATTCACCGACGCGGATCAATAAAGAAGATGGATCTCGTGCCTGGATCTTATCTTCTTTTAGCCGCGCTATACTTAGGCGCCGGGCCCCATCGGCCCGGCTACTTAGCCTTTAAGGTTAAAGGTTAGCGGTTAGGGTTAGGCTATTATTCGTTAAAATTTAGGGTTAGGGTGGACGACAACAAAAACGCGAAGCGTTTTTGTTGGAGGATATAGTTGAGTAGGCGAAAATTACCGATAAGGATCGATGGAGGAGACCACCGGTCGGATCCTTTCGTCTTTTAAGACTCTTCAGATCGGTTTTAGGGTGTATACGGGTTGCTGCGGACTTTAGCTTTGTTCCGGAGTTAGGCTAAAGTCGGGATACTTAGTCATCTACCTGTCAGAGGCGGCCAATGGCCATTTGCGCGCATGACAGATGCGCAGTCGCTTCCATAGCGTCTGGCAGATCGGAATAGAACACGACATCGCCGAAGCGGGCTTACTAACTCTGCCCGAAGGCAGTGTGTTGGGCACCAATCGGCGACCGTCTATTAACGACCTTGACAACCTGTGGGAACAAAGCCGAACGGATTACTCCGGTCAGCTATAATGATTAGTAACCTTTCACACGTCACGGTCATTTCGGACCGGGCACGTGGCCTTTAACCGTCCATGTCGGGTCGGTGATCGGATCAAAGTCCGGTCCGGCTCAGGCGGGTTAAGTTGGGTTAACCGGTTAGGGTTAGGTTCGGTTAGGTTAGGGTTCGGGTTAGCTAATTCGTTCAATGTCAGATTGACGTAGATCGGATGCATTAAGCAAACAAGTACTCACGGTTAGGGTTAGAGTTAGGGTTAGTATGTCTCTAAGAGCCTCGGTTAATACCGTCTGTCGTTAGGACATAAATCGTGGTACTTACAAAGTATCAACAACGGTTTAATTTTTACCGCTAAGAATAGATGGAAACAATACCCACGGGCCGCAACAAGAGCGTCCCCGAGGGTAAACAAACGCACGCACGTAAGCGAGCCGTTCCGGGTCTAAGGAGTTCCCCGCACAGGGAAGGGGATCTACCGGTATATCTCCGCCGATCAAATTCGGCTGCTTTTCGCCACATTGGACTACTTAGACTCACGCTGTCATAAGACCAGCGGTCGTGGGACCGATAGAGATCTGATAGGTTAACTCCGACCAGGGATGGCAAGAAGCTCACACGCTGCTACGCCCCAAAGCGCCCGATCAACTTGGACCGGGGCAACAGGTTAAGTTCACACGACGTCCTCCACTCGAGTGGGTTCGCCGCGGATATTGTATAGGAACGACAGATTTTGTCTTTCTAGAGAACCGGTCGAGCTAGTGTCATCACTAGAGTCATTAGCTGGTTCGTCATCGTTAGATTCTAGGGACATATTCTGTTCCAGAGCTTGTTCTTCCATCTTGGATAATACAATTTTTTTCCAAAGACTAGTAAGGTCAAATAAATTGCGTGTCCGCTTCTTGGACACGATGAATCGACGTTTGTCGAAACCTATTTTCGTAATGTCAGGGATAGGCGCGAGCCCATCCGCCGTCTCGATCAAAGAGTTAAACTCCTCAACCGAGGACTTCAGACCGTGAAGATCCGAACTGAATTTCGGGAACACAATACCATATCGGTTATGTGTGGCGGCGTTAATCCAACCCCGCCAGGTTCCGAGAACTGTATCTCCGAGTTTCTTAGCGTTAAAGTAATCCCACGCAAGGTTATATTCGGACTTAAGCACAAGAATGTCACTAGAGCGTTGCCGTGACTCAGAATGGCGTTTTTCCCACCGTTCTCGTACATTATGCTTAATCCAGGAATAGACCAAGTCAGCTGGATAACCACGTTTAATATAAAGGGCAGCCAAGCCCGATATAGCGTCCTGGTAGTGTGTATAAAGACTACAGAGTGTGGCCAGCCGTGACATTTCTCCCACGAATGTCCCCCGTTTCACATCTAGGGGGTGGGAAGAAATCCATGGGATTCTTTCTTGATGCGAACGTGCTTTGCGATAGGGCATCCACTGTAACTCCGAATATTGATCGCGATACAGGGTTAAGTCCAGGAAAGGCTGATGCGATTCCGACACGTTCCATTCAATAACACAGCCATCGAATTGAACACACGCGAGGTGATTGAGTGCTTCCGCTTCTGAGGAAGCATATACAATCGCCGCGCAATCATCGATGTAGCGCCCGTAAAAAGGTACGAGCGTGTTAGTCAAGATTCCACAAGATTCTTCGAAGAACCAGCCAAATAGATTGGCTAAGTCCGGAGAAGACGCAACGCCCATAGCTAGGCCGCGCGTTTGTTTATAGAATTTATCTTGAAACTGTGTGATCAGGTTACTGTTTCCAGTCGTGAGACACCGAACAAAGATGTCGTATTCATGTAACTCTTGTTTGGTAAGCCGGTCTTTACACGTGTCGAAACTTTCGCCAAAGTAGTGCCTCTCGTAGAGATTGAGTATGACCTCAAAACATCTCTCTATGGGTATATTTGGGTAGAAAGCGACTACGTCGCCGGTAACGATGTAGAATCGTCGTCCACGTTGGAATTTTACCTGCCTTAATTTTAACACCAAGTCTTTTGTTCCGTGTATAACGGTTGGTGCCGATTTCACAATCGGTTTAAGGATTTTACTCACGTACTTCGCCGCAGGGTTTTGGATCGCACTATGACATGGAATGATGGGCCTCATCTTGACGGGTTCCTTGTGTATTTTGGGAATTCCGTAAAAGATGGGAACGTTGTGCTTTTCCCCTTTCGGGGTTATTTGATGTCGCATAAAGGTGCAGACTTGCGGGTTGGAGATATGCGCTTCGCAAAGCTTTGCTATTTCCTCCATTTGGGTACATTGAGTTTTTAAATAACTATTTGCTACTAGCTCGTGTAAAGGTAGATAATTACTTTCATCGGCCAATAGATCTAAACATTTTTCTATGATCCAGTCTCGTTTAGATACAGCTATTCCCAGGTTCTTATCTGTGTTCGTAACCACGTATTTGTTATCAAACAAGAACTTTCGAATGCGGGATACATTGGGCTCTAACGAGTAAAGGCGGCCCTTTGCTTCTTCACGGGGCATATTGCGGATCGTTTCATATACGAAGCCGCGGCCACGGGTGAGTCCTAATTCGAGATAGCTGGGTAACTTTGGGGGTTCTGCCGTTGATATGTGAGGTACCTCAAAGTCGGGATCATAGGGGGCGTCGTCGTTTTCGAACGTAAACTTAAGACGCCAGCGAATTCTTCGATCGAAGTCGTTCCACGCATCTTTCAATAGTTGAGTGTTGCGCGGTGTGGGGAACATAAAGTTCATTCCCACACTAAGGTCATGTTCGATTTCGATTGGCAAGCTTACTTCAGGGGAGCGGTGAACATATGATTTATACTGGGATGCCGTAATAATGTTTACAGGAGTACGTAATAATATGTAATTAATAGCGTCCGGGTAAGATAACGTTAGTATGAAATCCGGGTAGGTAGAGGGATGATCGTACCGGAATACGACATTGGGGGATAGACGCGTGTCTACCGGCCCCGTCCCTGTCCTCGACCCGGCTTGCCGCCTCGACCGCGGTTGCCTCCGCGGAGAGGTTTCCCGCCCCGAACTGCCGATACCCTGGCCTTCTTGGCCGGTTTGGGTACGTATGGTTCGGCGGCCCTCGAGCGTTTCAGCTTCGATGAACCGGCGGCGGTGTTGTTGCGATTGGGCGAAGGCTTGGACTTCTTCCCCTGATCCTAAAGGGGAGTCTAAAGTTAGCCGAGAAGAAGAAGCGAATGCGTTAGCACTTACTTTTCCCTTGGCGCCTTTACCGGAGGCCTTCGCAGCGTTGAGCTTTTTCATTTGGGCGGCTACTGCTTTGTCGACCATCGACTGTACCGTCGATTTGTCATTGCCGGAGAGATCGGTCATCTCAACGTCAGCCGCTTGCTTGAGCGTTACCTTTTTCTTAAAGCGGAGGGCCCGTGCGTCCTCCTGCATTTCCGTGATGGTAACTACACGGTAGGCATACACGACGCAGTCGTCCCTGACTTGTTTGCCAAGTTCGAACTGCGCGTCGCTCATCTTAAACCCCTGCAACTCCGGTTCCCCGGCCGCGTTGGTAACAAACATCGGTACCTCCGATGCTTTCAGGCGCTGCGAATAGTGGGCTTCCACTATCGGCTGAAGTTCCTTGAACAGGTTCCTCGGTTTAATAGCCTCACTTAGGAAAGTGACCTCGTCTGTCTTGGCGCGGATCATGTTGGTGAGATTCTCCGCGAGGTATTTCTTATGGGCGGCGTCAAGGGCGGCTTTATGGGCCGCGGCTTGGGCGTCCGCGCCGAAGTCCTTGCTCATTTGGACTTCGGGGGCTTTAGATCGTAAGATCGTGGGATATGTCCCAGCAGCCTCATGCTGCTGCCACTTGGCAAGAGTGGTTCGCGCCGCAATCAACTTTTCAGTTGTAGTGCGGACGCCCATAAGGGGCTCGCGAAGGACCTGACGATAGTCAGACGGGATCAGGGAAATGAGCTCGTCAATCGTATTAGCCCCTTGCAGGACGATATGACGGGCCATCTGTGATGCCGAGCTCGTTACATCCCCATCGATGATGACGGAGGCTGCAGCGAGCGGGGAGAAAGCTCTAGCGAAAGATGACATACTGACTAAAAACTGGAGGGGGGGTCCCTGAAGTAATTTGGTGCGAAGGGGAGTACGGTACGTGTAGTCAAAGGCGGGGAACTGAATGCTATATATGGGTTAGGGTGGACGACAACAAAAACGCGAAGCGTTTTTGTTGGAGGATATAGTTGAGTAGGCGAAAATTACCGATAAGGATCGATGGAGGAGACCACCGGTCGGATCCTTTCGTCTTTTAAGACTCTTCAGATCGGTTTTAGGGTGTATACGGGTTGCTGCGGACTTTAGCTTTGTTCCGGAGTTAGGCTAAAGTCGGGATACTTAGTCATCTACCTGTCAGAGGCGGCCAATGGCCATTTGCGCGCATGACAGATGCGCAGTCGCTTCCATAGCGTCTGGCAGATCGGAATAGAACACGACATCGCCGAAGCGGGCTTACTAACTCTGCCCGAAGGCAGTGTGTTGGGCACCAATCGGCGACCGTCTATTAACGACCTTGACAACCTGTGGGAACAAAGCCGAACGGATTACTCCGGTCAGCTATAATGATTAGTAACCTTTCACACGTCACGGTCATTTCGGACCGGGCACGTGGCCTTTAACCGTCCATGTCGGGTCGGTGATCGGATCAAAGTCCGGTCCGGCTCAGGCGGGTTAAGTTGGGTTAACCGGTTAGGGTTAGGTTCGGTTAGGTTAGGGTTAGGTTAGGGTTAGGGTTAGGGTTAGGGTTAGGGTTAGGGTTAGGGTTAGGGTTAGGGTTAGGGTTAGGGTTAGGGTTAGGGTTAG